>OY284496.1:0-573901 GCA_958336395.1 Ctenicera cuprea | reverse complement strand
AATCAAAAGCCAGTTTTAAGAGATATTAATGAAAATATTAAAAATACCATCGTATTTTTCATGTAATTTAAAAACTGGGATTTTGTGCTAATTACAAAAAAAATGTGTAAAGTCCTTTGACTGAATTTTCCCGTACTTCGAAAATTGTCACCAATCATAGCTTTTGAAGGACATTAATTCTCAATTTCCACAATATATAGCAAGAGTCACAGATAATTGGCGAATTAGAACATTAGCAGAATTTCTATGAGCCATTTCAACCTCTATGAACCTATAAAGTATAGAAATATAGTCTGGCCAGTTTTCAGAAATATGTTTTTACTTTTCTATGCTTTCAGTATAGTGAAGAATTGTTCGTGAAAATTTTTGAAATCGAGATTTTGACGGAAATATACTTATCGGGGCTTAAGGAACCCAAAACAGTAGTTTGTAAAAATGTCTGTCTGTGGGCGGTTATGTGGGTATGTGTGTGGTGCATTATAACTTTCGAACGATTAGTCGGATTTTAACCAGCTTTGGAATCTGGCGGCATATCAAAAATTCACCAATAAAATAATCTTTTAAAAAAAATCTAAACCAAAAGCGGAAGTTAGACTTGTTTCGTGGTAGCATTTTTTCCTAGACCAAATTTCATAAATTTAAAAACGAAATCTGATAGAAGACTTTAGGGTAAACAAACGCTTTTTCCCGAACATTCTAGCTTTAAAATAGCGGCCGCTATGAATTTTTGCAAATTTATCTTCAGCGCTTCATTACTCAAAAACAGGTAGCGTTTAAATATTTTATCCTAATGGCCCAAAACGTTGCCGTCCACATAAATGTTCGAAAAGTTTCAAGCTAAAAATTGTTTAAAATTTCGGAAATTATCAAAAAAATATTGCTCAAGAACTGGCCACACGATTGCTTTTTTAATTTTGTAAGTTCATAGAGCTGAGGGTGAGCTATAATGTGGTTGATGTTTCAGCTCGCAAAATTTCTCTTTGTCTTTCCATGAATTTTAGAAAACTCGAGTTTTAACGCTTATTTATTCAAAAACGAGTACTCAGATCGGAATGAAATTTTATATTGAAAATGAACTATAAGTTGGTTGGTGAGCCAGTTCACTAATTTCTTTGTGACGCCTTCTATGAATTTTTGAAAACCGAAAATTCATGTCTCTTTTTAATAAACGGTAAATCATAAAAAAATTCTGTTTGAGCTAAATTGTTCGTGAGTAATAACAGAATCAGATTCAGAACTTACTTTTTAGGTGCATCAATATTTAGGGGGGTTAACTGTTCCCCCTGCTTCCCTAATTTTGGAAAACGAATTTTCTTTTCAGTTTTTCGTTGTTTAATTCTGAGAAATCTTTTGGCAAAACATCAACAAATCGATTCTTTCTCTAAGAAAAATTTTCCGTCGTAACATAGATAGCATAGCAGCATTACTGATAACTTCAGAATAGGAGAGGTAGATAGCAAAACACGTGGTGCATAAGAGATAAACATAGTATAATCTCGTGCTAATAGTCACAAGCTAGTTTTGTACCGCATTAGCTTAAAATTTGTACCCAGCAGGTGGTTTAGTTGTCCTTCTCGCAAGGAGGGATTAGCAGGATTTTATATTTAAATACCCTACAATTGAAAGCAGTTCTTAGTTGTGCTGCAATTGTTGCGATTAGATGTATAAAAGTAATTACTTTGTATAAAAGTATAGGAAAGTCTAGGCGAAGTGCTTCGCTCATTTTTAGACTTTGACCACAGCTTTTAATATATAAAAAATATACCTTTGCAAATGCTACTGCAGCTGTGGTCATCTCTTACAGAGGACAGCTTGGAATACTAAGTTTATCTCTTTATAAACTGGTCTAATCTGAACTAATCTGCAACTTAACTGCGATCTGAACTGATCTGCAATGAATCTAAAAATGATTTGCTTTCCAATCCGCAATGCTCGACTATTTATAGTCATTTGTAGAAAATTTTGAACACCATAATTAAATAAAATAATAATTGTTAATACAATACTATTAATAGAATTATGAATTGGAATGCTCGGTGCTCTATCTAAATAAAATTGTATGGGAAAAATTCTCCTGATCATTACTATAACCACAAATGGAAAATTGCTGATGTTTATTACACATTCTGTTCCAAATAATAAAACATTTTTTTGTTTTATAGTTAGTTTTTGAGTAATCAGCGCCATTTTAAAGCTAAAGAGTTCATAGCACAAGCTTTCGATTTGTATTCCAGTCTTAAATCAAATGTTTTTTTAAATTAAAAAAATTCAGTTATGAAAAAGATACTTTCGGTTTTGGTTAATTTTTATAAAGCTGTTTTTGTCGGTGATTGTTGAGATACCTCTACATTCCAAAGCGCATCCTTATCAAACAATCTACCTATTCTAGAGATATAAGACACACACACACACACCCACACCCACACACACACACACACACACACACACACACACACACACACACACACACACACACACACACACACACACACACACACACACACACACACAATCATTCACCCCGATACAGACATTTTAAAAAATAAGTTTTTGAGTCTAAAACGTGAATATCCGCCAAAATCTCAAAATTCAACATTTTCATGAAATTAAGTTCTCTTATACTAACAGTATGGAAAAATAAAAATAAATCTACAAAATCCATTGAAAAACATTAAATTTTGCAAAAGCTATTAAGAAACTTCAACTTGAAACGGAATGTTGGCAGCGTTCGCAAACGTTTTCAGTTAAATTACAAGTAATTACACATACATTTATGATTGACGGCGACTTATGTAATTACTTCTACATTTGATAGGGTAATTAACACGCGTATGAAATTTGATGCAATGTTACAAAATTAATTTTTCTCAAATTTTAGAAATGTTTCTGTTTTTAGAGCCCTAGTCTGGGTTTGTATTTGTTCCTGCTGTGCACCGGTGCACTCCTATTCCCCAATTAATAAAGGTTTCAAACATGTTGAAAAACATCTCTTTTGAACAACACTAAAAGTTATTCTTACTTACATAAACCAGGCAGTCTTAAAGGCGCAATTTTTAATTAAAAGTCTTAAATTTGTATTTCAACGCCGTTTTAAACTTTAGTCTTTTCAGTAACGAATTTTTAATCATATTTTACACTTAGGGACCCGTATTTGTTTAATGGATTATGAAAGCAACTCATCGAGGTTAATTCAACATTGCCTTGCAACTTATAATTTTTAAATTCTAGAAATTTCATTTTTGACCTCGGCCATTGATTTCCTGATTTATTATTTTGTAAAAGTTTTTATTTTTCTGGAGTACTTGGTATGCTGCTGCAGTAAAAACAGTTTCTTTGAGATCCTGCAACAATTGCCGATCACAACGTTCGTTTAAAATAAATTGAATTTGAAAAAGGTTTTTTAGTATCGAGTTATTTCAACTTTTTTATGGCTTTGACGTGTTAAGTGAAATAATTTTCGAGAAATGTCGTGAGGCACAAGAACAACGTCACGTAGCTTCAGATTTTACTTACTTGTCTAATTAATTTAAACTTCAAACCGTCAAAGGTTATTACTATCAAGATATATCCAGTCTGTCGAATTTACTTTCGTTGGCCATTTTTCAGCGGGAAAATGCATTCATCAAGGTTTATTATTAATACCCTAATTGCCTGCAACTTAATGACCCTTAATGAATCATTTCGTAAATTTGGGGCTTAGTAGTTTAATTTTGTGTAGGTTTTGGACTAAAAGAATTGTTTCTTAAATTCGCGTGTTGCATGATTTTTGTATGAGGATAATCTAACAGAGAACAAAAATTAAATACTCCTTCAATGTTTACGTGAACGCAACATTTTTTTGAAATTATGAACTAACAATAAATAACTAAGTGCGTCAGAATCTGATACCCACGTGCTTATTTACAAAATTCATTAATTGCGTGAACTTTTAAAATTTTAAAGTTCTCTTACATTTTCGTTTAATATTTTTTACGAAACTTGTTATTTTAATATAATGAGCTCAGTTTTCCTGAAATTTGTGGAAGCTTAATTTCAAAATTTCTAGTTAAGCTAGCAGAAATTCTTGTAAACTTACGTTATTATTAAAATTCCCATTAAATGTATTCCCGACTGTAAATAGAATACTGTACAAATAAGTTCCGCTTCCATTAACGCTTTTCGAAATGCGTTATTAATTGCAGATTCTTTGGTAAGGGCATAAACCCGCAGTTTCGTGACGTTCGCTTTGATCCCTTTTTCGAGATCGACTCGATTAATATCGGCCCCTTAAAACATTCATGTCACTCCGTACATATTTTTTTTTTATTTAATTCAGTACTAATGAAATAATTTCAGACAAAGCATATGTTGTAACTCGAAATTATCTAAATAAATATCTTTATGAAAATATGTCTAATTTTAGCATGCAGCTTTCACTTTAACTTACATACTTCAAAGATGGATGTTTGCCCATAGCGGTGTCGTTAATAATTCCGTTTCGGTTCCCCTAATCAAAATATGCCAACCAAAACCGTGCGTAAGTTCCACAAAGCTGCCTAATTGGTATGAATGTAGACCTTCAAGATACTTTCTTATGTCAACAAAATGCCATATATTTGTTAACCTAACTCTTAATTTACTCTTTCAATATAAATTTTGCGTGTTCTATAAACAATATTATTTTAGAAACATGTAATTACGTTAATTATTAGATATACCGGATGTAAAAGAAACATGACTTATCCCCTATATATTTTTACAGTTTTAGAATAAAAAATGCTGCTCAAAAACATCAGAGGACTTTATTATACATGCATGTATTGTTTAATATAATGGAGTTTTACGATTAGGGGAGACCAACGTTGGTTGTCTCCGGTGTTGGTTGGCGCACTTGCGGTATCTCGAGTACTTGAAATCCGGCAACACTGTGAGTGACATCGTATGATCAACGAGCTAAGTTATATCGAAAATCTAGTTCACTTCTGGTTTGTAAGGGTTTTGTGGTTTTAAAACATAGGTATTTTTTTTCTTTTGGTTTTTGTATTGCAGTGAGGTGTAGATAACAGCTACATAAATAAACTGTATAGCATTTTGTTTTGCATGATGTGTTAAAACAAATTTAATTCAATAAACTATTGCCTAACATATCAACCTCTATGCTAAAAGTTTGCTCAAATTTACAAACATCTCAAAAACATATTAAGAAATGGTCAAAACAGGTCGCTGGTACTTTCCCATACTTCACGTTATAATATTTTCGCGTCATGAAGTGATTGAAATTTACATCTAGTCATCTCCAGCCGGTACAAGCCACCCGTTCCAGACCCGTTACGTACGCTGCGGGTGCCAACTACGTAAAAGCGATAGGTAATACGCTCACGACTTCGGATCAAAAATGGTTATAACAAATTTAT
The DNA here is from genome assembly GCA_958336395.1 of Ctenicera cuprea. Classification (NCBI taxonomy): domain Eukaryota; kingdom Metazoa; phylum Arthropoda; class Insecta; order Coleoptera; family Elateridae; genus Ctenicera; species Ctenicera cuprea. The sequence continues at coordinate 568,508 of OY284496.1, read as the reverse complement.
TTATAGAGTAATCAAAAATATACAAAGAATGAAAAATATTTTTTTTTTATTAATAGAGCTAATAGTTAAAATTACTTAACTTCCGGAAAACGCGTCAACTTCAAAATTTTCATTAATTCTTGGAGAGCGTCAGAGTAAGAATTGGGAGATTAGTAAAAATAAATTTGTAGTTCATTGCATGCTCTATGGCTCAGAAAGTCCTAAAAAAATAGACTGGGTAGATTTAAAGAATATTTCTTTTGAATATGTTCAAAATTTTAATCCGCTAGTATATTTACAATTTTCATATTTTCAATGATTTCATTACATCACTTGAATATACCTATTAAGAGCTATCAAATAATATGACAATTTGTATTGACTGGATATTTTGTTTTTGAGTAATCGGGCATTAAAGTTAAAATTTTCAAAAATTCGTAGCGGCCTTCATTTTGAATCGCAGCTCGTCGACACGTTGTGACCACTTTACTCTAGTTGGTGCTCATAGAAATCAGTAATCCTTGACTGCACACACCTTAAACAAGCTCCATCATGTGCAGGATTTTAATGGATCAAAAAGAACAGAGGGAAGAATATAAAATGACAATGTCTTGCTTATAAGACGGTCCAGAATTGCTGCCAGAACACGGAATTGGTCATAGAAACTGAACAATAACAGAATGGGAGAAGGACGTATTCACAAGCGAGTCCAGATTTAATCTGAGATCTTCAGATGGACTATAACGAGTATGGAAGGACAAAAAGGTGGTTTGCACACTATAATTTCTCGCAAAAGACCGCTACTTATTTTAAAGACCTGAAATCAGTGCGCAAACGCCAGGCAGTGCATTTGCACAAAAAACGGTGGGTGATATAAAGTTTGGCAATCAGTTGGGTAATTTAATAAACATTTCTACTAATTTTACATGCACAATTTTTTTTATTGATAATCGCTTTGTAATTACACCTAAGGCAAATTCGCCTTCAAACTTAATAATCAAATGCCAAATTTTATATTACTCACCTCTCAGTTCTCATCGACGCCAAAACAATTCTTTAAGAAACGCTACTGTTGTCGCAGCAATTCTGGTACCTGTGTTGGTCGTCTTGCCAGCAAGACACTTTCATTTAACTGTGATTAAAACATTGACATCGTGTGCATGCTGGTGTTCGTTTCGGGCCTTCGTGTGTATTCTTCAGTATCCCTTAATATTCTGTAAACATCCTGCATCGTTCAATCGTGGATTTGGGTTAAACCTCGTTTGTTGAATAAAAATGATCGGTTTTCAAGTTTTAGAAACTTACACCGGGTATCACAGCAAAAATAAGCCTTTGGGAAACATCACATTATAGCTTCTCTCTGTCACTATTAGCTAAAGCAATTCTAAAAAATACAGTGCTGCACGTCTTAGTAAACAGTTTTCTTAATTTAAAAAAATTTAATATTAAAATGTCGAGTAAACTTTTCTATCATAATATCTTGTCCTTTAAGGACTATTACTATACCAAATTTTGTAAGCTAGAACGTTCTTTAAAAGAGTATACTATTTGTCTCAACGTTTTCTATCAGATCCTGTTTTTACATTAAAAAATCCTATTTTCAAACCAACATATCCAGCTTGCATTTTTGATATTAATAAAGTCGCTGAAATTTCATTAAAATTGAACCAGCCATTCCGGAGATACGAAAAAAACAGTAAAGGCACGTAGTCACCCGCCTAGAAATAGACATATTCTTTTGTGTTTTTCGTGTTCCTGGACTTCCAAGACATAGGTTTTGGTAAAAAAAAACATCAAACATTCTTATAAAGTTAACACTTTTATTATACTGGAAGTATGAAAATGTAAAACTCTGCAGCTAAAATTATCAGAACAAAAAGTTAACCAGAAATAGTTTTATTTTGTCTGCTTATGGCTACGGGGGTTCCAACCACCAAGTTTATATATCTAACAGGAAGTCTACGAAGTGGGGTTTAAACCCACTCGCCTTGGGAGATTAGCTCCAAAGCTGACCACTACTCCATTGCCGGCCCCAAATAGTTCTTAAAAACAAAAAATTGATTTGGGTGTCAATCGGATAAAGCAAATGAAATATTGTTTTTATTTGTGGGTTGGATAAATTGATGAAATAAAAGTATAACTCTTTTTAACTAAAGCTAAAATCAATGGTGTTCTCATCAACTACATTGGCGATTCGCATTTCTAAACTTAAAGAAGAATTTTAGATTTTAATTTTTAAATATTTTTCCAAGTTAATATATAAACAAAAAGTTTCAGTGGAGTTTTTGCAGGTGCCATAACTTTTTCATCCTGAAATACTTAGTATAGCATCCTGTAAATGGTGTTTTTGTAGATTCTAAACGCGTTCTTTATAAAAATGTTGCGCCAGTTTTTCAATTTCCTTCGTAACCCTAACAGGATATGCAGAGGCTCCGTCATTAAGATGCTGCTACGGTTGAAATTTTCCAACCTTAAGCACTTCAAAGTTGAAAGATAAATCATTTAAAGTTGGTGTAATTACAAAAACTGTTAAACGATATAAATTCTGTTAATTTCGCCGGCAGACGATAAAAAATTAAGCATTAGAAGGAAAGTGCTTAGTAATAAATTCAATATCTCAAAGTCTTTACGGGTAAATATACTTAATTAAGAATTCATCGCCAATAAATAACAATGCGAAAGTTCAATTATAATCATAATTTTGTGGGTATCTTAAGGAAGGTAAATTATGCCCGGAAGACCAAACAAAACCAGCGTATTAAATAAATATATTTAGATCTAATTAGCCGTAATGTTTTTTTTTAATTTTTACTTTCTCGTGCTTCTAGTCACTCGTTCATGTTACTGGGTGTAGCGTTTGCTGTAAGCAACCCGCTGGCTCAGTAGCTGAATCGAATTCCGACAGGGGTCAGTCAGTCAGTCATTATTTTTTGTTACGTATATGGTGAAATGCTGCTGCTTATTCTGTCTGATATATTTCTAGCCACAATATTGTCGTAGGCGCAACAAAGTGCACATTTTCCTAATATTCCAGCGTTAACAAGGCGTTTAGTGTTTCGACTGTCGGGGTACTATTCAGGGCTTTTTAAAAACTGTGTGTATGTTTGTGTGGGGGTCTGTCTATAACGCTGGAAATCTCAAAAGGTCGATTAAACTTGAGTTCGAAAACGCTTCCTTGCGGAGCCTCTCGAAGATGGAATAATCCGGTAACGCTTTAGTTAATATCTCCGCCATAAATTGAGATATTTTATTAAAATTTTGTATGCATATTGTACTAGTGTAGACTTACGTTTTTGTTTGCCTTCGTTAAAATATATTTACCAGGAGCGTATATGTGGGGGATATACAACATGTCTCCGAACACCTCTTACATCTACGCCTCTGGTTAATGGATTTTAACGAAAATAAGTGAAAATTTAAATCATCAGTAGTGAAATGTTCACACTAAATCTAAATCAAATATCTCAATTTTCGGCGGAAATATGGATCAAAGCGTGATTAGACAGTTCCAGCTTTGGGAGGCTTCGCAAGAAAGCGAAAAAGCGGAGTAGATATGGCGGGAATTGCGTTTTCTGTGTCAAAGCGAGAATAGTAGAACCAAACTATCTGCTAGTAGTAAAGCAAGATTGCTTACAATAAGAAACTTAATATTTTGATACAGTATTATTTAGGGAATCTTCCTCCTCTCCCGTTTTTTTTTGCTGATAAGTTTATTTACTGATTTTTGGTATTCGTTAATTGCAAGCAATTTTGCTTACTAAAAATTAAAAAAACAGAGTATATGAAAATTGGAATATTTCGATTTTACTGCCTTTGTAACAGGCGCTTGGTTGTGAAATCACACGATTTCGCACTCGAGCGATTCTTATATCTTACTCTGGAATTTGCATGTATTCTCATATGTATGTATAATATAAAATATTTTTAAAAAATAGATAATATATTTACTTTAAATTATGAGAAAGTCTAGACTCAATACTTTGCCTGATTTTGGAGTAAATGTTAAAAACTTTCTAAATATAAAATTTTAATAAAACAAAAAATGTAAGCTAATGTTCAGTTTGAGTAACAGATCCTTGAATGTATTCGCTTGCTAAAACAATTATCGTTATAACAGCACTTAACAAAGCAACACTATATTTCCTAACAAGTAAATTTCAACTCGTGGGCTTGAGTTATTATTCTCTTTGTAATATTGGACCATTTTGGAAATTCTTAGCTGCACCATATCCGACGTCTTATATACCACATTTCCGTTAATAACGCTTTCGTATTACTGAGGATTGTGATTATTATATACATTTGTATAACATCGAGTGCTACTAAATATCCTTACTCAACAAAACATTTATTTTTAATTATAATAATACAAACATCACTTTCAGTGATATTCCAATATCAATATCGATTCATTTATTTTTCATGTTATTGAGCATAGTTGTAACGAAATGAAACTCCATGTTATGAATAATTCACTTATCTAATATAATGTTCATATTAATAAAAAAAATCTAAAAAACCGTACGCTAACTACCCATGTTTTAGAAGGAAATATAAATGTAAATGAAGCTTCCGCCCTTGCTGGTGAAAAATGGACAAATATAATTATGAATTCAAATTGTTAATTAGGTTTGCTTGAGACTCACCTAAGAATTTACAGCGTCATTAAGAGGATTATATTTGATAGGTCACATTAAAAATTATATTAACGAGAAGAGAGGATTTGCCTTAATGGAAACCATTTGACCCAGCTCTAATTATAAAATTAAAAAATAATATGTCCTTCACCACATTCGTGAACTGAAAACCATAAAAATAACCAAAACAACATATTACGCAACAATCAACAATTTTTGTAGCACATTGTACTGAGCAATTGTAATTATTCTGTGGTGTGAAAGGAAGCGCTTTACACTTAATAGGTTTCATGTCCCAGCACATCTACTAAAGAATAAATGCTGAAAGGGGGAAGTGGTTTATTAATTCAAATGCCTTAAAGGGAGCTTCAGAAAACTTTTGAAATTGGAAATTTCTGAGGTTTGTTTTTAATTTTAAAATCAATTTACGTTACTACAACAGTCTACCCATTACCGTTTAATTTTAATTAATCTAACAATCTAATCCTAAAAGATAAAAGGCAATTATTACAGTCTTAATTAACATTATCCGCTAGATTTTTTTAAAATTAGGCGAAGCACTTTCTCTATACTTTTACTTTCTTATACCTACTTACGTATAGGGAAGTACCTATTGATTTCGCGAAAGTTTTTGAATTCGAGATTTTGACGGAAATACATGTTTTGGACCTCTAGGAACCCAAAAAATTGGTTTTAAAAAAATGTTTGTCTGTCGGTGGCTGTGTGGATCTGTGGATGTGTGCGCTTCATAACTCCCAAAAGATGCTCCGATTCCAATAAGCGTTTGAATATGAGGGTATATCAAAAATGCACGGACAAAATAAGCTTTTAAAACATCCGAAACCGGAAGCGGACGTTACACACGTTTTTTGATAGCATTTTTCCAGGAAAACATTTTCTTTTAAACTGGAAACGGAATCAGTAGATGGAAAAGCGAACACTTTTTTTTTCGCTTTAAAATGTCGGCTGCTACGGTTTTTTGAAAATTTTCACTTTACCGACACCTCAAAAACGAGTTAAGAGATCGAGAAGAAATTTTTTATTGTAATATAGAAAAATGTTATTGAAAAAAGTTATGCAGAAAACAAAATATAGCTTTCATGTGTAATTCACAAAATTAATTATGTAATTAACTTATTTATTAATAAAACAAACAGAAGCAAAAACAGCGTGGGGCATATCCCACGAGTACCGCTAGTTATTATAACCCTATAAGGGAACGAATGTATCCATCCAAACACATTTTTCAAAAACCCTTTTCTTGCCTGTGTTAAAATCTCGAAACCAAATTTTTTGATGACATCTTTCCTATATCAATGCTGTAAAACGCTCAAGGGAATCGATGAAGTAACAAATAACTGACAATCGATAAAAGATTATTCAACAAATTGGCATAAATTTGTAAACTGATAGAAAAGTCTTTAAGCGTTAGTGATATTGATATATGTTTTCTAATTTCTTAAATTTAGTCACGTCTAAATTCTTTTTATAAATAATCTTTCTCTTGTAAGATTCCTTTATCGACTTTCTGCATCAAGTTCCCGCAAAGTTTATTTCGCCGCTCAAGATAATTTTGTTTTTGCTGTATAAATAATTGTTAGATCTAAACAGGATAGAAATCTTACTGCGTTGTTTCATTTTTTTTCACAATTTTACTTAATCTTTTATATGTTCCAGGGAGTTTTAAATTTATTTCTTAATCTTACTCTCCATTTATTTCCTTCCAGGTTAACACAGGCCGAACAAAGCTCTTTAATACCTTCGAAAAGATCGTCATTCTTGTTTTAAACGCATTTATTCAGAAATATGATGTTACCGATTTAGACACAAAATTCGAATTACACAAGGTCACTTTAGAAATCCCTCAATAACGTTAACTTATTGTTATTAATAAGTGAAACTTCGTTGCATTATTCAGATGGGGACTGTGGTCTCTAAGGAATTATCCTTTGGGACTGAAACCCGGAGTCCCCATGTAATCGGCGCTTATGTACTTACATGATTATCAGTGCGAAATTGGTAGCTAGTAATAACAACTGCAGTTTCATTAACATATTACGCGCTGGTGTTTTGGAACTAGATACGCAAACTAGTATAAGGGCTTTGCGTACCTGCTCCTAAAGCCTGGAGGTCGAATCTTATTTTGTTCGCCTTTATCTACAACGTATTCCACGATTTTCTCGTAAATTTGATACTCCCATTCTGGTTCTACTTGTGCTGTGTTACCATTTCCTTAAAATAGAAATTTTATATTATACGTGCAAAGTTAACTAAGCTCTAAACTAGTTAAATGTGGTTGTTTTTCCACAAAATTTCGGCGTCAAATGTAAACTTAATTTACATAACATTTTTTTTTGGAAATATTTAAAATGTATCAAGGAAGAACATTGTTATTACTGAACAATTTGTTTACAAATTCGGAAACCAAATGGTGCATACGAAAATTAAGAAAATAATCCCCATATTTTGTGCCCTATGCACCAATAATTTTGGCTGCTAAGTAGCCATCTGCAGTAGGACGAATTGAATACAAAATAGGTACATAACACAGAATATCTATTTTTGTAATTGATTAGTTTTACTGAAGATGGCTGCTCAACAGCCGAAATATGCATTCAAATGCATACAAGTATTGCATTACATATTACATTTTATTTTACCATTTCAAGAAATGTTATATTGCTTTATTTAACTAAAGTAGTTTTAAAATCAAATTTATATCACTTTTACTGTATTAAATAGAAAATTCTGAATTATTATTTATTGCATCCGTCAGAAGTGGCCGAAAAACAATGCGTACGTGATGAATATTCATCGATCTCATATCTACAGAATATAAATCCGGGAAAACAAAAAATCACCCCTATAAGAATTATTTGAATTCCGATTAAATTTCAGTTTCACTGGTTTTTCTACAGTGACCCTAGAAATAATTTTGCAACGGTTTTCAAGTTCTAGTTTAAAAAATTCTAACAACAGCATAAATTTTGTAAATGTCGTTTTTTACAATTTTTTTAAGCACAGTACAATTGTATGTTTCTCAACAAATTAAAAAGCTACATTTGCCTGCTTTCATTATTTCATAAATTTATACAAGAATGTTTAATTTATTATAAAATAAAGGCACTGAACGATATAAATATTTAGTTACCAGTCAGTCACGTTGCAAAGACAAGAGCACAATCTTTAAACAGATGCTTTGGAAATTGGACACTATTTATTAAATAACAAAGACGTAGTTTCATGTTTGTGGAGTTTTTAATAAGATTGTTAGAAATTTGATTTTATACAAACTTTGCAAGCAAATTTCATTGTGTAAAATGATAGCCTTGACTTCTTTTTGTTTTGCTAAAATAAACAAAACAAGTAATGCACATTTAAAAAAAATTCGATATATTAAATTAATAGTTTATAATATTTTCGTATGATGTACAGCATCTCTTTTTCTGTCTTTCTATTTCTCTTCTAAATCTACAAATTTGCACTACGTATGTGTGAACATGATTGTCACAATTAAGGAGAATAATGGCTATGCGAAACTGAACAGATTTAAGGAGAACCGCAAATTTTCCTCGACGCAGAAATGTTTACTTTTAAATTACATAAGGGAAAGTTGTCGCACCATTTAGTAGAGTAACTGAGCAAATACAGGAAAATTAATATTTATAAGATATTCACTTTTATAAACGAGAAGTAGGAATTGTTTGTACATTAACCATTCAAATTTTCTCTCAAACGGCTGTTTGCCAGAAAGTTAGTAAAACTCCGTTTTCCGTAGCTTAATAAAAACCTAAATTGAGAAGCTATTTTGTAAGCGTTTTATCATACATATTTTTAGCTTACGTCTCATTAATGATTGGTACTTGGCTAAGTTACAGCTTAAAGCCAACACAAATTCCAAATATTAGTGACGTAATTCACCTGTAATTCCATACTTATCAGTATCGGTTAGACTCAAACCGCTTTTTAAGAATGCAAGTGTATTTAATCCCATCTCTTATGAAATATAAGCAAAAGCTATTACTGATGAGCAGTTTAGTTGAAACGCGAATTTTGTTTGACCTAGTGTTTATTAAAAATAAAATACACATAGGGCCTCATAGCAAAATTAGAGAATTGTGAGTAATACTAGTAATACTATAATAGTTTTGGAGGTATTTTACAACCCTTATACATTTTATTATGGGCGCACATTTTTATTTTAAATTTTTGAAATCGAAAATCAATACTTTTCTATACTGAAACTACGGAAAAGTGAGAATGTTGTACGCAAAATTTTTGAAACTAAGTTAAAACTCAGGAAATATTCGTGAAAGCAGCTTATACATTGCATTAAAAGTTATGGAAGATAAAATTGAAGAACTGAGCAAGTAAGAAAAACAAACGTTTGTGTAAACTGTTTCTCTACATTGCAGTGGTGTATAGAACACCATTTTAATTATTTTAAATATTTATTCATGTAAAAAATATTTTTTTAATTCGGAAAATAAATTTTTAACGTCGAAAAATATTTTCGCGTCAATAATTTATTTTCTAGCGCCACAAAGTAATATTTGTCGTCACTAATTCTTGTATGGTTTCAAAAAATTATTTTCAGACAGCTATGATTTATTTAATTATCAATTTAATTTAGGTCAAAAATTAATTTTGTAACGTCAAATATTGATTTTTTGACATAGAAAAAAGAAAAAGAAAAAAGATATTTAATTATTAAAGAGTAAAACTTATCGAATTCCGACAGGGGTCAGTCAGTCATTATTTTTTGTTACGTATATGGTGAAATGCTGCTGCTTATCCTGTCTGATATATTTCTAGCCACAATAGTGTCGTAAGCGCAACAAAGTGCACATTTTCCTAATATTCCAGTCTGTCTGTTTGTGTGAGGGTCACGCTTTAGTTAATATCTCCGCCATAAGTTGAGATATTTTATTATACGTAATTCAGGATAAGAAGTAAAACAGCGTTCTATAGTGCCCTTTTCTACTAATTGCCAAAATAGAGAAAAATGTGCTTGGAAGAAAATATCTTTTCTGAAAATATGTTTCAACGGTATCGCCTAAATGCCTATCGAAGCACTTACATCTCATTTGCAATAATCAGCTTTTTTTTGATGTTAAATGAAAACATATAGAATAATGGTTCACGATATTGTAGATTTCGGTGACAGAATAACAGGTTCTATCAAGACAGTAGATATCGAAATGTTAAAGCGAGTCTGTACGAAACTCGACGGGTTAAGTGGGACAAGAGGCACTCACACAGAAGTGCACTAATGTTGATATTAAAACTTTGGGAAGTGTTCTTTAACACGCAGCGAGCCACATTATTGTATGTCTCCTCACCAAATTCTTAGTAGGTTTAAAATTAGTATTTTTATTCACCTCAGATATGAGAAAATTTTGCAAATGTTCTTTTTGTCTTGCTCTGCGGTTATCTCGAAAGTATTCGTATAAAATCTTACAGCTATATTTTTTTTCTACTTGCACATTTAGCTTATATATATATATATATATATATATATACAATTGCGCTACATTTAAGAACCTTGTGACTTGCATACTTAAATTTTGTTAAAGTTAGTTTGTTTTTTATTGGAGTGTTCCACGACCTTTCTCAGTAATTAATCGACCTCATCTTAACACGAACGAGCGTTTGAATCCCAAAATTATAATTATTCGTGATTGATGATGTTGTCAAGAAATTTTATTTAATATTCTGAAGCTATCGATACGTACAAAGAATACTAAAACCAGCTTTTGTATTATTAATAACTCGTCGTGCTAGGGACCGTGTTTAGTTTTTGTTTGTTTGTATGAGAAAATCTACAATAGGTAGAATACAGAAGTAGGTGTCTATTGTTAGTTGATCTGGTTAGAGTAACTAGCAAACAGGATGTGGAAACGTAGATCAAAGCTATTCAGAATTTAACTGAAAGCATTCGCGCAAGATTTCATAATCGCGTTACGTAATCCTGCTATTCTTTGTGAAGGAGGTGTAATTGACTGTGTGCACGATAATGTTCGGTGAAAATCGTCCCAGGGCATGTAATAAAGCCGAGAATTAATGCAACAAGAAAAGCTAAAATCAATCTTCATCGAAAATTGTGCCGAAAGTTCCCTGCAGTAATTATTACAAATGAGTTATTTCCAAGCCAACATCGTGCATTCAATTTACAAATTTACGCACTTAGCAGTAACTGGTGAAAATTGAATTGACGAAGTTTCTGCAAATTTGTTTTTTTTAGCGGTTCTGCAAGTTACTTACATAGTTAAGTTTTATTCGTTCCGTTCGTTCGTTCTATTAAGAAATTAAGAAGTTTTCTAGTTCTGTAACGGTTCGAAAATGAGCTCGCGGAACGATAAACATAAACACATATCGTGTGTAAATTTATACTTTCTATGAAAGCATAATAATAGCTTTACGCATAAAGTGCGATTAGCTAGGGAAAATATAATTATTTTTCACCTCCCTTTATCAGAGCATGCACGCGAGCGATTTGACGCGCGGCGTGGCCGTGTAATAGCAATCAAGAAATCGCGTCCTGCACACACACACACACACGCGCGCACACACACTTAATTTAATAATTAACCGTGCAACAAAAAGTTTTAGCATAAAAATATTGGCGCTATATGATGATAAATGTGCAATATAGGTGTTACGTGTTATCAACTCAAGTCAAACAGAGGAGAACGTAGGGAAGATCCTCGGCTGTCAGAGAAATTAGGGTTCGCCGCATTATGTACAGTTTCGAGTGTTTCTCAGAATAACATAATTTATTAATATTCTAGCGTAAAATTCAACGGGGAATCTGGCGAATTTAAAGGCAGCCTTTGAAATCAGTATTCTACACCTCTGCTGTTAATTATACAGCGATGCAGAGTGCCGAAACGGTTTCGTAAACTGAGCATTGTTTGAGAAGGTTTGAATAGATTTGGCGGGTAGTAATGAAGACGCTATTAAGAAGTTGCAGTTTGTATTATACGAATGGGCTAAATTCTTAATTAAAGACTAGCCAGCTTCAATAGCGGTTAGCGCCACCCTCGTGGCGTTTAAACCACAGTTTGCTGGTATATGGCTCCGAATATGCTAATATAATGGCGAACTGGATGGGAATATTGCGTAATGGCTTAATACACGGGAAAGAGGTTAAGACAATTGCGTATGCATGAAGACGGCACATTTAGCCCCTCAGGGCTCAACTAAGACCGTAGTCGTTCCGGACTACAGGCTCTTTTAAGCTCATTTTTGTCGCTGATACTGTTAGTACTGTTTCAGTCTACTTTTTCGCCGCCTTTCTAATGGAATACACTAGTTTGTCGTTGCTTTTATTTTTTCCCCAAATAGACACCCTTTGTAAGGGCATCGTGTCAGGAACATACCTCTTGATAACGCCCGGAGCAACCTCCAGTGTTTTTTTTCTTTTCGTATGAGATAGCCGCAATTCTTAGCGACCTACTTAAAGACGATTCCGAGGTATCTAAACGGCCCGGCCAATACAAATATGAGCTCGTTTATCACCAAGCTCTACTGCTAAGCCGGAGGAGGTCAACGTAATGAACAGCTCGCTGTAATAAGTGATTATTGGATCGACAAGAAGCAAAAACATAATGCTTAATTATAACAGTGCTGGCTTTAAACTTCTCGCCTTTTGTAATTCGAGAGCGGTTGTGACAATTACAAAAGAGGTATTTGCATTTTTTCGTGATTAGGAAAATTGTTCTTTGTCTTTTCGTTAATTTCGAAGTTCGAGTGTTTATTCCTAGAACTGGAGTAATGATTGCGAGATCGATAATGAACCGTGGCACGGCATTGTTAGAGGAAATAGAAGATACCCCAACGCTATAGCCTAGCTATATCGACTAATTTTTTAATATCCTTTTCTACCTCTAATTGACCGGGAAGTTTATTAACAGCGACTTTATTAATAACGGTAATTGTTTTTGCGATCGGGGAAAGTAGGAAAAAACAAAAAAAAAACGTTCTTGATAGAGAAAATCGACGCTTGGCGAAGGTTCAGATTCGATGAGGAAGAAATCAGCGCGGGTCATCCGTAACCGACGTAACTCATTTTCGCACAAGACGGTCCCATTCGGTTTCGGCGCACGTATTTTTATCTTATCTTCGTATAATTCATCATTCATGTGATACAAATGGGCGCCCGGGGTGTCAAGTGGAGTTGTGTTATTTTGATTAGTGTAATGTTTCCTCTATTCAGTTAGACGGATAAGGGATATGTCCCTATTGTGCGGACTGCTACGATAGAATACAAATGTAAACGGCCGTGTACTTATGTAACTCCGGGACTCGGTTCTCCTCCCGGACTTCATAAGTAACGGGATACTTTCTGCTTCTGTAGGCAGTTGCACGTCCCCCCTACGCCTCCCCACGTGCGGAAGCGGATATTTAAAAAGCGTAAAATAATCTTTTTAATTAGTTACTGTAACCACGCAAAGCTGCTCCGAGAACGTGTACATTATTTGTCCGCGAATGTTATACACTTTCTGGGGACGCCGGGAAATTAAAATGTAAAAACAGCCCGGAACGATTAATAATCCTGACATGAAATTTTATAATAAAGCCGTTCTGCTGCAGACATGACTTATCATTTAACTCTCACGAAACGCCGGGCCATCGATGCTCGACGGTTAAACGGTTATACTTAACGTAAATTTTACGTTAAGAAGCTTACGCAAGGCATACCATTAACTTAATGCTCCCTACAATGCATAAATTAAACGTGAAACAACGAAAGAAAATATTAAATATTAGTGCCACCAACCCCCACTTTTTGCAATTACATTTAGCAGATTTCTCTTTTTAAATTCTCCTCAAATTTTTAGAGCTTTTGGTTAAAACAAAACTCGCCGCTTCAATTCCGAACGCATTTGTTTCGAATAGAAAAAACGATATTTGTTTAGCAACTCAAAAACAGCAATGAAAATTAGGAAACCGGAAAGGAAATACGATGTTTATCGTAATTTTTGTTCCAAACTTAGGAAAACTATCGAATTTTTCTATTTATAGAACGCAAAACTTATTTCAAACGATATTTACATTCACCCTTGATTTTGGAGTATGGACAACATCACCTTATCGTTCATCTAATTTAGTTGTTCCATGGTGGAATCATTAGTGTCATTTATAAATTTTGAAGTTAGTACTTATTTAGAAATTACTCCACACAAATTGTTTATCAATCGCGAATCTAGACGTAATCGCCCCTAAAATTGTAGGTTCTTAACCATAACGAGTATAATAAGTACAAGTGATAATGAAATTGCTCATTTATAACGACGTTATAATTATATCAATCTTATGTAATAGTCGTAATTATCTACGAAACCGTTCTTAAGCTTACATTTTTTTTATTTACACGTTTAAACGCTTTTGAATTGAAAGACACAAAAAATGTAGTCAGTCTAATGCTTAATAAATGAGGAGTTTAATTTTTAGCTTCCTCCCTACACTACGCTACTACAGCAAGTTATTGTTATCGTCAAAATTTCGGAAGTTGAGATTTTGACGGACCCCTACTTTTGTTTAAAATATTGGTAATCACATTAGGAAAAAATCACGAGAAAATAGCGAGATTGATGCCCCCCAAAAAAAGGGGGGGGGGTTATACTTTAATATACACACAATCAAAAAAGAAGTTGTAATTTATATTCTACATATGTCAAATAGCCGATCTGGGAAAACGCAATTTTCCTACGTCCTCCGTTTACTCTCACCATCCATTTTTATTTTTTTAAACATTTTAATTTCGACGTTAAACTATATATTAAGATATTAAATGACAATTGAAACAACTTTCCATTAGGGAAATGCTTGTAGGGGGCTTTCTTTTAGTCGTGTTCATGTTCATATATTTCAAAAATCTTTAGTGTTTTCATAATCTTTCATAATTTCTAAAAATTATCAAAATTTTCAAAAAGTATGAAATATTCAAAATTAAAAAAATTTTTAAAGTTCCAATTTTCAAAAACTTTAAAATAGTTTCTATATTTTCAAATTATTATTGACAACAAGAACGGAGAAAATTTCTATTTTCAAAATTGTAAAAAAAAATATTTTTACTAATTTTCAAAATTTTACAATTATTAAAATTTTTGTATAAAATTTCTAGATTTTCATAAAATTGTCAAAAACGCAAACAAATTTAAAATTTGAATTGTCAATTTTTTTTCTCAAAAACTATGGCATTTACAAAAAAAAGTTATTTGGTAGTATTCTTTTCATGATCTGTTGTTCGCTATAAACCTTGTTTTTGACTTTTCTTCCTTTCAGATCATTTTTAAGAAATACTGATAACTGAGACCAACGAGAATATTTTTTCTGCATTTTTATATTAAGATATTAGTTTCATATCTCACCTTAAAGAAACTGAAAATTATCATAGTTTTGTTCGTATCGGAAATTACGCCTAAAAAACAAATTGTTATTAAATTTTTTGCACTTTTTAGTTTCAACACATGGAAAAAATTGTTTGATGAGCATAAAGCTAGAGGGATTCTGCCGCGTTTGCTCTGCAAAAGAAAAACCCCCATAACATCCTCCTGTAAAAGAAGCACGGAAATTCCAATTTCTAAAATTAAATGCGCTTTTCATATAAATACTGTTAAAAAATGAATTAAAGATATAAAGCAAATTCAGCGCATAAGGTAACTCCCGAATAAATCTACTTTACCAAACTGCAATATTTTGTAGATTAATTAAATACCTAATGTAAAAAAAAGTAAAAATATTCCTGTGTTTTTCATCAGGCACACCTCCGCAAAAATTGTATTAAACAACACATTCATAAATTGTTTCATACATCCTACAACCAAACCCGAAGAGACAGCACAAGTGTTAATTTAAACACATTTCCCAGGCTGCACCGTGCTGCGCCGCTGCTACCGTGAGAAAAAAGTTTTTGGCTAAAACTTTGGGAGTATTATTAAACGGTTAAATAGTTCAATCTCAATAGAAGTATGTATCTGAAAATTTCAAAAGTGTACTTACTTTTTGGTGCAACTCTGTATTAATGTCATATTTATATTATACTAGCAGAACCCGTAGGCTATGCCCCAGATGTTTTTTTTTGGTACCTTCATACCCGGCGTTTGCCGCTCCGAATGTTATCTACGCTGAGTCTGAGTCGGTCTGAACAAGAGTTGCTTCCGGAAATAAAACCCGTGAAAAAAATCGATAAGAAGCCCGGAAAGCAACGTCGTAACAAATTTGAAGAAAGAAAAAACAACGTAGAAACTTCAGGCAAAAAAAATACTCCCCAGAAGTTTTCTTAAAAAAAACGTAAAAACAATTAGTTAAATTTATCACTTATCCTTATTTCCAGATACGCGCCTTAACCGAGATTTAAAAAAAATCATTTTTAACTAATAATAAGACGCACTAAAAAATTTTGTGAGACATTTTCATATAATTCCAAAAGTAAATTATCTCTTATTCATATAAACCAGAGATGTAATGATACAATTAATATACGTTCCCACGATATCGCAAGCTTCATGGCCCAAACGCCCTACGTAATTTTAAGATTGAGATTTGTCTTTTTTAACAAATTATTATTATTTAAAATGGGAATTTAAATTTGATCCTTTTGCATTGAAAATTATTATTAGGGTAACAGAACAAACTTTAAAACAAATAAATATACAGGGTGAGTCTGTACAAAAGTTGAGCAAGTTCTAAAAATCAAAACAATAAAAAATACAAAGCGATTAACCGCTTCACTAACAAGTCCTATTTTCGTATCATCGTAATAATGCGAGATTTACAAAAACAAAATAAGTTTGTGATGCATTTTTTTTTAAATTTAATACATGCCAGTAAAGTTTTGAACAAAGAAATTAAAAATTTCGTATAGGGCAATAAATATACAATTTTAGTGAAAAATGTGATCGTGAATTATTATTGCATATTATTTGTCGAGGAGGAATTTTTACCTCGCCGTAAATTTACCATATCCTAACATCAAAACTGAGCCTAGAAAACTATTCCACCGTAATTTAACTTCGTTCTCACTAGTGGAACTCTGGAATATAGCACCATATCGTGCATGTTGTCATCTGTGGCAACATGGAAGTGAAGCGGTTAGAAAAACTTAATAGCAGTCGCCTTTGAAACAAGCGCAGCATGCCATTGATTAGTTTGCAAACTGTGGAGCTTTTATCATAGTTGCGCAGTTTATTATATTACCGTAATTGCTCATATTTAACAGTTTTAAACAATTGTCAAGCAAACATTGTCAATTATTTTGAATATTTGTTATTTTTATTAAACAAACTCGCATGATAAATGCGAGTTGGTTGATTTGACACACTCAACGCACATAATGGAAGTAATGTTTAAACGGTTACTTCGTGTAGGCGGAAACGCGTGGGCTTGTAATTAGATGGTTGCAGTTCAAATCTTCTTGCAGACCTGTTTTTCCTTAATTTTTATGCTCGTTTATGCTTCGAAACGAATGGATAACATTTTTAATATTAATTGTGATAAAAATTTAAATAAATTATGGACATGGGGAAAGTGATGTCAAAAAAAATAAGATAAAAGAAATAGTTCTGCCAAGGGATTTGAACTGCAGCCGGCTGATTACAAGCAAACGCTTACCCCTAAACCAAGTCATTGGCTGAAAATTATTTCCATTATGTGAGTTAAATGCGTAAAGTTTGCCATGTACGTTTGTATAATTACAATAATAAATATTAGATGCTCTCTTGTTAATTGTTTAAAAATGTTAAATATGAACAATTATAGTTAAAAACCTGCGCAATTATGATAATAGCTGCACTATTTGCAAACTAATCATCGCCATGACGGGTTTGTTTCATAAATAACTGCGATTAAGTTTCTAAAAATCTTTTACGGAGTTACCGTCTTCGGTAGCTCCAAGTATGCACAAACTGTTTGCGTATCTTGAGAAAACACTCAGCTTTTCCTGGCAAATCGATTTTTCATAAAAATTGATTTATTTTGAAGAGTGGTAGATTTAGCGACTTTTATTAAAAGTACCATTATTGGATATTTTTGTATTAATAATAAAATTTGAAAATAAACATTCGAATAGCGTAGGTCGGAAACATTTTTTAAATGTATATGTTACACTCCCTCCCCGCGTTCTTATATCAACACTTCTGGTACTTCAGCAACAATAAATATAAATACTAAGCTACATGAATTGTGTTCACACCTCAAATTTCAAAGTTTTAATGCAATAATTACCAAAAATTATCGACAAAAAAGTTATTACACTAGGAGACTGTAACTCAGTAAGGAAGCGTTTCCGGAGTCATGTGTACACGGACTGTTTTACTGTTTGTTGTTATTGCCTTTACATTTTGTAGAGACCTTGCAGGCTCGCCCTATTATAGTATAAATAAATTGCATATTATGTTGTTTAATACTAACTTACTTGAATATTTATTGTTATAACTACCCAATATGTTTTTGTTTCCGTTGACAACAAAGCGGCTTTCGCTATTTTAAATACCGTTCGATGCTTATAAGTTTAATATAGGATTCAGAAAAGAAACGAGTACGACAAATCAAATAATGTAAAACTCAAGTATTCAGAAAAATGAAAAGGTTAGATGTAGCTTCTGGAGATGTAAGGAAAATTTTCCGCCGCTTTACCTTAAGTATTTCAAGAATGAAAAATAAATTTCAGTTATTTCTACATTTGAATGACGTGTGTAAATATACTATAAAAATAAGCTTAAAAATCAATACGGGGCATGAAATACCTAAAAAACATATTTATATTTTGAAAAATTAATTTTCGTGTAGAAAAATCTTAACTTTTTAATATCTTTTTAAATTTAAACCTTTTTAATAAATCTCAATTTTATGAAAAGGAATTAAATTCGGGATTGTGTATTTTGTTTAAACGCTTCAAAAGCTCAAGTTTCATTAATAATACAACGATTTTAGTTAATACGCCTCAAAGGTAGATACTTGAACAGAATTGTCTCGTAAAATTTTTTGTTGTGTTTTAAAGCGTGCCTGCTAAATCATTTTCTATACTTAAATACTCGTGTCGCTTCAGGCTTTACGCTGTTAAAACTTAATGAATAGCTGTACTTTATACCTTTAATAAAAAAAAGTTTGTATTCAAGTCCATCGCGTTTCAACATTCGTGTTCTTTTTTCTTATTTAAACACAGAAATCATAATAATCCCGACATTTTAATAGAGCAAACATTTTTCCATTATTTAATTTTCTTGCATTTAAAATTGGGGTAAACCTATATATTTGGAAAATTCAAAAAACAAATCCGCAACTTGAATAAAACCTCCTGGTTTTAAAGTAGAAACAAAATTGACGAAAAATGAAGTTAAAACATAACCGGAAATATAAAAATAAATAACTCAAAAAATCTCTTTTGCCATTCTACACCTTACCCCATAATTTCTTTTTCCGTCTCTTTCAGGAAAACAGATTACTTCCTAGTTCCTCTAAGGCAATATCTTCTGGGCGTTTTCCATGTTCACATATCGTTCAAGGGATTGGGGCACTTCAAATGTTTCAGCACTTTTCATATATCCCATACGCTTTTCCTTACATGTTTTTATTGCAGATATCATATTCATATCACTCCATTCTTTTTGTTTTCTATGCATCTAAAAGTAGGAAAAAATTTGCATTAAGCTTGCTTTAATACGATCTACTTGGTTTGGTTTTTCAAACAACGTAAACAGTCAGCTTAGTACATAAACCAAAACAGCAAAATTACATTTTTTAAACTTACCTAATATAAATGTAAAACCTAAAAGGACAATGTAAAAAATATTAAAATTAGCACGAGCTGATGAAATTGAAAGAACTTTCCTCCACAAATTCTATTCAGTACCTCCTACCTTTGTTATGAAAGATTTATGATTTCTTGAAGCTGAAATAACACAGTTTTACTTTGAAATTCATAGCTGATAATTGAATCGTATAATAACTGGAAGAATTTATGAAATTTTCCTGCTTTGCCCTTTTTCAGGAATGCACACAAAAATTAAATTATTAAACACGTATTATTTTTAATTTATTTATTTATTTATTTATCGTATGGCTACGCATGAGTAAAAAAAGTATCTTATATATTAACATTTAAATTTTCATTTATCTATCAATATCAGTTCATTTACGGTTATTATGTGTTTCTTGAAGGGCCGCGACATCGATGTTATTGTCGGTCAGTAGTTTAGACAAGTATTCTGTTTTGGATTTACTAATACTTTTTATGTTCAGTTGGCAAATTCGGACTGAGGGTCCGATTTTCCTAGTCTGGGGGCTCTGAGGAGAGCCGTTTTGACTGTGATTTGAATTTAATTGCGAGTTCATCTTCTTCTTCCTCGCTCGCTCATGTGCTTAGGGGCTGGATAATGATGGGAATAGTCTGCCCGCCGCCCGATGTGCTAGTTCTTTAGCATTACCCAGGGTGCACGTGTAGTGTCTTTCAACTACGGACGCGAACTAGCTTTGCACCCCATTATTCTTAAAAAAAAGCTTCAATTGCTATATGCTTTTATTAGAGTAATTGAACATAATAAAAAATGTTAGAACAATCTAAACATTTACGTCAAATTTCATAAAAAATTTTCATCAACGCAATTTAATTTTGTAATATTTCTGGAAAATGGGAAGCTTTACTTGGCAATGTTATAAGATTAGAAAGATGTCAGAAATTTTATATAATTTCTTTTCCAGAACACCTCGCGGAT
The DNA here is from genome assembly GCA_958336395.1 of Ctenicera cuprea. Classification (NCBI taxonomy): domain Eukaryota; kingdom Metazoa; phylum Arthropoda; class Insecta; order Coleoptera; family Elateridae; genus Ctenicera; species Ctenicera cuprea. Next base: position 548,173 of record OY284496.1, on the reverse strand, counting down.
TTCCATACGTGTTATTGAGCAAACAAGCTTCATTCGCGAGTAAACTTTTTTTCGTTGAAAGTTTTACTGTTTTTTTTTAACATTTAAATTACATTTTAGGTTTTCACTAACTGAAAGAAAAGATTTCTTAGTTCTAATAATTTTTAAAGTAGGTTTAAAAGAACTGACGTGTATATTTTGAAATCAAAAATTGTCTGGAAAAATTTAATTACCCTACATTTTTGGCTTTTGCTTGTACCGCATTTCGGCTATTACTTGGTCTTTATTCTAAAGAAAGTTAATTTAGAATTTAATTAAACCACCTATATTAAACAAAAATCTCTTTTAGTGATTAATTTCTCTTTGATCTTCGCAAGGTGTAACCGAGCTCCAATCTTCACGAAATTCTATTTTGGTTTTACCTACACAAACTTGAATTTCAAACAATTTAAATTTCGGATTTTCTTAATATTGTTATTCAGAAATTGCTTTTTACTTTGTAAAAGTTAAAATTAATTAACTATTTTGTTCTTAGTTCTGCACGAAACTGACGATTCGCAGTTGTTCAGTTATTATTATTATTCAACAAGTTTTTATTGACTACGAAACACGCAAAAGTAACTTGACAATAAAATCGCATTTGGCCATTTTCGAAACCAATCTTATCAAACTTAATAATGTCACGGATTTCCGTAATTTAATCTCTAATATTCTATTGCCATTTATTAATTTTTTAGAGTGTATATATTGTTAACACGAAACGCTCGTTTATTTCTTTTTTACTTTCTCATACCTTTTGGGAAATTCAACAAATAAATGCAGCATTATGCGTAGACTTTCATATACATTAGATATTGTTACCTACCGTATTTGCAAAAGGAAATTTGATTAACGTTATACCGCCCAACAAGTGTTAAAATATTAATTTTTTTTGAGTTTTAAATTACAATTTCTTGGGATTAAAGAAAACAAGAAACCGAATATTAAATCTGCAGAATAAAGTTAGTGAGGAAAAAGAAAATGAGTCCCTCTTAATACGGCTGCACATAAAAATAAAGTTTCAAATTGTATTCTACATAGCAATTTAAAAAACTTAAGTCGCCTATGGAAAAAACGCGGCATGTCGATGATTAGTTTGCAAATCGTGGAGCTATTAATTATCATTGTTGCGTTGTTTATTATGTTACCGTAATTGCTTATATTTAACAATTTTAAACAATTATCAAGTGAGCATTGTACACTATTTTTAGTATTTAATATTATCATTTTACAAACGTGCATAATAAATGTTAGTTGGCAACCGTGACTTATTTAAATCACAAAACAGAAAATATTGTAAGCGGCATGTTGGTTTAGCGGTAAAAGAATGGGCTTATAATCTGGTGGCCCTAGTTCAAATCCCCTGGTGGTTTTACGCCTATAATTTATTTTATTTTATCATGCACGTTTGTGAGATAAAAATAACGTTGTTAATTGTTCAGAAATGTTAAATATAAACAATTACGGTAAAATACTAAACCGCTCAACTATCATAATAGCTCCACGATTTTCAAACTAATCATCGACATGCCGTGCTTGTTTCATAGGCAACTGCAATTAAATTTTTATTTGATCGCTTTGTACTATCGTTTATAAACAATTTGGTTTAACCGGAAATGTGCAGTCGTTCTCCATTTACAAAATAAAGCAGCTGATTTCGATTGTCCAAAAATTCATAAAGGCTTTACAGTAAAATTAGCAAATTGAGATACGAGTTTAATTAGAGCTCATCCTTAAAATATGAGCCAAAAAATCGTGTGGCCAGTTTTTGAACAATATTTTTTTAAAGATTTCAAAAATTATAAAAATTCGGTTCACTTCACAGTTATCAGTTTAGAACAAAAAGACATTTTCAAACAATCGTAACGACCGCAGTTTTGAAGCTTAGACGTTCGGGAAAAAGTGTTTTCCCCAAGGTCTTCTATTACATTCCGTTTACATATTCAGAAAATTCGATAATTGAAATAAACGCCACCAAAATACATGTCCGACTTTCGTTTCCGCTTTCAGATTTTTTAAAACTTATTTTATTAGCGAACTTTTGATATATCTGCTCATTCTCAATTTTATCAAAATCGGACCATACGAAACTGCTAGTGGCCGTCTCGTTTCTACAGCTTGCAGTTGACCTACTAGCAATTCAAACGCTCGCAAGCTGTATGCTTGGCAGAGAAAGATGTTAAATAAACTGGTTGTGCTGACGCTTTTCGGTTTCCGCCTACTGTCACGTGATTATACTGTTCATCTCTTATGCACTACGTGTTTCGCGATCTACCTTGCATTACTGCTAGACTAGACTACAATTGTACAAAGTTTATGAGTGTACTTGAGTAAGATAGGCCACAAAATTTTTGTTTAAAAAAAAGTTGTCTCTTTGATTTTTAGAAAAATGATTCCTCGGCATTAAAAAGAAATTTTTGGTTATACTTGGAAATATTTTAGAGAACTGTAATTTACTATTTTGAAGTTTTCTAAATTAATACCTTTCTATACAATAAACGACATGCGCTGTAAAATTCAAATTGAACTTATTTTATTGGCAGAATAATGTTCAGCGAGGCTACTTCTTTTCCTTACCTCTATTGTTTTCTGTTAAAAATTATGTTATCTGCCTTCTGGCTTTTATGAATCCTAAACTATCCTTTTCTAAAAAAATTAAAATCTGTTTTTTTGCTATAACTATTATAATTATTCTTATTGTTATTATTATTATCATTATTACATTAATGAAGCGTTACGAGTCTAAACGACCGTGAGTGGAGCATATTAGGAACATAACGAATGATGCGGTTAAAACGTATACTAAAACACGTTTAAAAACATAAAGAAAGAAAATTGTCCATTTTTAATTTAATTTGAATCGTAGCAGTATAAAACAGAAGAAAAATTCAACAAGTCTGCATTTATGCAAACAATTTAATTTTTCCATATATTCGTTAAGATATGCATCTAGTCGTTTAAATGGGAATATTTATTTTCCGGTGGCACTAATTGAATGTGGTTTACTTCGTACCTGGTTGTTTATGTAGGCATTTCGTAATTGTTTGTAATTTGCATATTTTTTATAAGCTATTATACCGCAAAATAGCGTAATATCTTTTTAATACCGTGTGGGTATTTGATTAAATCAAGTGTACCTACATCAAAGAGTATAATTTTCATGTTTATGAATTTGTGTACAATGTGCAGTAAACGGAAAATTAGTTTATAATTGCGTTTAAAAAAATATGTACTAGAAAAACTCTTAATTGCCCCAAATGCTTTTTCATAAAAAAGGTCGGCGCTTGCCTTTAGTAAGTACCTGCGGGGATGTGTGTATGTCTGCGTACGTATAGAGCTAAAATTGTAGCTAAAATTAGGTATATTTATACAGACCGAAAAGTTTGGACAGTTTGTAACAACTAGAGCTTTTTTCGAACATTTTTAACCCTTTCTGCGGGTTCTCTGTAATGGTTAATGTGGTTAAACTTTTACTGAACGGAATAGACTGGGATGTTTCTAAAAACTGTGTTGCATTGTAAGCACGTAAATAAATCAAAAAGTTTGATATGAGATTTTATCTCTGGGATTAATTATATCGCAATTTGGTTTTGTGAAAAACGCCTCTTGGATATTTGTTGTGAAAGTAAAGTTCCTGTTGAATATTTTTGGAAAGTTAAATTAATTTTAACTAAATACACTTGAAAATGATATAATACGGAATTGTGAGTGCAGCTGAAAGAATCAAAAATTGAACAAAAATGCCCGGACATAAGAGTATGCTGCAATTTCAGAGTCGGCGAGGATGGGGAATGGAATGTTATCGACGGAATTCTGACACCAAACAACGAGACCAGCTACCAAGTCACAAGCCTCCATCCCTACACCGTGTATAGTTTCCGGGTGGTAGCGGTTAACGCAATGGGGGCCAGCGTCCCCAGCAAAGAGTCCTACTACATGGTTACTCTCAGAGAAGGTAAGTTTTCTGGATTATTTGACAGCCATGCTTTGGAAACCGATATTCTAGCTAGCCTGAAAGTTTTCCGCAGAAGGTGGGAGTTTTTGCCGACAGTGTAATTAATCGCCTCTCTGGACTTTAATTAGCGCTAAAATTAATTATGCAAGGATAAACATTATAAATTTGATTTATTTAATGTATTTTTACCACCATCGCGGATTCCTAGCGAACCGAAAGCTTGTGTCTTCTTTGTTTAACCAAACAGTCGAGAGCGTAAAAGCTTTTAAATCATAACGTTCAAGAACCTCACAATGGAATTTTTCACAAAGAAAACTACTCGAACTTGGTTGCACATTGGATAAGTTCTATCGATTTATCATAATAATAATATGCCCAAAATTAGGCTGTAAAACTGAAAATTGGATTTTATATTCATGTCAAGGTTATTAGCTTTAAAATTCATAAAATATTAAGTTAGGAGTGAAAATGCAAAGAAAAATAATAGATTTGACATTGTACTTTAAACATTTAAATCTTCATTATCGTGTAGCTTCCTCCCAAATTTCGAGCAAATTTTGAATGTACTTAAGTGAAAATGATAAATGAGAGCGAACTTTTAGCATGACCAAATTTTGACTTATTCAAAAAGGAAATAATAATACAAGGCTTTTACAAAAATTTATAAAGTTTTAATTCTGAAAGAGACAGAACTGGAAAACAGCAGAATTTTTAATACACATATATTTCTGAACGCTTAATTTAACACCTACACGACGCAGTGATGAAGGTACATAGAGGCTCCAGGCGTAACAGTGTTGTGAGCTCCCCCCCCCTCCCTAAGTTCTGCAGAACTGGCTGTAATTATTATATAGTGAAGCCAGAAACGTCAAAAATCTCATATCTTGCTCAGCATTGAAGTTGCTTCCGACGAATTGTTATTACACTTATAATATAATTCAGCTAAAGCATTATTACTTTTAATGTGAGAAAACGGAGAAACCTATGGTTTTAGTAGAAAAAGAGAAACACGTGGAAACACTTTTCATTTTTACAAATCTCGATTGTTTATTCATACTATCACCTTACTAATATATTGTAATAATATTATAAACTTAGAAACTGTAGTAGATTAACTCTTATTTTTGAAAATATTAAAGAACATTTTCGATTGTAGTGGGATTTTGTTTGAAAAAGGCCGTTTTTTAGTTGTACTTTAGGTTATAAGCTGTGAAATGTTGTGTTTTTCTAAAAATACACATAATGTAACGTCGGTAATTTTCTGCCAAATTAAACATGTAAAGCCAACATTTGCTCACGTTGTTTATGTCGTGGTGGCGTAACAATGCTGCAGTGAAGTAATTTTCAGTGTTTTTTGCTTTATTGGGTTATTTACCCCGAGAAAAGTTTATCGGCAGCATTATTTCTACTTTATCACTGTGTTAGCTTTCAGTTACTGCTTTAAATAATCCGAAAACGGCAAAATTAGGAAGATAAAAATCGATGAAAGTTTCTGATTTTTCAGAGAAAAAACGTACGTTTTTCCGTTTCTGCGTATACAAAATCGTAACCCTAAGGCTAAATTATGTAGGTGTCGTAAAAAGTTTTAATGTTTCCGGCTCCACTAAATAATTACCGAACTTTTGATTGCACTGTCTCAACTCTCTACAATCCTCTTCCTGTCTTCCCGTCTAAGTGCATTACAAGCGTAGCGAGGCTCACGCCGGACCTCTTTGTAAAAAATAGTTTTTGTTTTATTTGGTTTGAGACCCCTGTGCGTCCTGTTTAAAATAAAACATGCGAAAATATAAATAATGTTATTACAATACTCATACAAAATTTGAATCTCATGTTATGGCGGAGATATTAATTAAAACGTGATTAGATTATTCCATTTTTGGGAGCTTTATGGAAGGGTTTCCGGGCCCATGATTATTAGACATTTTAAGGGTGTATTAAGTATAGGTACCAACATTCGAACTTATAATAGATTGGCGTAAGTAGAATTTAGTGGTGCAATTTATTTTTCAAAAATCAGTTTCTTTGTTTTTAATTAACAAGCAAAATTTTAATTTGTTTGGGAACTGCTAAGATTGATAGAAAATGCATTTCAAACTGCATACGATTATTACATAAATTGTAATTTAAATCCAATGTAGTACTCAAACAATTTTGGAGCAAATTTAAAATAAGTATTTGCTCGTATCTTAAGGGTCTCTTTAACAAACAAATGTTTTGTTCTGGTTTGTATGTACTGTAGATAATTTGCAGCGAGTTTCAATATTTTTAGCTATTTTTGATACACCGTGTATAGTCTGATATGGAATATTTTTTTTCTGAAAATACATTTTCTATCTAATTTACGCGACGGTTGTGTCCAGACATTAATCGTACACATAAGAGCCACTGATCTTTGGTTGCCCTCCTGCCTGCTGAATGATTTGAATATTTATAACGTTGACATTAAAATAGCAAAAATACTTAAGTCTATCAAATTTTCGCAGTAAAAGAGGGTATTTCCACGACAGTAGTAAAATACCCCCATAAAAACGCTGAAATGTTTTTAATGATTTTCTAATAACAATAAGCGATAAGCTTGAGTTAAATCTGCAATATAAATTAATGATTTTTACTTTCACTTTGCTTTTATTTTAATGACTATTTAATAAAACTCTGTTAGCCATTTTGCGTGGTTTTCATATTGCAAACATTCATCTTCACGAAATGTGAAAATAATACACGATTAGGGCTGCCTTTTGGAAAACAATCAATCATGCATACCAAGCTGGTCACAAATGCGCAATTTTATTTTACATTAATTTTTAATTGAACGTTTTAACGTTTTACCTCTGCTAAATAAAACCGGAACTTTTTGTTGTAGCTAAGCATTCATCTGAAAATCCAGACAACTGCGAGGAAACTGAGATGTCTGGAAGTTCTGTTAATATTTTAAAACTCCAAGAAATTACATGCAGAAAAATCCAATAATTTTTAATATTAAAAACTTTACTTTGACATTTCTGAATTAATAAAAACCTTTTACCTTGATTTAACTTTGTTCAACCTGAAATAATTAGTCTTTTTTTAAGCAAAAAAATTAATTTAAACCTTTTAAGCAATAAAATTAAATAACTTGGCATGCAGAAATACGCAAAATTACATTAGTCGCTTGACAGTGGAAAACGAGAAAGGGATTATTTAGGTACTTCATTACAACAGACTTCATTATCTGAGCTTCTTCAACTTTATGTTCCTGATAACATTAAAAAAATTAATAAGATTTACAAATTACTATGGAAATAATAAGCTGAAACTGAGATTTAAATTCAAGTCGCTTTCTCCTGAAAATTTATGCAATGATTTAGCTATGTTACACGCAAATATTATGACAAGCGTGAATCCCTTTAAATTGTGTGTAAATGGTTGTTGCCGTCGACTTCGCACTGAATACCATTTATGCAACATAACAACGTGACCGTAATTCCTGAATTTTCCTTAACACCACAATGACAAGTGGCAACTAACAGCTAAAACAAATTAAATGTACTGAGTAAACATAATCACGCTATTGTTAATTTGAGTGAACGGCAAGGTCAACATACACAAAATGTATCTAATGTAAGTAATAATTGAGAACGTAACAATTATAATGCATGTAGGGGGAGGGGGTACAAATATTACTGGCAACTTCAAAATCGATTATATAGAATACTTCGATAACAATATAATTTTTCATGATTCATGTTTTATTAACATCTATCGATACATCTATACAATGTACTAAATCTGTATCCCTTCCACCTGTTTCGCCTTTTAGTGACGACGGACCCTCGCCACAGAAGCCGTGGGACTCTATTATATAAAACGCATAGTCTTATGTGCGACTATATATTGGGCCAAAAATTGGGTTTACACGAAATGTTTGAATTATTTGAACGGAATTTGCTGATAGCTGTAATTCCGAAAACAACTTCTGGGGGGAGAAACTTGCAAGGCGAGGAGCTAGCGCCGATGTTTATGTAAAAGTCACATAGGCTTGCCTCCTCGGGGCAACCAAATATCGGCGCGTAGGTATTCTGTTACATCTGTGTATTAATCGAGAATTGCAATCGAATGCCGCGTGACCCGCCGTGGCAATCGATTGCAGTTCACGATAAATACACAGATGTATTCATTATTATTGGGACCTATAGGGTTACATACACCTTTACGCAACAACTATTTATGAAATTAGGAAGAGCAAACACAGCAGTTTCAACTGCACTGATTTGTTTCTCGTTTCAGCGCAGAGTCGTATTTAAAAAATCTAATCTCTGGGTCATTAGATTGGTTTGATACAACGCTCCATACTTTTCTGTCTTGAGCTAACCTCTTCATTTCTCTATAGCTACCACATCCGAGCTTAATCTAGGTCTTACTCTGGCATTCGGCGCATTCACCCTACCTTCCATAATTGAAAGTAGGAGGCCTCCGTGTCTTAAGATGTGTCCTACCTTCTCTTTTTGATAGATTTCCAGATTGTGGGGTTTCTTCGGCTTGGTTTAAAATTTCTTCATTGTGGTGCACCGACGCACAGGTGAGGTTGACATTAAGATGGCAGAGGCTATTCGTTGCACTTGTACATCCCTTGCACCCCAAAATTTGAATGTTGCTTCAAAAAGTAAAAATAATAGAAAATAAAAAAATCAAAAGAAATCTATTTATACTTTGAATAATACTAATAATACAAACAAGTGGTCCACTTTACAAAATAAAAATAAAAATTAATTATTTTTATAATAATTAATAATCGGATACTGATTTATAAAACAGTAACATATAAGCACTTTCCCGGTTAATAGAAATACTACTCAAAGAACGGGCCGGAATTAGCGATTAAATGTAATTAAATTAATAAAAATACTATTCGAAGTCGGAGTTGTATAATGTTTTTGCGGAACGCCTCGAGGAAAGACGATGAGAACGAGAATTCATTCAAAGGGCAATCAAGAAGCAAGCGGATAGCATTTTTACTACTACTTGCATAGAAACATTTGAATGATTTTATCCGAATGAATTATTTAATTATTAAGTGCCTTCGAATGGCAATCATTCGTTTATGCTCACGACTAATGGAAATTTATATAATTCAAACCTCCAACCCCTGAAATTGGAATATTTATAAAAATGACAAAAACGAGTAAAATCACTTCTGCAGTGAAAAAGAATGTAATAGTTTGAATTAGAGAATAGGAAAAGAAGGGTGTATGCAAGGAAGGTATCGTAGCGGTTTTAGTTACTTTTTCTAGTTCCAGAAACAATCCGAAGACGTTTGAAATTTCTTATTTGAAGGCCATTCAGTTCAGAGTTTCTTATGTATTAATTAAGCAAACAGAAATCCTGCATTCATTTTTTTAACTTTTGTATGCAAAATAATAAAATATGTTTAAGGTGCCTTTTACAATAAATATTCAGCCTACTATATTGTATAGATTGCTAAAAAACGATGAGCTTGAAACATCTTAAGTACTAATTAAGCAAAACAGAAATTTTATAATAATTTTTGAGGAATTTTATCTGCGAAATAAAAACATATGTGTAAAGGACTGAACTTCAGAATGAATATTGAACCTAGCGTGTTTTTAAATTGCAAAAATTAGATAATCTTCAGACGTCTTATTTAAAGGTTATTGGGTTGAGTTTTATGGGTGTTAATTAAAAAACTAAAAATTCTACAATAATTTTATCGACACAAAATTTAAAAAAAATCATCGAAGGTGTTAAACTATACAATGAATATGTAGTCTCATATTTCCTAGACTAAAAACAGATGTCCTTGAGACATCTTATATGAAGGTTGTTGAATTTAGATTTTTATGGGTGTTAATGAAGTATATCAAATATCTAAATTAATTGTATCGAATTATACCTGCGAAATAAAAAAGAATTGTGTTTAAGATGCCACACTTTGTTCGGTTTCTGTTCCTACATTGCAAAAAAAAAGATGACATTGAAACATCTTATATGAAGGTCAATAAATTCAGAGTTTTATGAGTCTTAATTAAGCACATAGAAGTTCTACATTTATTTTATGGAATTAAACTTGCGAAATAATAAAAACTATGTTTAAGGTGCGAAACTACAGATGAATATTTAACCTACAATATTTTCTAGATTGCAAACTAGAAAAGCCTTGCGTCCTTTTATTTGAAGGTCATCTTGGTTTAACATCGCGTAAGTATTACACTGAGCGTTCAGAAATATATTTTTTTAATTGATAGTTTCAATTAACTTTAAATTTTAATATTGCAAATTTTTTAAGGTATTAAAAAAGCTATGAAACTGCTGTCTTGGAATTTTGCCTAAAATGAGTTCTCGTAACATTACTAGTTTTGGTTAGAAAATTTCTAAATTAGATTTTAACCGATAATAATCTAAAAAACTTTTCTAAATAGAAAGTTGGCGATTCTCTTAGGACGCCGACGATAGATAAGTATACTAAAAATCGTTAAAACTATTAAATAAGTTAACTGTGAGATGTTCCGCTTTGTACTTCTAATCTATTTGCTTTTAAATGTGTTGCTTTCAAAGTAACTTGGTTCTTTGTTCGCAAAATACTTCATAATTTTATTTTCTTGAGACTTCAGTAATAGTTGAACACGAACGTAATTGAGAAAGCCGAGTTTTCATCCATAAAAAGGTATGGCGACAATTGAAGCCTCGCTTTGTAACCAATTTCACAATTGTTGGTGAAACTCGACCGGTGTGCTAAATTTTTTGGTATGTTATAACTATGGCAACACTTTTAAGTGCAGGATGCTTAATGGAATTATTTTTCGGGATTGTAACAGTAGCACGTTATCATATAAATTCAATTTAAGGAATACCGATTTTCAGAAATGTCAAAATAATTAGAGAAAGTACTTTTTAAGTTTTAAACGAAATAAATTTGTAGCCACATTCGGTTGTTAGTAGCACTAAAAAAAGTATTAACTGACGCACTTAACTATTGCAATAAAATTTTTATTTCTCAGTAAAATTTGGTCTCACGTTTACTTTACTTGCTGTATCAGCTTTTTAATTGTGGTTGATATTTATGTCGACTTTACTGTAGAATACGTTGTATTAAAACTGTTATAATCATGTTAAAAACGTAAAAACAAATGACTAAATTAAACAGAGAAACTCAAGTCAGATTTTTCATGAGAATGACTGGTAGTTTGGTTTTATAACACATATAGGAAGGCTTAAAATAGCGACCAAAACCCATTTTAGTTATTATTTGATTCCTTCTGTTTATTTTTAGATTTATCCAACTTCAGTAGGATTCTGGTGTTTCTCAAAATTAAATGACTCTGGATATTCTTTCGACAATCGGATAATTAAATTATTTTCTTCAAATTTTGATTATCGGACTATTAGTAGTTTTGCTTATTTTTCCGAAACAAAATAACGAAATTATGCATGAGACTTTAGATGAACTAATTAATAAATCGTTGTTGCATTTTTTTATTTTAAGTACATACATAAATAAATTTGTAATTTTATTTAGTTTTACATAATAGACAAAAGCGTATAGCATTGCGTCTTAGAAACGCGATAAAGTAATACAAAATTTGGGAAACCACAGCAAACATTACTACGCCACAATTAACAATAATTTTTTGCGAACACTGTAAAAGCATTGAAATTACCGTTTTTCCTTTTACATTCCTCGCCATAGCAATTTTGTTATAGAAAGATATTCTATTCTAATAAGCAGGTTTTAAGGCCTAAAAGACTCATGAAGCAGACGGTGCAGCAGTGTCTGTGTATCCGTGTGTTCTGTGTTGTGTGTCCGTCTGTATATACTTTACAGCACAGGCGATTTAGCGCAGAAATGCTAAATTCGGCTCAAAAGATTCCACTCAAAAGATACCGCAAGAAAATGAGGGGGTATTCTACTTTAATATAGACGCGCTCAAAAAAGAACCTTAGATTGGTCTTTGAGTCTAATTATTATTTTCTAAAAAAATTTGAAATTAAAAAAGTTTTCAACACTTGCAAAAATCTTTTAAGCGCTAAAACTTTCAAATTGCATTTTTCCAAAAAATTTCCAAAATTTTCAAAAATTCGCAATGGTTTATAACTTTTCAAAAATTTTAACAAGTTTTTAAAAATTTTAGAAATATGTAAGAAATTTCAAAAATTTAAATTATTTAAAATTTCCAAAATTTTTAATATCTGAAGATTTCTAAAGGATTTCGAATTATTCAACATTCACAAGTTTCAAAAAATTATAAATTTAGATACAATTTTCAAATTGATAACAATTTTCCAAACATTTTTTAAAAAAGCAAAATTTTTAAAAACACCTTCGGTATAAAATACGTAATTTGAAATCGAAACTTGCTAGACCTGTCAATATTACAATTTACTTTCGGCTTAGACCGCGTCGTCATTTGGAAACTACACACCCAGCATAATCAGGTAAGGACCACCGACCTGTAGCTTGTCTGCCTTTACAAGCATTTGCTCTAAATATTTGAGCCAGACTTTCTCTTAGTATATCTGGTTTATCAGAACTACTGATCACTCTGAAGATGCAAGCTGCAATGTTTTGCGAAACGTTAGTTTGTATGACTTCACAAACAGCTAACAGGCATGTAAGGCAATTAAGTATTATTGTCCTGGCAAACAAAATACATTAGGATCAAATCCTTGTCCGCCTCAAGGTTCTAACAATCTAAGCACACGGCCCTGTTTAAGCAGGCAGGGACCACGAACAACTAAGGCTCAAACATTTAGCGCAAATGATTTTAAAAGCATAAAAATTCCAGGTAGCCTGTAATAATCTTACCTGTGTATGCTGGATGTATTCCCCCAACGATGAGGCGTTTATGTCGATAGCACATGTTAATATTGATGATAACAAATCAATTCACTCTTTTCCACTTTTCTGGCGACAAACCTTTGCAACTGTTGTTAATTTCTTTGCATCTCTGGTATAAAGTTACACGTAAATTATCTTCTACTTTTTCAACAAAGTTGTACAGATCTTGTCAATTTTCAAATTGTTTTCTTACTATTATTTCTAGTCATTTTTCAATCACAACCAAACTATTAATTACTAATAGTCCGATAATCGGAATTATTAGGTTAGTTTTTTTTCTGTTTTCCTCTCTGATTGGTCAACATGAGTAATAACTTGCGCAAAAAGGCAGAACTACTAATAGTCCTATAATCGGAATTTTAAGAAAAAAAGTATTCATCCGATTATCGGACGAATATCCAGGGCCAAATTAAATTGTCCTGAAAAATTTATTTATCCATATTAACTCGCAGGCTCCACAAATATTTTATATAATTAAAATAGTTTTTTTAGAGTAAAAATGGTCATGAATAGTTGACCATTGTTAATAACTTTATTTAAGATGTGGAAACAGTAATTGTTAATAATTTTGTTGAAATAATTGGTTTATTTTACACAACCACTGTAAAATCTAATTGTTATCAAAGAAAAGTACATACATTTTTAAATATTAAAATCTTCTCAGCTCCCATTTTTTAATTTTTCATTAATCCATACAAAATGCAACATCCTCTAGAATTTGGCGCGCTTTAATAAAAATATTTCATGTTTATTAATTAATTGTGTCCACATTTAGTGAAGGTAGAGCTTTGTTTTTAAGTAGCTCCAGAGAGGTTACTTCACAAGATCACTGACAGTATTCAATTTTTAACGAAACTTCTACGTAAATCGAGTTGTAAGCTTTTGTTACAGAACAAATGAAATTCCTAGTATATTTTGCGTAATTGCATTCTTAATATTATGAAATTGAAGAGGCAAAAACATTCATCAATCTTTTGAATGACACCGGTTTTTATATATTCTTTATTTGATAGGGTAAAATGTTAAAATAAATAAATGGACAAAGAAAATAGCGTTTACGGAAATAACCATCAAGAAACAGATATTTCTTTTTGTGAGCATCATATCTCACGATACTTGTTACTTTTCCTTATTCTCAGTATAGGAAAGTATTGATTTAATGAAAATTTTCTGTCTGTGTGTGGGTGGCCGAGTTTGTTATCCGATTTATTCGAAAAAAATGGTCAGGTTTTCATGAAACTTAAAATATGTGAAACATTCGGATCAAATGCTTTTCTGCTGAATTCTCTAGCACCAAAATTGACATTTTGTTTGTTTGTTTGTTTGACAGATGGTACGATTTTGATGACCTTTATAACGTGGAGGTATATCAAAAATTCACAAGGAATAATTTAAATTGGATTTTTTAAATCTGAAAACAAAACTATGGCAAATGCAACACTTTTTTCAAACTTTCTATCTTTAAAATGGCGCCTGCTACAATTTTTTGAACATTTTAACCAGCGCCCTATTAATTCAAAATCGAGTTTATAGATCGGGATCTATAGAAACACAATATTACTGCGCACAGAAAATTTAGAAAATATAAAAACTACGAAGGGAGAAATATTTTCAAAATCTTGGAAACTTCAAACAAATATTGCTAAAAAACTAGCCGCACGATTTTTTCCTAGCCTCATAAAGATATGAATAAGTTACAACTTAGTTTGTGTTCCAGTCCGCTAATTTCTCTCTCTATAATAATAAAATGAGAGTAAGAACTTATTAATCTTCCTCTCTCTCCCAGTTTCTTCTTCTTCTTTGGGTTGCTTCTCCTTGTCGGAGGTTAGCAATTAGCCTGATGATACTCTCCCAGTTGTTGGTTATCAATTTGCAGTGTCGTCTCTGTTTTTTTTTAATACCAAAGTATCTGTTTCAAAAAAAAGCAAAAGATTCCATTTCTCATAAAAAAAATGGTTTTCTGCATCAAAGGCGATGATGCAGCACGGGGCCATCTACAGATGTCAACTGGGCGACTACAATAGCTTGTCTGAATCATAACTTTAGTACAGAGGTAACATTGTGACCACATAAAAGCTGTTGAGTGGTTGGACGTGTGGCTTTAGGTGCTATATAACTTTGCGGTCCTCACTGCTACAAAATGTTTTGTATAATTCTACACTACTGTTTTATTATTGCCATTATATTTGCTACAACTAATATGATATAGTATATTATTTCATTTCTTGTTTACTGTAAAGATGTATTCATAAATCTTTGAAATAGTGTATTTTTTAAAACTTTTGTTAAGCTGCTAAATACAGTGGCGGTTCCAGACTAGTGTCTTGGAGGGGGTAATCTTCAAGAAATTCTGTTCCCCAAAAAAACGAAAACTGTTGAAATAACACATTTTACTACATCAAAATTATAATACATTTTTACGCTAATGACTAATGAATAATTATAATAATAATAATATTAATTTTAATCAGAAAACAGAAAACAGATATGTACTAAAAAATTAACCTTGCGGAAAAACAAATTCCCATGAAAAAATCCTCGGAAAAATAAATTTGGTAAAAAATCGTTGGATAAAGACAGGCGAAAAAAAGTCTCTGATAAAGAAGACGGAAAAAAGTCCAGGGAAAAAAAATCCCCGGAAAACAAGTTAGATAAAATGCCAACGAAGCTTGTGGTATGCAAAATTTTTTAAGACCAGTTGACACAATTCGATTTCGATGAGTTTAAAACATCGACTTTCTTTATGTATTGGATTTGACTTTTTATTTGTGTTTTATTTTATATAAGTTAGCTCAGATTTCTTAAAGTGTGTAGTTTACTACAACAATAGTAACGTTTCCGTTTAACTGCATACTTTAATTTCTAAATCTATCAAAACTAAAATTCTAAAACAACTGAAAACAAATTACTAAAAGTTTTTGACTGGATTTTTTACAAGGATTTTTTCGTAAAGATTTATTCCAGGATTTCCGAGGATTTTTTTTCGATGATTTTTTACTAGAGCATTTTTCTACCGACGTTTTTATTGCCATGCCAATCGGGTTTAGAAGTGTAATTGTGAAAAGTCCATCCAAAAGTCCGCTCCTAAAATTTTAAAGTTGTTTTACATCAAAGTAATGTTTCTTGCAAATGAGTTTGAAGAAGGGACAATAAGCGGATTCACTTGATTAAAGAAATTATACGAATTTCTGGGGCCCAACTCGCCCCGAAGATTATCGATGCCTCTTTCTTGCAAAGGGATTGTCTCAGGTATGAAGCCCAACTCGACCTCGCTCGTTTAAAATTGCCCGTTGTGAGTTTCTGCGCTCTTGTAAATTTGGCAATGGCTAATATCTTAAATTTTAAATTTATTTGTATTTGCTCTTGGGGGGGGGGGGGTAATTACCTCCTCCTTGTAAACGCCATTGGCTAAATATGGTGCATCTTAGACTTATGCTTAAACGCGCCACTGTTAGTACTACAACGTTGTGCATTAATACTTCTGAAAATATAAAACGTAAAAGCTTCAAATTTTAGGAACGCCCAGGCGAAGTATTTAGTGATTTTTTATACGGCGCGGTTTGGTTTAAATATGTATTTGAAGTAGGTAATTGATGTAAAATTATTTGTTTTGTAAGTGCAGGCAATATTTATTTTTCAAAACAGAACTAATTTTGATACCTAATAACGAAAGTGTAGTAACTTCTATGCTTAAAATATTTCCGAAGCGGAAAGGTAATTTAATATTGAATGTGGCTACAGTCGGAATATAAAAACTTTTTATCGTAATACACTTTATACAGAGTGTAGCAGACCACCCACGCACTATCTTTTACGGCTAAACCATTGAACCTACATGGATGTTGGATGGGATACTAAATTTGTCATATAAATCGTACCCGAGGTATTCAGTAAAAATATTTATAAATTTTTTTGAGCTCCGGAAAGGGTAGTTTTTTGAAGGGGGGGCTAGGAGATTTCTCGAACTTTTTAAATACGAAAGTGGGTAAAGTCATACCTTAATTAAAAGGTATTTTTAAACCCAACAACCTAAAAAAAGAAAATATTGATAGTTCAACCCATTTCAAAATGGCGGCCAATTATATCAAAAAAGTGGCCATTACATAAACCGCTTCACAACCTCACATGAACTGCTGTACCAAGAAAATTGGTACTAATCGTTAAAGTACCATTAAACTATCTTTCCATCGATATACCACATGAGGACAGAAAATAAATGTTAGTACACCATCTCCTCCTCAAAAGAGCGGGAACATTCAAAAATATTATCTCAGCAAGTGATATCTCATTCTAAAGATCCCATTAAAGGGAACAATTTTTGTATTTGGAGTTTTCCGATATTTCTCACCGTTACAAAATGGCGGCTCAATTAATAAAAATTTACTTGCTATAATCGGATGAATCGCTCCCTCTACCGCATCTAAGGCAGTGAAACAGAAATTTTTCTCTCGGCCGTTTTGTGAAAAATGCTAGATTCAAACATTTAAAAGACAATCTTGAGCAGCAAACAAAATTTACTACGAGCGTGAGCGACAAAGCATTGCTAGACAACTAAATATACCATTATTTCGAGAAATCTTAGACGTAACTTTAATGTTTAATTAATTCGCTTTCCAGGTAGACTTTATTTAAAGAAATTTAATAAAAACGTGTACGAAAATAATCAATAATACAAATTTTTAAAAAAATTTTGATTTAATTTTACTAAATAGATTTTAAATTATAATTTTGTACGTCTCATTTAATTACTTTGAAACGAGTAATCAAAATCGAACCAAACACATTCAAAACCTCAAACTTCACCAATCTTTGGCCACTTATTTCTGAATAAAAGTTTATCTTAACAAGATTGCTCGTTAGGGCTGTGTTTGTTTTATTTAAGTTTACATAGGTACTTAATTGGGCAGTTTGATCTGTAAAGAGACGGATAAAATCGTTCCGGTTGATTATTACTGCGATATTTTGTTCAAAACATCGTTTCGATTTTAGGAAGTATGCGTATGGTCAGCGAAGGCAAAGTATGAATTTTTTTATCTTTAATGCTGAGTAGGTAGATATAAATTTAATTGAACTTCGTGGAGTTTCGTTAAATAAAACCCTATTAGCGATTGCGAGTTATATTTAGCAATTTATTAAAATTAATAAAAAGCCGCAAAGAAATTGCTTCGTTAAATTCGAAGTTTAATTGAATCCATTTTCATATGTTTATTAGCAATATTAAATAATAGTTTCATTAGCAAACTGGTGAAACAAAAATAGACAGTTGAATGAAACAGCTCATAATCCTGCAATTACGAAGTTTAATATATGTTATAGTTTGTTATTGTATGTTGTTGTTGTTGTAACTGCATTTATTTCGATAAATAAATATTTACAGATAATTCGCACGGGTACTAACATACTAACAGTCGCCGTTTTGCGGCCAATTAAAACATGAAAATCGTTTTATCCTAAAAAGTAGTATTTAGCAAGCGTTTTGAAATGTTTACTAAATCACGCGTGTACCAAAAAGAGTACTAATATTTCTTCATTTGTTAGCTGGGAGAAATTTCGGGCAAATAAGCGGACGTTGTTTGCTGACAAATTTTAACAAAATTTAATTGGGGCAATAATTTTACATTTGAGAAATGCAGAGGCAGAAAAGTGGGTAAACGTAACCGAAAGGGGTTTAGGGAAACGGGGAGCTATTTGCGAAAGCGAATTTGCTTATTGTTGTTAAAATTAACGCGTTAACCGAAAATAATGTTCCCGTGTAACCGTAATTTAGAACGCTAATACTGGAGTAATTCGTTCGGCACACTCCTGAGATAGATCGGAAACAGTTGATCTTTTATCTTTTTAACATATTATACACAAACAACAAAGCTCTTGGTCTGACGCTGCCTCGTGGAGAATCCGGCATCCATTAAAGTGACGATTCTCGGCGAAGCTTTTCTTTGTTCGTATTCGATCGAGAGCATATTTGGTCCGCGCGCCTATACCGCAATATCAATAAAATCGCCAGTTTGAAGAAGACGGTTTGCGTTTTGCTACTAACTTTTCCTTCAGTTTAACATCATTACTTCTTTCTGGTGCATAATCGACTTATGAAAAACGCAGTCGTAAAAGTTTGTGTCTGCGTGAGTTATTTTGGCGAAGTTTCTCGGTTGGTTTTTAGGTTTGGTGGAATAATGGAAAACGAATGGGCACGGTAACTTGACGCGATAACACAGCATGGGGGTGTAAAAAGTGACCGCGCATTATCCTCGACTTTATTTTAGTTAGTGCTCGAACAAAGTTTCGGTTCGTCTAAGAAACCCGATCTAAGTGATCGGATCGGATTAAAGCCGTGCCGAAAAACGCTTTTGAAGTGATCCTTTTGAGCACGCGTTGCAGAAACAGTATCAAATGCGAGCTTTTCTAAACCATCCGATGATAAAGTGAAGTCTTTGTGTGAAGTTTTCATCTACTCTGCGCAGATACGCTTGATGTGTATTATAGGGGCCCGCGGCCCGGACGGGACTTACACCCTGGTGATTTTGGGATCGATGCAATTAGATTCCGGCATCCGGAGATGCACTATCCCTATCAGTTGATCGTACGGGCCTGGTAACGCCCACGTTATCCGGCGTCAAGCGCCGGCCGCTTTTTAATTTGCCGCGCCGCGTCGAATTTCCATTACATGTATTTAGAACATGGAACGGGAGTTATTAATTGCTTAACTGATAGTGGACCCGAGGGTGCCCAATCAATTTTATTTAAATGCGGGGTCAAATTGTTCGAGTTCCACCGGTGGCATTTCGCTCGACAACGCAGGTAATGAAACTCGCATCTGTTCCCTGCAAAAGTCGACAGCAGATTAAGCGCGCCGTACGCTCTACGAAGAATGCTAGTTATGAATTATTTTGTTTCTGCTTCGGATTAACGCCTCCGTTTCGTGCCGTCGTTTACCGGGTAATGTGGGAGACGAAACGGTAAACAGAAATTCGTATTTAGTTGAACCATGTGCGACTCCCGGAGTCGCTACGCTCCTGTTTCGCCTTCCTAACTTAACGGTACGCCTGTTTCGCCATCCGGGCCCGTTGCGAAAAACCGCAACGGTGCGTGTTGTCGCGTTTTCCTTATTTATGACGCACATATAGGATTGTCTCCATAGCCCTCAATCGAATACATCAAATCGAACTCGACGCAACTGCACAGCTTTCCGAGATAAATGTCTAGGAAATGAACCAAAAGAAATGTAGTGAATAAAATTCGACAAAGAGGAGACCATAAAAATATAATACTTTCGAACGAGCTTCTCGATTCGCCGTTTTTTTATCTGTATTAAAATATATCTTTCTCATTTCCCGCTGACATAAACGTATTCAAATGTCGATTTACATTGTTAGCGCAACAAACCGGCGATATTAAGTTTGTTTTCAACGATTCAATTTTATCTCCCCTTTGGGGACCACCCGCAAGCATATATATGCACTTAAAATCCAATCGACGTGGTTATGCCATGCCCACTGGGACACCATGCGTCGAAAGCAGAAAAACCCGACGTCGTTAATACTTTATTGTGAGGGTACGCAGAACGGAAACGGCTACCGCGTCATACTAAAGAAAATGTGCCGATTGAACGTTTTCCGATCATATTTGCTCTCCCTGAAGACGCTACGTTGCACATTTTTACCTTCTATGCATTATGCACTTTCTTCGCGATTCAGCTTATTTTAAACCTAAAACCACTCAAAGTTATTCTAAAAGCGCCAAATACAACGACTTCTTAAATCTTACGTATTTTCTCACGGTCTAATTCAGGAATGAATGAAATCTAGCAAATGAAACGGATGTAGGGTATCCAATAATAAATAATTGATGTCGACAGTAAAAATTTTATCTGATGCTATTTTTGGGATTAAACTGCCAGGAAATAAGTTTTAGATTCAATACTACCAGCTAAAAGTTTTCTTTCACTTTTAAAGTTGTAGGATTTATGGGTTATTCGTAAAAAAACCTTTGGTACATAATAATGCCAAGAATTTCTTTACACAAATGCAAAAACAATTGGTATTACGTTACATTACTTTTTATTTGTATTCATTTAGTCGTCGGTCTGCTTCTCCTGCTAAACCTTGTCATTGACACCAATCAGTAAACCACTACACCTGGAAATCTTTTCGAACGTTCTGACACATGCAATGCACAGCTCTTCTTCCCAACCTCGTCAGGTATAGAACCGTGGTACCCGCAGCCTAAAGTCAAATATGCAAGTCACTGCACCACCGATGCTAGCACACATCTATCCATGTAGCACAGGGATGTGCATTAGACATCCGTTTAAGAGCCCGAGGACATTCAATAGACGTCCATTCGTAGTCTATTTGTCACAATTACGGATGTCTCTAAAACATCCTCAATGTACGTCCATAGTCCATTCTGAATGGGACTGTTCTTTCTTTTGCTACACCTATCAATAATAATACAATATACGTTCACCATATTTTTTATTTATTAATAAATAAATTTTATCGGTACAATACGCCGATTAGATAAAGCAGTTCTTCTTGTTTCTTAATCGGCTCTTTCTTTAGCCCGCCGCAACTAATTTTTTATGTCCTCCTCAAACTTGTTTGTTTTGTTTTCACAGTTACGGGGCCTTTCTATGACATCCATAATGGACGTCCGTAGGACATTCTGAATAGCTATTCACTCAATTTTCATAAGACACCTTACTACGGATGCACAAGAAATATCCTGTGTGGATATCACTCAGATGTCTCTTTTTTGTTTTTTGGCAAACCTAATAATACAATAGATATTTATCATATTTGTTAGTTATTAACAAATTAATTTAATCAACTTTTATGCCTTCTTCAAACTACGTTGTTGTAGCATTCTTCGTATATACGGGAAAAGCTAAAAAATTATATTTTTTTAAATTTTTATTAGGTATGGGTGAACTTTATTAAAACCAAACAATGATTTTCAATTTATTACGAAAAATTTGTATTCTAGAAACGATAACAAAAGAAAATATTTTTTATAACTTACAGTTAAACCCAAATTGTTTTTTACATATGTGAATTTATCCAGTTTTTCCTATTTATACCTTCAACTTGTAATTGATTGATTAAAGTTTTGGCAATATCAACTGTAAAGACTTACAACAACTTAAAAAAATAATTAGAAAATATACTGTCTAGAAACACTTCAAACAAGCGGGCATAAAGAACCACATTTTACCTCGAATGATGGCAAATTCGTTAACTTAAAAATAATTATATTCTGTTAAATTGCGCTTGTATTTTTTATTTAGTTTTATTATTTACTGCTGCTAAAAACAAGTAAAACAAAATATTAATTCCTTCCACCGGACGTTGTATGGAATCTTATAGGACGTCCTTGTAGGATGTCTTAAAGACATCTATTTCTGGATATCATACATGTCGTTCTATGTCCATGGAAGTGCGGATATGTATTATACCTAAAATTGATGTTCAAAGAATATCCTGTGCTGTCTGGGTAAGAGCTGGTCAGCTTTAAGACTATTTTCTTTATACTTACACTTAACTTAAGGTTCTATCTTCAACGATCAAAATGACTAAACCTATAATATGAGTTGAAAGATGACATTTCTGTATGATTCAGTCTATGTGGTATAGAAAATCGACACGAATTTTTTCTCTCAACAACGCAAAAATTTTTCCAATGTATAAAAAGCTGAATATGCTTAAAGCGGAAATCATTTTATTTAACCGAGTTACTGAGATTGGCCACAAAAGGTAGCCATTTAACAAAATGCGATAATCATGTTCGCAATATGCAATGAAGGGTTCGAATTTTAATAAGTACTTATCAACCTACAAATTCAACAGGCTGGATATTATAATCTGTAGTTCATGAATCTGCATACTTTATAGATTTAATAACAACATCGAATAGTAATACTAATGGAATGGAACGTTTGCAGCCAAATAACTAGGTAAGTATTTTGGTAGCATTTTTTCGGAAACAGAATTTTGTAAATCTGTAAATGGAATCTGACTGGCTCTCTTTCTACCCCCAATATTTTAGCTAACAAATTTAGTTTTTGGTCTCTGCGCTTATTCATACCAATCGTTTTCATAAAATTGAAAAAAAAACTAATTTTCGCACATAAACAAAAATTTCATTTCTAACTACGACATGCAGATGTCCTCTACTTATTGCTATAAGCTTCCGCTGGTGCAATCTTATATTCACAAGTTGGTGTTAATACGTTTACTGTCTCGCGGCCCACATATAGGTAGCAAACTTGTTCACTCAGAGTCCTTTGCCCATATGTGTGTCGCAGTAGTCTAGTCTAGTAGATATTTCAACTAGTTATATATTTATACACTTTCAAGTGCAATGCATGTTCTAAAAATAAGGAAAGCGGTTGAAACTGATACAGTCCCAATATCTTTGACACCTTCAGAAAAAACTATTGTTAAATCCAATTTAATGCGTTTTTTTAAATAACATATAGTACGTAAAAAGATGCATTTTTAGAGCATATTGGATGCTGAAAGATGCAACAGCGCATCGTATTTAAGTTTTTTTCTATGCTAAAATTAGCGAATAAGTATTAGCGATTTTTTTTATTGAAAAGCTGAGTACGTAGTGATATTCCGGAGCTCCTAAAATACTTTTACAGCAAGTTTTATAAACAAATTTTTATTTTTGGAATTCTTATGGGAGAAAACGGTTTTGAAAATAACGCTTTAAATATAAACAATAATTCACGGGGAGTGCCATGAATTGTAAATTAATATGTTTATTTTGACCTTCTTCAAATAAAATAGTACAGAGTTTTATTCAGTAAAGAAACATCTCTAAACCATCCTCAAAATGAACCCCTAAACCTTAAAAACTGAAATTTTTAAAAATTACGCGCGTCATTCTTTTGCTGGTTGCATTCTTGACACTAATTTTTCACTTTTTTTATATACAATTTTCTTATGACCTTGGGTATGGCTTTGGCAGCAGCTGATCTTAAACCTATATCCTGGTTCAGATATGTGGATGATACTTTCGTCATTTTGTCTGACGGACGCCAAACACTAGATCAATTTTTAGTACACCCAAACTCAATTCATAATAATATCCAATTCACAATGGAAGTAGAGGAAAATGGCATTCCATTCTTAGACGTACATGTTACACGTAAACTAGATGGTTGCCTGGGGCACGCAGTTTACAGAAAGAAAACACATACCGACAGGTATTTAAATGCAAACTCGCATCATCACCCGATGCAGAAAACCACCGTGCTAAAAACTCTAACAACCAAAGCAGTCCGAATATCAGATGCAAAACACCTACAACAAGAAAAAACACATTTCTTGATGTCGTTACAACAAAACTGTTATACAGCCACAGAAATTCATACAGCAATCCGCAATGCGGAACAGCCCAAGGCTAAGGAGGAACTGGCACCTTCGGAAGGCTTAGCTTTTTTACCTTACAGTAAAGGCATTACTGATTAGATTGGGCATGTTCTTAGAAGGTACAGCATAAAGACGGTCTTTAGGACTAATGATACTTTGGGAAACGGTTTCAGATCCGCAAAGGATCAAATATCAAATTTAAAATCAGCCGGGATCTACAACGTCCCTTGCGCTTGTGGCTCAAACTACATCGGACAAACTGGTCGTTCCATTGAGTTAAGAAATTGAGAAACAACCTAACAACATCAACAGGGAGGATAGTTTTAGACTCAATAAAGCTTGGACTCCGGTAGTTTATCCTCTGAGGACTCCTAAGCATCATCGATCTCACGATCACACTTTATTGGATCCGTCTTTGCCCACCGATGACAGCCAACCAGAACTCCGCCGTTCTGCTCGACTGGCTCAAAGGGGTTTAAATACCGCCGCTTCCCGGATTTGAATTCAGCGTTTTATTCACTCTGAAGATGCAAGCTGCAATGTCTTGCGAAACGTTAGTTTGCATGGGTTCACAAACAGCTAACACGCATAAGCCGATTAAGTATTCTTGTCCTGGCAAACAAAATACATTAAGATCAAATCCTTGTCCGCCCCAAGGTTTAAATAAACTAAGCACACGGTCCTGTTTAGGCAGGCAGGGCCTACGAACAAATATTGCTCAGACTTCTAGAGCAAATGCTTGTAAAGGCAGACAAGCTACAGGTCGGTCCTTACTTGATTATGCTGGGTGTACTGGTTTTATGCTGGGTGGTTTATTTTTTGTGTTTTTTTCTCTTTAAATAAGCGAGATCCCACTACCTAACAGTCAATTTGATACATCCAGTACATATGCCCATTACACAGTTTTTGCCACGAGTCTTCGCATTCCTAGTTACGCCACTGATCACTATTGTGTCCCCCATAGAACTACTACAATACCAAATTTGATCTCAACCTGTCGGCTAGTCTATTTTTTATTTTTTTAGAATTAAAATAATAATTTGAAACTAGAATGTGCAAAAAAAACATTTGCTTTACCCTAAGGTCTTATGTCAGATCTTTCGCTTCCAGTTTTGGATTTTTTTTAAAAGCTTATTTTACAAAACGAAATAACCGCCGAAAACTTGAAGCATGGTGGAGATACTATGCAGAAGCAAATCCTAGACCTGATAACTAAAATATGGCAAACGGAAACAATGCCAAAGTCATGGAATAAGGCAGTAATTTTGCCAATACATAAAAAAGGCGACAAGACGGAATGTAAAAATTACAGAGGAATCGCACTCCTAGATGTCACATACAAAATACTGGCCACCCTAATAAAACAAAGATTAGAAAAGTATGCTGAAACAGCGCTGGGAGATTACCAAGGTGGCTTCAGGAAAAACAGATCCACAACAGACCAAGTCTTCATGTTAAAGCAGATCCTGCACGGCTGCTATGAATATAATGTTCCAACTCATATGCTGTTCGTTGATTTTAAGGGCGCATATGATAACATAAATAGAAAACAGTTAATAAACGCGCTAAAGGAACTGAAAATCCCAGCAAAACTAATCAGATTAGTAAAAATGACAATCCAAAACACAGTCACAGCAGTTAAGAGTAATGCGAAGCTTAGCGAAGAATTTAAAATAAGAAAAGGAGTAAGACAAGGCGACCCACTATCATGCGTATTATTTAATCTAGCCCTGGAAACAATAATTAGAAATAGTGAGATAAATAGAAAAGGAACTTTGTTTTATAAGAGTCATCAGTGCCTCGCATACGCAGATGACGTAGTGCTACTGACAAGAAGCAGAAAAGAACTCCAGGACATTGCAAAACAGTTGATGAAAGCTGCAGAAGAAATGGGTCTTCAATTTAATATAGACAAGACAAAATACATGGAACTAAAGAACAAGGAAGGCAACCCTGGAAAACAAAACCTCAGTGTTAAGAAACTAAATGGAAATAAAGAAGAATTTGAAGAAGTAGAGAACTACATGTATCTGGGGGTCTTGGTGACAAACAAGTGCGAAGAAGATAGTGAAATTGATCTAAGAATAGCAAAAAGTAATAACTGTGCAGGAAGTCTAAACAAAATATTAAGAGCAAAAGAAGTGTCCAGAAACACAAAGATTAGGATCTATAAGTCAGTGCTAAAACCAACTTTAACTTTCGGATGTGAAACCTGGGTTATGAACCAGAAAAACCAATTGAAGATAGAAACATGGGAGAGAAAAATCTTAAGGAGAATTTTTGGCGGAAAAAATACAGTACTAGGATGGGAAAGAAGAATGAACGCAGAATTATATGAACTGTACGGTGAAAAGCCAGTAGGGGATTTTGTGAAAAGTAGAAGATTACAATGGCTAGGGCACCTGGAAAGAATGGACGAAGGAAGATTTGTTAAAGAGGTGGCCTGGAGGACACCTGAAGGAAAAAGGAAGAAAGGAAGACCGAGGACTAGTTGGATACAAGCTGTGGAGAAAGACCTGACAGAAAAAAGGATCAGAAATTGGAGAGAATTAGCAAGAGACAGGAAAAAGTGGAAAGTTATTACATCGCTTTAATGCTACAAATCGTGTTTTGAGAGTGCAAAGTGTTCAGTTTATTTCATTATTATTGTAATTTATTTTGAGGCTTTTTTGCCCTCCACCTATGTTTTAGATAACGAATGAGTTTTTGTAAGATAAGTTTAAGTTTTAAGTATGTAAATTAAGTTTTATATCTTGTATTAATCTCAGCTCAAGACCTAAATGGTCTGTTTAAGCTGTATATATATATATTATTTTACAAATAAATATTTTATGTACTCTCACATTCCGAAGGTCATTTAAATCGGACCATCTGTTCGGAGGTTATGAGGTGAACAGAGACAGGTATTTAAAAAAACACTTCTTTGAGTGTCTGGAGGTCCAATTTAGGTATTTCTGTCAAAACCTGGAATTCGAAAGTTTTCACGAAATCAATACTTTCCTGTACCGACAGTATAGGAATATAAAAAAGATTCGATTCATTTAGATTCATTTAGATATCTTTTATCACAATCTATTCTTAAATTTATAAAATTCTGTTTAATAAAATGGTTACTAGCGGTTCAAAATTTTTTATTTAAATATTCAATAAACAGAAACAATGATTCATTAACGGAGAACGGGGTAATTTGAAGCACGTGTTATTAAATTGAATAAGTTTGATATATTACAGTAAAATAACACGTCGCAGTTAAATATGACTGCCTGTAAAAAAATCACGTAGCATTATTGCCTATTTTTTCCGATTTTGTGTTAAATTTATTTTACATTAAACAAACGAAACAAAATTCTTGTGTCTTGATTTCGCAGACTTTAGTTTTTTAGTATAGTTATAATTAAAACATTCGATATACATTTTTGTATAATTTGCGGATTTTTTACTGGCACAGGATTTTTTCAAAATTATGGGTCTGACAGATTTGATCAACGACTGACGACTGACTGTCAACAGTATGTTCTAGCTTAAGGAGAATAAAGTAGATATAATCTAATAATTTGTGTTGAACTGCTAAAGCGAAATAAGAGCATTGAGCTTTATCGAAATAAATGGAGCGGTACGGAACTGGAAAACATTAGAAGTATTCATTTTAATGTATACAGGTTACGACAGAAAAAGAATAACCGTAAAGCGACTGAACACGTAAAGTTTTTGGCACAGAAACATGACAAGGGGATCAATTGAGAGAATTTCAAAATGAAAATAATATCAGCAGTGTAAATATAGAATAGATTTTCTAAAACCCTGGGAAAACCACCAGCAGCTTATTCTTTTGCCGGATCCGTAAATTCAAAAGGCCTGTTTGAATTATAGAAAATTTAGAAATCAAACGTGAGGTATCTGATTGAATAACTGGATTATTGAAGTAAACAACTCTGACATCTGCAGGGCTTATACAACCCAGAAGAGTTTTGTACATAGTATACATCACGTTTATTATAAGTACAACACAGCTTTTTTTAAGATAATTTATTTGATCTAATACTGTACCTATTATTTATAAAAATATAAATTTTAAACCATTCGGCAAGGTTATTTTAGGTAAAGTACAAAAGTTTCCAAATAAAACTAATTAATTTGTTGTTACTATTAGAACCAGAATTATTTTCCAGCTTTCTCATATTCCAGCAATTTTGTAAAAGTTTAAATAACATTTGCCGATAGCAGCGTTACTAATCTATAAATAATTTTAGGTTTAATAAAAATAACAATCTTTATCAGCAACAGAACGTTTCCTAAAATCTATCCTTCACTTTGTTTACCATTTTATTTAAAAGGGATGGTTTTGTTTTTCTCTTAAAAAAATTATTAGTAAGACCACATTTTAATCTAATTATACATTAAATCAGAAACTATCTCCCAACACGACGAACAGCGGGCTCTTTCAACTCCACAAAATTTATCGCCATAACGCATCGGCGGACCCATACACCTACAGTAGTCGGTTTATTGATTGTTTTCAACAAATGTTTCTGTTGGAGCCACTACCGTTGCTATAATTTGGTTATTTATAACTTGCCGTATGTTTCGAGTGTCAGAAGAAAATTATTGTTTTCAGCCACTGTTTATGAAATATACAGTAAACTGGGTGCGACGTAAATGGTCGACCGTGTTATGCTTGTAGATTTTAGAAGGACGAAAATACGTTAAGATTAATCACATATTCGTAGAATTCAAATATTTTTTTCTGGACATATTAGCATCCATACAGTTTTCAATAATGTAAGAATGTAATATAATAGAGAGCGTTAAGACAAATTGTAATGTGCTTCCGCTATGATTTTTCTTAAATGTAGGTCTTTAACGCCTCAAAACTCAAAAACGAGTTGACTGATCGCGAATAATATTGGTATTAGAATAGCCCCATAGGAAAACAATATTATTATATAAGAACATTTTTGTACAAATAATATGAAAAACGTAAATCTATTTAATAAAAGGAGTACTATAAAAAATTTCTGTTTAAGCTAAAGTGATCATTAGTAATAGTAGAAACGAATTCGGAACTTGAGTTTTAGCTGCAGCAATATTTAGGGCGACTAATTTTACCTGCTCCCCAATTTTGGCGGAAAAATTTGTCAAAATCGAGTTATATAGAATTAAAGCTATCTTTATATAATTCATGGAATTAGGAATACATTTTTAACTTAAGTAATTTTTTTTATTATTTAAAACGCTTGGGGAATAGCCCACGGGCTGCGCTTATTGTTAAAGAGTGATTACTACAAAACTGGTTACTACAAATTCTAGCTGCTTCAGTAGGAACACCACTTTTAGTGACGACGCATTCATTACAATATCTTACATTTCGACACAGCTTTATGTATTTACTAAGTTCCTATATTTACGTTAAAATCGTTTAGGGTGATTGGGGCTATGAAGCTTCCATATCAGCGGAATGTATTAATTATATCATTAAATCTCTGATTTATATAAATTATATGAAAATGTCTAACAAGATTTATTTAGTGCGTCTTATTATTAGTTCAAAAGCATTCTGAAAATCTACGTTAAGGCACTTACCTGGAAATGAGGACAAGTGATAAGTTTACCTAATTGTTTTCTACCTTTTTTAAGAATTTTTCTTGAGCTATGACATTAGGAGGGGGGGGGGAGTTCTTTCTTTTTTACGGGGCTGTTTTTCGGCCATTTTTAGGTTTTGTTGACGGATATTATTGGTGGGAGCAGCTTTCATTCAGACCGACTTAGCGGAGGAAACATTCTTAGCAGCGAGCGCCGGGTATGAAATCACAAAAAACAAATTGGGGGCTTAGCCACGGGTTCTGCTAATTTGTTATAAATTGTTACTGTTTCAAGTTATGCACTATTTTTTCAAAACTCCCGCAATGTGCTTACCAGCCCTATTAAAAGGTTGATTGGCTTACACTATTTTCATGTAGATTTACACTAACATGCTGGAGATCGGATTGGCTGGCTCACTTCTTAAATCTACTTTTGATAATTGAGAATTTCGATAGAACTTAGAAGATTATTGTTATATTCTAATCGCGAAAAATAAATTTCTTAATTTTTACGGAAGCACGTGTGTTGAACCATTAGCAACGTTGCAAATAATTTTAATATCTGACTTTCTGAATGTGTGTGCGCGCGCGCAACACAATCACAACAACTACTGGACTTATTCTACAATGTATAAATATACCTACAAAAGAAGATACCGATAAAATACTTAATAAAATGTTATTTTCGGAATGTTCTAGTTTTTCGGCCTCTAGCTGCTTGCATTGTTATAAGCGTCTAAGCAACTGCTGCGAAGAGATGATCTGTTGCACATAAAAAAAGATCAGACGAATTTTTTTTTATTGATAATATGCTTATTCAATTTGATTTTCTGATTATTTTTAAATTTTGATGTTTACTAAATTAATCAATTTGCATGGAACACGTACTCCATTTCGTTTGTGTTATCCCTATGCTCTTTTTGACTTTATATATCAAATATCAGTCATTATCTATTTATTGAGCTAAAACTAACATTTACCTGGTACAAAAAGCTTGCATGCTTCTTCTATTTTTTTTATCGTTACTGAGGAAAATCATGTGTATAACATACATTTGACTTGATGAAAGATACGTTGTCTAATGTCCATCTCCATAAAGATTAATAAAGGACACTACGACTTTGTGTAGATAAATTATGGAGATAGGTGAACATTACATTATTATTTTATTAGTCGGGTAAATTACTTACTTTACCTTTTAGTTGTGTTGACTGCTGTTTTTAGGTATGTACATACAAATCAATAAATAAAACGTGGCATTTAATTTGCCAACATTTCAATGTTTCCAATTTTATTAAAGTCATGTTTTATTGGCATATGTAATATTGCATTTTTAAATTCTTTCCTGCATTACTACAGAACCAACTAATTTTTAATACAGGTACTAAAAAAGTTTCCGCATAATGAATATTGACAGGTTGTTATTTAGCGCTGACAGTCGTTTAAATTCTGTTCCAGCTCCCGCGGGGAAACCTACGATTACCACCGCTCACAACACTTCAGCAACGGCGTTACACATAAGTTGGCGACCTCCACATCATGAAACCATCCATGGTGAATTTCTTGGATACCGAATTTCGTACAGGCCTCGTGATCGCGGGGATGACGCGATCAAAGAGATCTACATCCGGGATCCATCTGCAGAGGTAAGTTCCATTTGGTGAAATGGACAAACGAAAGAAATTGCTCGGGATATTTTCCCCAAAACTTTCTGGGCAAAGCTCGAATAGGAGCCCTAGGGAAATCACCGAAACTCTCTGCTAAACCTCTTAATCCAATGATTTGTCCATTAACAGGCTGTCGCGAATGCCCTTCATGTTTTGATTTCAAAACAACCCTTATCACACAATTTCTAATTTTTTTCTTATATAAAGTTTCATGGAAATAAAATGACCACCGAAGAATATTGATGTAGGCTTAAGGTATTGAATCGACGACGTTTGGACGTTTTCTCTGTGATTACCTACGAAGCAAAACAAGCAACCCCTTTTATGCTTACCTATTGCCCAGTAAGGAAAGCTGTCTGCTTATATTGACAGAAACCTTATCCGTTGTTGAGATAACCGTTATACATTTAGTAAATGTAACGTTTGCACTGTTGCTATAAACAAACTTTTGTAAATTGTATTTTGAATGTACATGACAAATCGAGTCATGCGTGATACAAATCCAACTGTTATGTCGACATGCCAACGACATAGTCAAATAATGCTCTGGGTTTTTGTTCGTTGTAACAACTCAATTTTTCCAACATAGTTTGCTCGACAGATGATTTAACAAACAATTTCATCTATTCATTTGTCATTACTATTACCTATCTCTTTTCATTTAACGAATATCCGTATTTTAGCTATCAACTGTTTTAATAGAAACTGACAAACCTAAATTTTTTCAAAATAATACTATATTACGCCCCAATTTTACTTTTTAAACCCATTTTTGCGGAATTACCCATTACAATAATTGCATCATGTAGCTCTGCTACAATTAGCAAGGTAGTTTGATATACAAGATTTTTCATATGCTCTCATAAGTAATAATATAGTGGTGTCACGTCAGAAAACCTCGATGGCCAGGCTTTTGCCTTTCCCCGATCAATGAAGAAACTGCGTATTTAAAAATTGTCTCACACATTGTAACGGGTCATCTTAGCCTTGAACTGATAGTCCAGATGAAGACTGTGAACTAAAACTTATACACAATATTTTATTGCCCTATTATTACAATACCAAAATGTAGATGACGTTAAATAGAAAGCACAAAATATAGTACTCTCCGGAACGCTACCCCACTGGAGTTCTCGTTTGCAACTTGCACTTTATAGGTCTCTTCAAGTACGGCCGAACTGCTAAAGTATGGAGTTGCCAATTCCTATAAATTTATAATCTAGAACGCCCAATTATTAGCACACTAAATAATTGAGTTGAATTATCCACAGAACTGATACAGTGTTTGCAAATGAAATAAATTACGCAGTGGTTAAACGTAGATAGTGAATAATTTGACGTTTTTGGAGATTTTGCTTTCAGTTTACTGTTTTTTTTTAAGTTCTGGGATTGATAACAGAACCTACTGCTCGTTGCAATTTTCTTGTGTTTAATTAATTGTAACTTTTAATTCACTAGTGGGTTGGGTCAAGGTCGCTTATACGAAGCTTTTTGCTTGTAACAGCATATACGGCTTTGTTTTTTCTGTAAAAAGAATTGCGAAGTTTTACTGGTGAAAAGAATTTTTAAACCCACTTTGAACGTATTTTCTGCGTTTTTCGGTGAGCTTGATTAATTTTTAAACAACCTTGTATGAAGTTTATAATATTTGATTGTTGAGCTTTAGGTTTTTCCGTTTCTAAGTTAAAATAAACATTTTTAACTCGGTACTACGGTGCAGTTGTACAAAACTAAATTCAAAATGCTATAAAATCGGGCTCTGTAATTCCAAGATTTAATCAGCCCGACTGGGGATCTCTTCCGTCGTCAAATCATAATAAACTAAAATCAGGAAAATAAGCGAACTAAGAATCTTTTCGAATTAAAATAAATGGTTTAAGTGCAGTTGGCGATTTTCTCGTCGCTAGGCGAAATTAATATAAAATTCAGAAAACTAAACGGTTGAAGTACAACTTGGGGATTTCTCCCGTTGCTGAATCAATATAAAATAAAGAATTCAGAAAAATAAACAGTTTAAGTGCAACTGAAGATTTCTCCCGTCGCTGAAATAAAATAAAATATAGGAAATACTTGGTTTTACTCAGGGTCTCAAGATGAATTCGGTTTTCTGGTCAAGATCCCGCACGAAGTATAAGTATAATTGTTCTTTTTTTTGGGTAACTATTTCGGTTTTTTATTGAACAAATTTGGTGGGAGGATAAGCTGAAGTGAGACTCTTTAAAGAAGGGGACTTCGGCGCGGACATCAAGCGAGGTGGTCCACTTGTAGCGCCACCTGCGGCTCTTCGGAAAGTAACATAATTTTAAAATTGTTGTCACCGCTAAACTTGTTACACCATATCGCAGTATGCCGGCACGCCATCCATGCTGGAACCACATACCTACTAGTGTTGAAATTAAAATTTCAGAAGACAACAATAGGAAATACTTAGCAGCATAGCACACTTAGCGATTTTCTTAATATTTTGTATCTTATTCCGTTTTCCGCACATTTCAGCCTGCATCTAAAAATATTAATAATTTCATCAATATTGAAAATAGGCAAAATGAATAATATTTATATTCGACTAGTAATGACTTCCGCTAAAGCCTAAACATCGGTGAAATATTGACTTATATCATGGAACACTCTGTATATTTTCCCAAATTACAACAATGTAAATCATCAGAGATACAGTTCCCCAATTCTTACCCCAATAATTGTGGCAATATTTGAGTGTTGCTATTACAAAATGCTAATGCAGAACGATTTTTGGAAAGTCAACTTGAATATGTGCTCGCAGACTTTTATCCCACGGGGTAGAAAAAACTCCAAACAAATCGTAATTAAACAATGATTGCTTACTCCTACTAGACCCAATTCTTCTATGAAACTTAAATGACTTCGAATTGGTCACATTCCCTTGAAACTGTAAAATCCAAAGTCACTTCAAAACATCTTTCCAATAACGTTTGATATAAATATCACCGTACGGCTTAGAAAAAACAACTTTCAAGATGTCTCTAAATTGTCTGTTCAGTAACTTTAAACTGACACGTATTGATTATGCTCTGGTCTCCAAACCGCCATATTACCTTAAAAATGCGAATCTGACAATCGCTTTAAGATCGATCTCAATTAGTACAATTTACTCTTTTTCTACTGTTGAAATGACGGTATGACATTGAAAATGCATATCTCTTATTGATACTTGAATTTCCTCTTCCTGTTTTAAAATTGCGACATAACTAAACCTGAAACCGCTTCCTTATCGAGTTATAGCCTCTTCAAGATGAAAGTCCAATAACTTTTTTGCAGCTAAATTTTGCATTATGAAATCATAAATCTAAACATAACTCATTTATAGTTTCCTAATTTTTTGTCTGTATTAATGCACCAAAAGTGTCCTATATGAAGAAGGGTTCCTAATGTATCGCCCCTCTCCGCCTATTCCAGCTCAACGCACTTAGTGCTTTCACGGGCTTAACTTGCCCCAGTCCGTAAAATCTAACTTAACTACCGAGCACGTCTTCGCTGGTCCAAATTTATAAAAATTCAGCTACAACCTCAGGTTCGAACTCTGCCCGGCCGGATAGAACTGCAAGCTCCTAACCCACCAACCTACTGCGACCTCTAATATATCTTCTAAATATCTTAAATCTTACAGTTATTGATTGCAGTTTTTGTTATAAAATTTTATTCTCCATATAAAAATACACAAAAAGGATTGAAAGTGGCTTAATCGAACAATTTTCGAGATAATTTAATGTTGTTTGAAAATCGAATTTCCAGGAAAGTGTTTCCTCAAAATGCTGAAATAGTTTTCACAAACTTTGAGGTATGTTTTGCGGATCAAAACAATGGAAAAAGTTTGTATACACTTGAGTCCAGAAACGTTTCGTTACGGAGTTACAGCCTCCGGTATTCAGTCTGTTGTTTCTTCCGGAAGTTGTAACTGTGTAAAGAAGCATTCGTAGGAACCTTTTTTATTACTGTAATAGGTAGAACATATCCTCAATGTTTGTACCAACTATTTTCGCATTTTTAGGAATTGTTGACTTTCATAGCAACGTGAATTTTTACATAAATTGAACAATCTGGAAAACTGTTTGACTTAGCGACATTCAATATCTTTCTTGTGCATTTTTGTGTAAAGAATAAAAAAAATTTATAACCAAATTTTCAAAACCTGTCACGATCTAAAATATTTAGAAAAAAATAATACGACCTTTCTGGGGCACTTACTTAAACAAAAATTAGTAGAAATACTAAAATAGTAAATGAGTAAAGCTGAGATACAGAATCCCAAACTTTTAGCGCAACTACTGCGAAAGTGATCGATAAAGAAGTTATTAGACTGTTTTAGCTTCAAAAGACTGCAACTCCGTAAAGAATCGTTAGCAAACTTTAATATATTTATGGGAACTTTCTGTTATTGTTTAGGTGTTTAAAATTTATCTTGAAAGTGTGCCCCGCATGTTACAAACACCCTGTATAACTACTAATACTTTAAAAGTTGTAAAACTTTTCCAGGAAAATCCTAACGGAAAAATTCCTGCAGGGATAAATATGAAATTATTTTGTTATTAATTTCTAGTGTTAATTTGAGGATGGTTCAGTTGCAATGAATTATGGGTGGCTGTTTGGAATTTTTCCTTTAATTTGTGCACTTTGCTTAGTGATAACAATAACACCTAGAACTTTTCCTTAAGGAACAGTTTCTTGACTAGTTGTTCCGACGCTATTTGAAGTGTTTTCCTTAAACTCTTCCCCCTAGGTTAACAAATAATTACCTTACTTATTACGTCAGTCGGGTAACGCCCTACCATATAAAAATTTGAAAATATATAAAAGTTTTGTTTGGTCTTTTTCTAAAACTTCTCTGTTACCACAACAAACACAAATCTGGAATTTTTGAGAATTATTTTTATGGAAGTCTGTTCTATAAAAATTTTATTCAAATCTTTTAATTACAAACGCCGTTATCAGCATTTCAAGTAAAGGTTAAAAAATATTTGTATACGCAGTGGTTGCTTCCGGTTGCTTATCGCGGAAAGAAAAAAAAACAAGACTGTTTATCTTTAATGATCGGGGTGTTACAGTAAACGCCGATCGTTATGTACAGCATTTAGGTGAGCTACTTCCAGAATGCGAAATTTTGTGTCTTGGCAGATACGTACAAAACGTTGCAGCTTCTCACCCTTTAAAAACAGATTCAGCAGTACCTAACAAAACAATTCATTACAACCACTAAATCACCCTAAAACTTTCCGGAGAAAATAGGTAAGACGGGAATGAGCGGCCATTTTGAAATTTAAATTACGGTCAAATAACAGTGCAAGTGGTGTTACTATTTTGTTTCTTGCCAAATTTTGGAAAAAAATTTGATATTTCTAATTTTCCTCATTTCCTCAAAATGTCACGATGAATTACAATATCAATAAAATACCCATTTATAATGTGGGTGAATAGTTTAATGCCCAATTAAATAATTCAAGCATTTACGGCTTCCCTAATCAATTATAATTAATATCTGTCACTTACTTTCCCTAACGAAACTATTATGTGTACATTTATACATAGGATATAACAGGGAGGAAAGTTGTTAAATTATCCCTTACTTCACAGATCCAAGTTTTGAAAGATGTTGGTGCGAGATTATACTTTACATTTAATGTAAACGCGTTTGACATTTAAATATTTAAGGTTATGTTTATGTTTCGCAAAGGTACCAGCATAGAATACAAAGAAGGAATGGAAAAAGCATACTTTATCATCACCTTAAAGCTGAAAGAGCAAACCGTGCTGGTTTGAATTTAAGTAAACATTTTTCTTAAGCATTTTTGTAATAAATCGTTTACAAAATAATTAACTTTTATATAAAAAAAAAGAAAACCGACTTCAAATAAAAACACAAAAGTGACATAAGTTAACTAAAAAGCAAAAAATAAATGTTTTTTATACAACAGTTTAATACTTCTTTGTTGTTCCGTTTAATGTAATTAAGAAATTGCTGTTTATTATATAATTATTAATTGTTTTATAATTTTTAAGTCGGTGCCAAGTTAAACATAAAAATTAAATACCTTGCTGCAATAACAAATTAGATTCGAATTTTTATGTTTTACTTGGCACCGACTTCAAAATTATAAAACAATTAATAATTGTATAGTAAACAACAATTTCTTAATAACATTAATCGGAACAACAAATAAGTATTAAACTGTTGTATAAAAAACATTTATTTTTTGCTTTTTAGTTAACTTATGTTACTTTTGTGTTTTTACTTGAAGTCGGTTCCCCTTTTTTTTTAAAGTTAATTATTTTACAATTTTAAGTGATGGGTAAGGATGCTTCTCGAATGAGGAAATGACGGCTAGTTGAAACGGAAGATGAAATACGGAAACACTAAAAAGTCGGTTAAAAAATAGATTTTGAGGAGTTTCCTGGTGTATCTTCGAAGTTCAAGCTCCAATACCAATGAAATTATAATGGGACCACCTTGGAACTATACTGAACCCAACACAAAAAAATCATTAAAATTGGTTCATAAACAAAAAAGTTATGTCCGAACATACACAAAAAAAATAATAAAAAAAATATATATACAGACGAATTGAGAACCTCCTCCTTTTTTTGAAGTCGGTTAAAAAACATAAAATTAAGGAGTGGGAGGGGCTGGGGAGACGATACAACATATAAATACATAATGAAAACCAGCATATATAATGTTATAGCAATCTAAACTACTTCTGTTATGGGAAATTATTTCCAATAGTTGTGGCAAAAAAGTCCTCAAACGCAGGATTGGCAATTGAACAAATCCATTTAAAAAAACAGTGTTTTTTTTGTTTGTTTTGCGGTGCAATAATATAAAAACATTGGAAACTAATTCAAAAGATTGATTATTTTAACTCGACCTGCCTGTGATTGTGATTGCAGAACTGGAACAAACTGCATTATAAGGATTATCACAAAAAAGCCTAAATTAATCCAATAAAATTCAGTAAAACCTAATTCAACCCACGAAAAAAACAAAAAAATATTTTTCCCAACCTGCTTGAAAACAAATTTGTTAAATATGCGATTAGTACTAAATGACAGTAATTTTTGTATTGAATATGTAATACACGGTATTTAAATTTTTACGATAGACCTCTTAGGAAATGGCTGATAGGCTTCAGTTATTTGTTGGTTGAGAAGCTCCATTCGTGAATCTGGTAAAACTATACTGAAATCTGTGGTTTTAATAGAGTGGTACCAAAAGAGTAAACTAATCAGTTGTGTTGCTTTGATTTAGAGTAAATTAATGTTTTGATTAAAACTACATTTTTTTACGAATTTGTAGGAAATACAACTCGTCTTCATTCTCTGACACGCCACTGAATAGTTTGACACTGACAACTCAGTACTATTCCTTTTAATGATGCGTTAGGTTTTTGCCACAATAGGCCAAGCGACAGGTAAGTTTGAACGTAAAAAAATGTTGGCGAAGATATAACCGTTTTAATTCCTTCATTCGGGTGTCATTAAAGACATTTTAATTTTTCACCCTCACGCGAGGTTGCCGCTAGACTTGTGATAGAGATAAGGTACAAATAATCGTTTTTTCGTCAATTACGGCAAAAATGGACTTATAATTAATATAAAGCTAAAAAAATTCTCTTGAAAAGGGGTTCTATAATTCTTTTTGGTAAGACTGATACTTTTAGAGCGTTTTTCGATTTTCAATTGCCAAATGCCACTTTTGATCCGTGGTGATTGTTCACAATGGTAAAAATGTAAATCAATAAGTTTCTTGTAAATATCCTATATAGGTAATGTTTTCAAATTTTGGGAGCTTATTAAGGATTTTTCAAAAATTGTCGAATCCTGGTATTCTCGAAAAAGATCAATATACGGCTTCTAATTTTTTTAAAACGTAAGTCTGATAGACAGGTAAATATTTATAAATTTTAGGTTCATTCACAGCAATGGTGCAGACAAGCAAAGCTCTGATTACAGAAGGTGGCACTAGGAAAACATCGTGCATATTTTAAACTTTGTAATGTATTTTTTGCCTGCATATTTGAACAACAATTAATTACAATTAATTTAAAATAATCATAAAAAATACTAAAACACGGTTATTATATCGTGCATTTACAAAAAACTTAATGCTTTCATCAAATTTTCTGCACTTCCCAAAAATTGCTCAACTCCGCGCGGCTACTGCTTCAAAAGTATGGACTCTACGAAAATGATGTATAGAAACTTTTTCATGGAAAATTCTATTAGCTTTAATTTTATATATAACTATTTATGCCGTACGAGGAAGAGAAAACATGATTTTTTTACAATTTCCGCATAACGGTGGATAGCGCCGACCTAGGGAGAGGTTTTTTTGACTTTACTTTTGGTCGATTTCTTCTCCTTGCCGAGTGGCTACAACTATAGGAACCAATTCTATTGTAAGGAAGTGAACAAATTGGGCCGCCCTCTATATGGATGCTAATCTTAAATAAAAATTAAACGGTAATATTAATTTATTCAATAATCTTTCGAAGTTACAAACGCTGCTTCACAATGTAATTATCTTAAATCTTGATTATTATTTCGCAGAGTAAGACATTTTAATTGGTAAAATTTAAAAAGTTCATTTAAAGCTTTTTTTCAAATCGCAGACAGCGTATTTATGAGCCCACTTTTTCCACTGCATTAATTCTTAATTGGAACAACAGTAACTATTGGCAACCTTTACGTTATTAAACGCTTAAAACTTTCCAAACGCAACTTGTTAATTCGAATTTTTGTAAAACAACTGTAAAGCCTCATTTCGATCTGCTTCGGAGTTCTTTTATTGAGCAGTCAGGGCAAATACGTGATGATGTGCTATTTTATACTTTATTATCAAACGCAATTTAATTCATTATTCCTTGACATTTATATATCCACGCTTTAATCAGTTTGTGGGAAAGATCAACTGCGTATCCTTAGGGTTTTCTTTAGAAAATCGTTTATTTTCAATGGCAAAAGACAGAATTTATAATCCTCTTTATAAATTTTATAACAAAGATCATCAAATGACAGCAATATGAGTGATTTAAGAACCAGTACAACGTTTTTGTTTTTATGGACATGTCCATTTTAATATTAAATTAAACCGTAATTATATTGGTTAACTAATTTCATTATTTCCGACAAAAATTTAAATGCGTCGATATTAAATTTTCCAGTATTTAGGGCAGCTTTTCTATTTTCGGTAATTATTGACTCATGGGAACCGCCAATTTTTTAATGTTGTTAATTTTAACGTGTATTAAATTCTGTTTTTCAACACCACTTTCAGTGGAAATTTAATTTCGTAAGTTATTTGACACTGATTTGATATTAACGTGACTAACGTCAATATCAAATCGGCTTTATGGTTATTACTGTATACTAATTAGAAATACCACTTTTGTTCCTAATAAACATTTCATGAAATAGGCTGAAGAAACTTTATTCAGTTAACCTGAAGTATAATATTATTAACTTTTTTGATTGACACGTAAAACTTAAAAAAAAACAAATAATTGCGAAAGCATTTGTTCGTTCCCTCATATCTCCGGAACGGAGAGTCTTACCAGAATGAGTTTTGGAATGTGGGGGGTATATCGAAAATTCATTGTCACACTAAATAATCTGCACTGTTTGCAAACCCCAAAGTCAAGCGCAGAAGTTAAAAGCATGGACTTGTAACCTGGCGGCCCCACTTTAAACCCGGTGGCACACCTATTTTATTTCTTGTTTTAATTTATGGGTCTTTAAAACGTTAAAAAGTTTCGAATGCGGTAGTGCCTAGACAACCAAATGAACAAAATTGTCAATATTTATTGTCACTTTTAATTGTTGTTACTTATGTCGTTTGTTTGATTGTTTAGTGTTTTATATTTAAATTAAATAAAATCGTATTTCAAGTTACCTCTTCTTTAAATAAAACGAAGATAAAATATGAACAAATTATAAGCATAAGGCAAGATAAGATAGCAGTAAGAGATGTTAAAATATAAATTTAAAAAAAATTAAGAAAATCAGAGGTCTACCACGGGATTTAAACAGAAAAATATTACTCAAAACTACCTACACGAAAAGCTGCAATTTGGTTGTTCTTTCAATGCCTTAATTTCACTGTGACGCTTTCTATAACATTGCTTTTTGTTTTGGATTGAATCAGTTACATAACCACAAAGCTCTTTTAAAAGAAAGAAAGAGTTTTTGTCTTTTTTCCAGGATGCTGTTTCTCAAAATTTGTCGGCTCCAAGATTTATTCCAAATTTTTTTTTAGAATTTTTTGCTAAAGTGCGTTTTTCAGATTTTCTTAGATTTCCTATCTTCTTCACTTTTTTTTTCAAATATTTTTCTGCCCCAAGATATTTTCCAAAATTTTTTAACAGTTTTTTCTACAGGAATTTTTTGCAACATTTTATTTAGTTTTTCTTAGGTTCCTTTTCTCCTTTATTTTTTTAGGAAGCTTTAACTAAAGCAATTTTTTCAAGGTGTCCTTTGAAGTTACCGTTTTCTTTTTACAAAACTATTTTGTTCCGCTATTAACTAACCATTTTTTGAATGCTTTTCCACAACACTTTTTAATACCTTCTTCTTCAAGATGTTTTTCACGTTTACTGAAGTGGTTACTTTCTACTTTTCATTCTTTTTTTTTGTACTACTTTCAGATATCTTTTATTTCTATATCTCTATCATTTTCTTTTAGAATATTTGAGTTAACACGTGGACATTTTCTATGAAGCTGAGATCTTTTACAAGCATTGTTAAAATTTAAGTGCAAGTAAGGAAATTGTTTTACAGTCACATTTTTATTTTCCTATGTTTTTATGAAAATATTCGCATTCGAAATTTTGACGGAAATGCAGTTTTGAGCGTCCGAAAACTGCAAAAAGTTGTTTTTAAAAATGTTTTACTTGGTGTAGGAGAGCGAGTGCGCCTCGTCACTCCCAAACGAGTAGCCCGATTTTGATAAACTTCGATTGTGTCGGTATGTCAAAAATTCACCGATAAAAACTTTAACGCTTTATTACTCAAAAATAGGTTAGCAGATCGGAATGCAGTTTGGTATCATAGTATCTTTAGGGGAACATAATGTTAATATCGAAATAAATTTTTGTACAAATGAAAAGTGAGAATTATTTTTCAAGCTTTTAAAATAAAAGAATATTGTTCTAAAATTGGCACACGATTTTGTTTAAATTTTCTGTTTAAGCTAAATTGCTAGTAAGTGACAGTACAGCAATATTTAGGAGATTAATTTCTGTTCTCATAACCAAAAGTTCCCGGACAAATTTGTCCTTTCGTCGTTGGTTGATTTATGCCCAGATATAGTTTGTTTTTTTTCTCAAAAAAATTTTCTGGGTCTAAATACAATAAAACATGCTCACAGGCATAGACTAACAGTTTAATTGCGTACTCTGTTGCTAGCCTAGCCAGTGTTCATGCGCAAATCGTTGATACAAAATTTAAAAAAATAGACTTTTGAAATACGATAAGACAATTTTGTGTCTTTTTCAAAAGTATAGAAAAGTTCAGGGAAAGTGCTTCGCTCAGTTTTGCGTTTTATTGCCAAGCTAAACAGTTATGAAAGGAAGAAGTGATTGGGTAATTTCTGTTCTTAGTTCATGGAATCTTACCCCAATAATAAAGTTCTAATGGAGCTTTTCGTTGTATTTTCTTTTTATAGCGTACGTTAACAGCAATTGTGAGATAAAACAAAAATAGTAACAAATAAAAATTTCCTAACTTGTAGTCGACAGTACCTAATTGAATCTAACAAGTCCTAAACAGAAGGATGTGTTATGGCAGAATAGAATTACACCGATAAAAGTGAATTGGTTCTAGAACGCAGTTGATGGAGTCTGTTCTTGAATCTATTAAATCTCAAAACTTACCCGGTAGGCACCTTTTTTACGTACCTAAATCAATAATAAGTTCTTTGATCTAAAATTAAGCTTCTTCTTTACATTGTACATTAATTAAATTTTCAACCTTATTTAAATATGAAGCTGCTATTCTGGAATCACTTTGTAATTTTATATAAATTACAGGTTGTACAAGCAAGTAAGCAAGACAAGCAAACACAAATTATGCTAAAATTTTAGTAGCTGGTACGTCTTTACTTATTTAAATTAAATGAAGCTTTCATTTTCCATTAAATTCATTAATGAAGTTTAAATTTTTTTTTTTAATTATTTCTGCAAAACAACCCTATTCAGTTACCCTGTGTCAGGATCAACTTCATACATCACAACTAAATTAGAACCTGCTAGTTGTCAAATAAACTTCGGATTAATATTTGGAAAATATAAAAATAATTTTACGTATTTGATTTCTGACCTCTTCAATATTGAGATCCAGTTTAAATTAACTGATTCAGAATTTACAAAGCTTTGTAA
Organism: Ctenicera cuprea; assembly: GCA_958336395.1. NCBI lineage: Eukaryota > Metazoa > Arthropoda > Insecta > Coleoptera > Elateridae > Ctenicera > Ctenicera cuprea. Next base: position 504,345 of record OY284496.1, on the reverse strand, counting down.
AAGATATTGTAATTAAATCGGCATTGTATAATCGCAGGGTTTCCTAACTATTGCATTTAAATTTATTATTGAATTTTAATGCCAAAACTATTATAGCGGATAATATATAAAGTAGATGACGATAGTATGAAAATTTTGTTCGCATAACATTAGAGCAAAACTTCAAACTAACCAGGTATTCAAGCTACAATTAAAATATTCACCATTCGTATGTTGTATAACGTAATTAATTACACATTTCTGTCGTGTATTATATAACGAAACATTGTTCGAAATAGTAGTGTTTTTGTGTTTAGAATTTTTTTCGTATTTGCTGTATACGGTTCACATAATTTAAAGACGAAACATATATAACACCCAATGAAATGCCTATTATACTAGAAATAATTAAATAATAATTCATGTGAGTGCCATCAGCTGCATTCAAATTAATACTAAAACGGTTGCGTTCAATGCAACCGTGTTGTTACTTATTGGAAACCAAGAGTGGGTATCATCTCTCTGGACAAACAGCTATTATTATTAATATTACTAATATTAAAAAGTCACCTGGATGTTCTCATACTGCACAGCTTTTTAATTGTATTTTATCAAAAATATTTTATTTTGTAGCCCCAACTGTATGAATGAATGACCAGAATATCTCAACGTGCTCAACTCTTCCGATAATAATAATTTTTAAACTAACTTTGAACGGAGTTTCTGGTATCTCGACAAACTTGATTTTATTAATGAGCTTCAGATTTGAACCGCCTCCTAGTTAAAATAAATATTTTTATGTTGGTAATACGGTGCAGTTGTAGAAAAATAAACATGCAAAACGCTATAAAATAAGGCATTTAAATTACAGGGTTTAAAAACCACAACTGGAGATTTCTTTCGTCGTTGAACTAAAATAAAATGAGCGAAAATAATCGGATCACGGGATATTAAAAAGCACAATTGGAATTTTTTTCCGCTGTTGAACCAAAATAAAATAAGAAAAATAATTTGTTTGCAGGGTACTAATAAGCACAACTGGGAATTTTTACCGTCGTTAAATCAAAATAAAATAAAACAAGGAAAATCATCGGTTTACAAGGTACTAATAAGCACAATTGGGGATTTCTCCCAACGTTAAACTAAACTAAAATAAAACAAGGAAAATAATCGGCTTAAGTACAAGTGAAAATTTCTCTCGTCGTTGAACCAAAATAAACTAAGGATAAATATTTGGTTTTAGAATTCAGATTTCTGATCTGGATCTGTCAAAAAAAAATTGATCTTTTCTGGGTAGAATTTTTGGTTTTATCTCAGAAAACTATGATGTGAGGATCGGCTGAAGTAGGATTCTTAAAGAAGGGGGCTTCGACTTATAGCGCCACCTGCGCCCCTTTGGGGAATAAAAACAACAACATAATTCTTGACGAGTTTTAAAACAAGTATAAAGTCTATACTTTTAAGCCGACTTACGCAAGTTGTAAGAATATGTTCTGCAACTACCTTGTAGAAGCGGATAATCTTGATTGTTGGTTAAACAAACTTGTTTATAAATAGAACATGTGAATAAAACTAATAAAATAGTGCTACGTCTCAAAACCAAAATTTAAAAAATTCATAGAATACGTCATAGAGAAATTAGCGGACTGGCACACGAACTAAATTATAGCTTACTCCTAGTAGTCTTATTTAGTTTACGAAATAAAAAAAAACATGTGCCAGTTTTTGAGCAATATTTCTTTGAAAATTTCCAATATTTTAGAAATATTTTTTATTCCCAATTTGTATTTTCTCAAAAAATGTTGTACAAAGTAACATTATGCTTCTCCAGAAAGTTTATGACGATGTATCAACTCGATTTTGAGTAATAAGTCAAAATATTTAAAAAAATCGTTGCGGCCTGCTGCCAAGATTTTGAAGATAGAAAGTTCGAGATAAACATTATGTTCCCGGCTTCTATCAAATTTTGTTGTCAGATTTAGAAAATTTGGTGTCCCAAAGAAGCGCTACCAAAAAAACTTCCGCTTTCGATTTCGGATATTTTTTAAAAGCTTATTTTTTTGGGTTCTAGAGGCCCAAAACGTGTTTTTCTGTCAAAATCTCGAATTTGAAAATTAAGTTTTTCTTAAACTGAAAGTATAGTAAAAGTAAAAAACGTGTGACCAGTGTTTGAAAAATAACTTTATATTACAATACTACTGTAAACAAAAATAACCAATGTATCTTCAGTTATAATCAGAGGCAGTATTTCCTCTACATCAAAATTATTTTTAAGCAAATATTTCAGTATGCAAGATGACACTGTTATACCAGTCAAGAAAGCTGTTGTGTGAATACCATCTCTAGAAAATGAAAATTTAACGTTACTTTTTGGTTGACAAGTTTGTTCATATTAAATAATTTCGTTTGTGAACACACCAAATACGTTGGAGAAGTGAGAATTTATAAAATTCAAAAAGTGGCAAAACAAATATTGCAAAACCAACTAAGTGCGAGACATTCGACAAGTATAAATTACAGGAAACGCAAGGGAATAAAGCCTCTAAATAAAATAAAGCTAAAATTTGTGCGAAATAATCTTCGTATCGATTTCTTAAGACCCTACAACTAAGAAGAACCAACGAGGTTGGTGAATGATTACAATAATTTCATTTACGTATTTTGAAGGTGGGAGAAACGATTTAAATTGAATATATTGAACACAGAAATTTAAAACAATGTAATAGAACTAAAATTTGAGAAAATTCCGTAAAATGTGTGTGGATTTGCTGTTTATGCTGTAAACTTGAAAATTTGGTTGTAGTTTAGTTAGCGTATGGCTCCGAACGTGGCGACCCCAGTTCGATTTCAGGGACAGGTCGTCTTAACTTTACATACGGATAGACGCAACCCGCCTTGGGCCAAACTTCCACAGTTTTGTACTTAAAAACTATACATCTAGAGGCCAGAGAAGCTGCAAGCAGAGTTCGCTGTAGCAAAAATCAATATACTTAAATGTTTTAAACTAAAAGATAAATAGTAAAAACTTTATTTATAAATTCCAGCTTTACTTCGTTAAAGTCCGTATTTAATGAGTATATAAAATACTTAATTACTTTAACAATATTTATTTATTTTAACCTTATAAGTATTTCAACATGTTTACATGTCATTGTCAAAGGTTATATTAGAAAATAAACAGTTAGTGTTGTTATAGCAATAGAACTTGGTGACTTGATCTCGGCAATCGTCTGCAGATGACTTGATTTCTTATTCCAAAATGTCCAGTAGAGGAGAATTTAAGAGATCAATTTGCTCATTCATTAACGGTACAGTTTTTAAATGTTTGTGAATTTCAAAAGCTTCTAGTATATCTAACTTACGTTTATCATCACAAAAGTGTAAACATTTTATGGTGTTATTAGATGTCATTGAATGATTTTGTTCTAGTAAGTGTTTAGCGTAATTGGATTTATGTGGGTGTTTGTATTTGTAACAACGTACGTGTTCTTTATACCTAATATCAAAATTTCTAATTGTCTGGCCTATATAAACCGAATTACAATGCGAACAATTTAATTTGTAAATGCCTGATTTTAGCAAGTTTCTAGTTGTTTCAAAAACTTGCTTTATATTTATTTGTTTTGTTTATAATTTTAGCAATTTTTTCTGATTTGTTACCAAAATATTGGATCGAAGCATATTTAATTGTATCGAACGAAGTTAGGGTATTCGGATACATTTTTTGAATGGCTAATTTATAATCTTTTTCTTTAATTAATGTATCAATAAGTTAGTTTCGATGTTACTAATATGTTTTCCCAAATACCTCCTCAAGAGTGTATTCCTTTGTTAAATAATATTCTTATTAACAAAAATGTTGAGTTAATAAAACGGACTGAGTTGATTCAATTATTTGAACTTTGCACCAATCAAAATTATTTTACTTTTAATAATAAAATTTATTTCCAAAAAGATGGTTTACCCATGGGAAGTCCAATTTCACCTCTTTTAGCTAACATATTTATGGAAAATCTAGAAGATCAAATATTCGAATCAAATCAATCTGAGAAAGTTATATTTTGGTTTCGTTATGTTGATGACATTTTAGCATGTTTTAATAGTTCATTTGATTTAATTAATGAATTTTTAATTTTTATTAACAGCTTGCACCCAAACATAAAATTTACACCAGAAAATGAACAAAATAAGTCCATTAACTTTTTAGATTTAAACATAAAAATTAATTCAACTAATAAATTTGATTACTCAGTTTATAGAAAACCTACACAAACAGACGTTACAATACCACACGATTCTTGTCATCATAAAACACATAAATTAGCAGCATACAGGTCCCTGATACATAGGGCTTTGACGGTTCATTTAGATGAAATTAATTATAATAGAGAAATTTCAATTATTAAACAAATTGCATACAGTAATGGTTATAATACTAAACTTATTGATACATTAATTAAAGAAAAAGATTATAAATTAGCCATTCAAAAAATTTATCCGAATACTTGCAACTTCATCCGATACAATTAAATAGGTATGCCTCGATCTCATATTTTGGTGACAAATCAGAAAAAAAATGCTAAAATTATAAACAAAACAAATAAATATAAAGTAAGCTTTAAAACAACTAGAAACATCTTAAACAATTTGTTTAATGCAAAATCAAAAACAGACAATTTGCTAAAATCAGGCATTTACAAGTTAAATTGTTCGCATTGTAATTCGGTTTATATAGGCCAGACAATTAGAAATTTTGATATTAGGTATAAAGAACACGTGCGTTGTTACAAATACAAATACCCACATAAATCCAATTACGCTAAACACTTACTAGAACAAAATCATTCAATGACATCTAATAACACCATAAAATGTTTACACTTTTGTGATGATAAACGTAAATTAGAAATACTAGAAGCTTTTGAAATTCACAAACATTTAAAAACTGTACCGTTAATGAATGAGCAAATTGATCTTTTAAATTCTCCTTTATTGGACATTTTGGAATACGAAATCAAGTCATCTGAATACGATTACCGAGATCAAGTCACCAAGTTCTATTGCTATAACAACACTAACTGTTTACTTTCCAATATAACCTTTGACAATGGCATGTAAATATGCCGAAATACTTATAAGGTTAAAATAAATAAATATTGTTAAAGTAATTAAGTATTTTATATACAGATACTCATTAAATAGTAAAAACATTTATATTTACTGAAAAAAAGTAGGCTAGTCGAAGCAAAAAAATCTATAAGTGTTCACACAACAAATCCTTAGAAAACAGAACTTTCAAAGACAGAAGTTAGACGAATCAGTTCGCCTGAACTTTCTCATGATACAAAAATGTAGTGGCACTGTCAAAGTTTTGAGGTGTCAACCAAGACGCTTGCGCCGCCGGCGTTGTAACGGTCACTTAGGTGATTTCAACTGACTACGTCCACCTCTCTTTGGACACGTTCAAAATATTATTAATTGATACCAGGGAAGACTGGGTGCGTAGCGTTTACTAACCCTCCAGCTGACGAGACGCCAGCTCTGGAATGGGTACGCGCCTACGTTCGATTCACTGTTTGGAGTTGACCGAGCGAGTTATAAAATTGACTAAGTAATATATTATGGGTGGTTAAAGGCCATATATAAGCAGGTGAAGGTGTCGTAGAGTAGCGTGGCTGTTCATCATTACTTTCTCACGTCTACAATCAAAACCCTAACTCAGGGGATTCTCGTTCCCGATGCTTTTAAGGTACCGGTCACTATTATCAGACTGGGCTATCGAGCTATCTGAGCGGCACGTAGGCGACCAGTGCTAAAGAAGGACTACGAATAACCGAAACCGAGAGGGCGGCTGTTCCAAACAGTTTATTTCAAAGTATAAATGGCGCTACGGGTGCCAACACGGCATCGCAAGAGGTGGCTCAGCGGTGAACCTGTCCTCCTTTCATTTGGGAGGCCTGGGTTCAATCCCCGGCCTGCCCGACTCATTTGGCTCAGAGATCCTGAGATTTCCTGAACCAAAAGGTGAAACTGGGACAGTACTGTATTCGCGGAAATCTTTCTTTATCGAAGCTCTTTGCTTCAACCCATTCTTTCTCGCTGAAAAGGAGCTTAGGACTCCGGTGCAGAGTCCAAAAGTCCCGTATAGAGGCTCGCTCTTTCACCTTTTTTGTTTTCCTTTCTGGGACTACGGAAAGGACTCGCGGAAGGCCTCTGCTAACAAAGATGGAGTTCTAGCGGCAAGGGCTTATGGTAGGCCTAGGCAGACACTAGAAATTTACGCGCTGACTGGACGTATTTCAATTGCTTGTCAGTGGTTACTCTGGCGGATGAAGTTTATGGCAGGTGTCGCCACGTTTAAAATAAAAAGGGAGTTTTTGGCTTTGGCGACACTGCGACTACAAAAATGTTTGCATATAATATTTTTCAAAACCATTTTTAAAAACGTTCTATCCCCAAAGTCAGTTACAAGAAGCTGCATCCGCTTGTTTATTTTTTCCATAAGTATTGAATACGATGAAGTTAGAAAGCGGAAGCTTTTAAGGAAAAAGTTATGAGTTTGTTATTCTTAGTATTAAACAACAGCAGTGATCAAAAAATAAAATTCGCCAGATGAGAGGGGGGGGGGGGGGGGGAATTAACCGCTCTAAATATTGTTGCATCTTAAAATTAATCTTATTCCACTAGCATTAATAATCAACTCGACTTAAGCATAACGTTAACGACGGCATTAATTTCCTTATTTCAATCATTCATAAAAGAAATGAGCGCATTAGGACACCCACCTATTGTGGGCCATTCCTACCTTTATAAACCTCCAATGCTTAAAAATAAATGTTTTGCTTGTTTTTCAGTAATTCTCTTTTTTAAGATTTCCACAGTAATTTTAAAATATTTTAAAGTTGTTCGTATACAGGGTGTTTCTTAATAACATGCTAATATTTAAGGAGGTTATTCTAGGGTCCATTTTGAGAAAAAAAACTTCATATGAACATATGTCCTAAAGGTCTTAACTTTTGAACTACAGGGTGCTGAAGTTTTAAGAAGAAATTCTTTTTTTTTATGATAACTTTGGTATGACCCTAGATATTTGTGTGAAACGTAGTACGCATTTTCTACGCATCAAAAGACATTTTCTGCTGTACAACATAATTTTTTACTCTTGCCAGTGGCGTTCGTGCGGGATTTGCACTGAATCATTTTAAAGAGAAAAGTGATACGCCACTGTTTTTTTTAAGTAAATATTATTTTTGAAATCCTTATTCCTTTCTGAGCAAATCTTGCCTCTTGATTTTTTTCGTTTGACGTACGGTTTTCGCATAAAAAAATAAAATTCATTCATTTGCACTAGACCACTTACGACAAAAACCAATTTATGTAACTTTAAACAAAAATTTATTTAAGAGACTAATTTTTAAACGCTAAAATTATAAAATTAGATATGTTTTTAATCCTTGATAATACCCAATTTCATAACAACGTGCAAATGAATGAATTTTATATTTTTATGCGAAAACCGTACGTCAAACGAAAAAAAAATGAAGGTACCAGATTTGCTCAGAATTTTTTTTACTTTAAGAAAAGGCAGTGGCGTATCACTTTTCTCTTTAAAATGATTCAGTGCAAATCCCGCACGAACGCCACTGGCAAGAATAAAAAATTATGTTGTACAGCAGAAAATGCCTTTTAATGCGTAGAAGATGCGTACTACGTTTCACAAAAATATCTAGGGTCATACCAAAGTTATCATAAAAAAAAGAATTTTTTCCTAAAACTTTTAGCACCCTGTAGTTCAAAAGATAAGACTTTTAAGACATATGTTCATATGAAGTTTTTTTCTCAAAATGGACCCAAGAATAACCTCCTTAAATATTAGCATGTTATTAAGAAACACCCTGTATAGGAGTATTGTATCACTTATACTAAAAAAATATGTTTAATTTTGCTTTCGATTTCGAATATCTTTTACCTTTATTTTGTCGATGCATATTTGATATCTCCTGCATTTTAAAGCTTATCTAGATTAAAGTATCGGTTCAGGAGGTATGAGGAAACAAACTACTCATTCACACTGTAAGAAGTTACCGTGATGACAACGGTTTTAAAATTCATCAAGAATTATTTTGCTGTGTTAATTTCACGTACAGACGCAGGTGGCGCTACAGGTGAAGACTGACCCTTTTTTTAACTGTTATATCAGCCTATCCTTCTACCAACTTTATCACCAATATAAAACCGGAAACCTTACCCAGAAAATATCAAAATTATACTTATCCTTCTTGAGGGATCCTGACCAGAAATTCAAATTCCTCTGTAGGTTCTGACTAAAACCAAGTATATCTTTTAGTTTATTTTAGTTCAGCGACGGAAGAGATCTCTACTAAACCGTTTGTTTTACTAATTTTAGTTTATTTTGGTTTGACGACGGTAGAAATCCCTAGTCGGGCTTATACCGATTGATTTGCTTCCCGTCGTTGAACCAAAATAAACTAAAATTAGGAAAACAAACGGTTTAAACCCTACTGGATATTTCTACCGTCGTCGGACAAAAATTTGCTAAAATCAGAAAAATAAACGCTTTAGTAAAACTGGAGTTCTCTTCCATAGTTGAACTAAAATAAACTAAATATTAGGATAATAATTACCTGCGCCATCAGCTCAAGGGAAAGTTGACCCGTTACAACACCCACGCACACACCCATCTATTTTCTTTTTTCAGTTCCTGTAGCTTCAAAACGTGTGTTACCTACTTTCCTATATTATAAGTATGTGAAGGAAAAAAATTATTTGTTATATCCAAACACAGTAAATACTTTTAAAGCAAAATTAATTACCGTAAAAAACCAAAAAAAACCACTTCACAAATGAATGTTATAAAGAAGTTAATATTTTTTAATTGTGCATACACGAAGTTATTAAAGGTAGTTAAAAACGACACAAATGTCTGATAAACCTCAACTAATTAAAATTTCTTTTTTCTGCTCTGAATATTATTTTACAGATTTTCCAAACGTTGTTGAAAAGAATAAATAGCAATGTGCTATATAAATAAAAGAAAGAATGTACAAAGTAATGAATACCTTTTTAGATTTGAATTATTAACGGTAGCACCTGTTGATGCATTACGCTTGTTGTTAATTTAGAATAGAATAATTTGTTTGAATATTAATTTGAACGTTAAATCTTTCAAAAACATAATGGAAAACTAAAGGATTATTGTGCTTTTGGTGGTAGTTTTCGTCCTTTTATTTATAAACCAAAATAGATACGTGCTCTATCTTTACAATTTATCATTTTCGAAGTCTGTTTAAGAGTCGGTTATGAATATTATTCAAAACATTAAGCTTTTGTTAAAAGCTTTCAAATTCAAATTAGTTAATTGGAACGTAAAAAGAATTAAAATATTTCGATAACTTTAATGCTTCTTACACAAGAAAAAAACTGGAACCGCTTTTCTCTGGAGGCATTTAATTTAAATTAGTTGGAAAAGCAGCGCACTTGCAAGATAATTACTAGCTTAACGCTGGAGCGATATCCTGATGCGCCGTTTAACCGCTGCCCGCTGCTGTTGGTCACCCTCGTCGAGCATTTAACTTAGTGCACCCCTATTGGCAACCATAAAATAATAGCAGAGACTGTTACATTCATTAGAATTCAGCAACGGTGAATTAACAAAACCAGGGTGGCAACTGGTATCGTTTATCCAAACGGGCCGCTTAAGCACACCGTAATCGCACACGTGTTTCCGCGGGTTTGGGTCTCCATCCGGGGAATAATTCCTGACCAGACGCGGTTAACATATACTTCCCCTAAACAGTGCTTTTGTTACAGAGTCATACCATTCAAAACCTAGAAACATACACCCAGTACCTGGTGTCGCTGCAAGTTTTCAACCCGGAAGGTCCTGGGCCAAGCACCACGGTTCTCGTAATGACGGACGAGGGTGGTAAGTACCCCTTGTGTGCTCTTTTTCCATTACTTCACCTCTGATCCCAGTTGAACCCACCGTAGATGTATGAGACTAGCAAACGGTTATATACCCGTAATAATAAGCCAAAATCCACATGTCGTGCTTATTCAGCTCCAGTTTATGTAATCCGTGGAAAACTAAGTCGAAGGAGCGTCGTCTGCAGATTGCGGACGTTGCCATCATGTAGTGGCAGTACTTCATTGAAAAGTCCGGGCCCGGAGGACGGCTCAGATGGCGCTGATTGCATTCGCGTCGTGTCCGCCGTTGTCCCCGTTCTGGTTCTATTACTGCCGATCGCAGAAATTGATTGTAAGTCCACGCAGGCCGACTCACGTACCATCAGACGCGGAACAATCATTATTTATACCGTGCTCGCTTCCGTCCATATATGAAATCTCCACCGTTACTATGGTTTTAGGTTGTATATCAATAAACGTGCCCGGCATAACCCGCATCTTTTAATTCGAGTTGGAACAACTCTAAACACATACAAACTTATTCAGACCTGGGCTTTCAAACTTACACTGTCAGGTTTCATTTCCCAATAGGCTTTGTAGAGATTAAAGCTTACAACTACTTTTTAAACCAACGCTATAAGAAAACCTATTTTTGTCTTTTCTTGTTACTGTAGCTTGCTACAGCGGAGCTATTTGGATTTAAACCAGCAAACACTGCGGAAAAACTGTTTCTCAAAATTACCGTTTAGAAGAGTGACGAACTGTAGGGGTTTCTCGGAAAATTCACATTGTATCTCTATAGTCATAAAACAGGCACGTAGCTGGGATTGTTCTGCAGACTAGCCAAAAATAAATTAAATGGGCCAAACCAAAACATCAGATATGTCGATTAACTAATTGATTAGGGCACAGATTTTTCGGGTTCGTTCCTGGCTCACCTTTAGCCTGTCGCAGAATAACACTTTTCAAAATTACTTCCGCATTCTATTTCCAAATACATTATACGTATTAATATTAAAAAGTTCCTCCGTCAAGAGTAAAAATAGAAAATTTAGCCCGATACAATAATACATGACCGGACCAAAATTTTCTGTTCAAAATTGATTGCGTCAAGTCAAATTAACCGTCACTAAATTAGGTCCTGGAGCTGCTTCGGAGTTTTTAACCTGAAATTGTAATTCAGTTTTCTTAGAACTGTAGTATGCAATTTAAAACATTATAATTAATAAAACCTTAAAGCATTGCATAAATCTGTTGTTTTTTTTTTCTAACAAATATTTGTCTCTTAGCGTCCTATTCTATTTGTGGCGGGTTTACGGGCCGTACCGAACGAACAATCGTATCACAATAACATTTACCTTTCACCTCACTTAGCTGTGCTTATACGTATGAGATTTGCAAAGATGTAATTAGAGTCGTGAAAATTTTTCAGTAATGTTAAACTCTGCCGTGTGATGGCGTTGATTTTACTTTCATTAACTGAAAATATACCAATTTATAAATTAATGATTTTTAATTTATAATATTCTGATATCTAATATTCAGTCGAGTTTTCATGTATAATAATATCAATAAAGCGACTTCCGTATGCCGGTGGTTCGGTCCGATGGATCGGGAGGTTTGGGGTTCAAATCCCCGCCAGGTATTTTGGTGTTTTAGTGCATGTTAGAAGGGGGAGGAATATTATTTGATATCTGAGCAGCTGGTGCCCTTCGTACGTATAGGGTTATTAAAGCAAAATAACAATGATAATTTCTAGAACATATTCAAAACTATTTCGTGAAAGATCTACAACTTCTAACTAAATATTTCTACTAAGTTCAGGAAATAAATAAATCTATTAGAAAAACTGATATAACAAACAATTTATTTTCTGTTTTATCACTAGTACGTATACACGTTCCCAGACGATATTTTCAAAACAATTTATTATTTTGTCAATTATATATGGAATTGATTAGAAGCTATAGATTGCTCTTACAATATTCCACCGATTGTCATTTCCACAGACGTATTTCAGCAGGGTAGTTGAATCATAATAATAATTTTGCTCGTTCAGAAGGTAATGAAATTTAATCCATTTTATAACATCTTTGGTTAATTTTGCTTTATTATGTTTATCTAAAACTTTAGTGGGTAATATATAGAAAAGTTATGATTTAGTTAATAATACATATTCTACACTTGTTTTCTATTTTTCACTCTATGACCAACATATGCAACGTTTGAAGTGACATACAAAGAAATAACATCACAAGAACATGTCTCTGTTATTATACATTTTTGTTTTAAAACAAAAGTGACATAAAGAAAATCCACATTCTATTTCTATATTTGTATCAGGCACTGAAACTAAGTGTCACTTATATTAGTTGTCAGAATTCTTATTTTTAAAGATTTTGTGTCAGTTTTACAGACTCAGGCTCAAATACCTATAATTAACTACGTGGGGTTAAGACTGACCCAGTCCAACATTGCATTTAATTAATGATTAGTTTTTTATTTTTATTTTATTAGGTGTAGCATGCTTATATTCAGTTTTAAATAATGGGTTTGAACTTTTCTATTCCCGGACTTGAAAAACTTTCTATCTATCTATGTATACCACAATATTTACACTTTTAAACGTTCAAAACGCTATGACAAGCAGTGAATCATTACTCGCAACTCCCCCATACAGACAAAATAGCGATTTTTGATTTTTGCTAAAAACATTGATTGGTATTAAAGAACATTGGGCATAAAAGAAAACTCATTTATTCATATTGAATATTGAATTTCTAAATTTTAAAAATTTCTGTGGAGTAGTAAAATTACAGGGTTGAGGTAAAAACTAAACAATAGATAGCTTTACTATTTTACAAACTTACAACACAGATTAAAGTATCACAAATAATTTTATACATATAACATTTTGCCTTCCTACGTCTTCGAAATTTTATGTCGATCTAGCAAAGTCAAAACCTTCAAAAACATCGTAGCGTAGTTTAGAGCAAGAGCTTTCGATCGTTTTGACGTCTAATCTGATCCTATTTATAAGGGACCAAACGAAGGAACCAACCTGCTCACCTACAGAGTTTCTCGAACATATTTTTGGTTCCTTACAACGTACTTTTTCAGTAAAGTCTTGAAATTAAAAATTTTTAAGAAGTATATGACATATTTATTTAAAAAATAAAGAAGTAGTTTGACATTAAGAAAATAATTTTTGTTTTAATTTTTGGAAAACAACCTTTGCGATTAACAAAAATAAAGCGGAGGGGGGTAAGATATAGCTCTCCTCTAAATATTACATCTAATAATGAGGTTTAGAATCTTATGCTACTATTACAGGAACAGCAATTTTTAAATTTCAAAAATTCATAGAACGCGTCACAGTGGAATTAGCCAATTGGGACTATTCTCAAATTGTAGCCCATCCCTAGCTCTATGAACGTACAAAGATAAAAAATATTTTTTGGTTAGTTATTGAACAATATTTTTATTAAATTTTCTGATATTATAAAATTAATTTAAATAAAATAACAATTAGTAACGTCATCAGAAATTTATTTTAACCTTATAACTATGTCGACGTGTTTACCCGTCATTATTTTGCTATTGATGTGACGTGTAAACAAGTCGAAATGAGTAACCAATTATTATTTTAAATACATCAATACGATCTTCAGCGAAGCAAAGCTAGAACTTATTAATAATATTATAACATGGTTTTTACTTCGCAATTTTTATGATGTTAACATTGGTTATCCTAGGGTACTTATAGTAACTTAACCTAATGCCGATTTTAACGCTTAGTTTTGGGTAAATAGGCGTTAAAACCAAAATTTTACAAAATTCTTAGCGTTCGCAATTTTAAAGCTAAAAAGTTCAAAAAAAGCTTTCGATTTATCTTAGCGCTGTTAGACATTGCGCCGAAGTTTCCAAAATTCGTTATTTTGCTACCAAAACGACCCAATGATTTTTTTGCATATGTACCTAGGTATTTGAAATTTATGCTGAGATTTCGAGTGTTACACAGGCACATATAGACAAACATTTTTTAAAAGCTACTTTTTAGAATTCAAGGCCTCAAAACATATATTTCTGGTAAAATTACAAAATCGAACGTTTTCATGATCATAATACAAAATCGTATCACAGACTGATATACAAAATATGTTTTTAGCTAAAATCGCGTTCGATATTATTTTGTTTTTCAGAAGATACAACGTTTTACTTCTTGTGAGTTTTTTTGAGCTTTACGTTGTACTCTTGAATGATGAAAGAACACGACAATATAGAGACAACAAATTTCTTGGCAATAAAAATGAAGAATTTCTAACAAATATGCAATATCTGGTGGCTGTTCTATGCATAACCGATTTTACTATTCTGCATAAATTTGCAGATGTAACATAAAATAGGTGATAAACACAAGCTGAATTGAAATTGAAAATGTATGGTTATGAATAACAGAACGCAAATAAATCGAACTCTTGAAACAGGAACTACTTATAACAATTTCTATTCTTTATACAGTGGTACTGAAGTAATTCTATGAGATGATGTGTTGAAGCATATGCGCGAAACAAAATTGAATTCCTTTTCTCATATTACGTTTGTAGGCTTCCACACTATTATTTCCTAACCTATTAAGAATGTTATTTTTTTTCTTAATAAAAGTCGTTTAACTGATGCATAACCTAAAATTATTACCAATTATACTGGATGTCTAATTATGCCTGTACAGCGCACTACTTTTAAAAGGTACATTTTGCATATTAATGCATTTTTAACCGACTTCAAAAAAAGGAGGAGGTTCTCAATTCGTCTGTATATATGTTTTTTTTTTTTATTTTTTTTTTATGTATGTTCAGGCATAACTTTTTTGTTTATGAACCTATTTTAATGATTTTTTGGTGTTGGGTTCAGTATAGTTCCAAGGTGGTCCCATTATAATTTCATTGGTATTGGAGCTTGAACTTCGAAGATACTCCTCAAAATCTATTTTTTTAACGGACTTTTTAGTGTTTCCGTCTTTCATCTTCCGTTTCAACTAGCCGTCATTTCCTCATTCTAGAAGCATCGTTACTAGGTCTACCCATCACTTAAAATTGTAAAATAATTAACTTTTAAAAAAAAGGGAACCGACTTCAAATAAAACACAAAAGTGACATAAGTTAACTAAAAAGCAAAAAATAAATGTTTTTTATACAACAGTTTAATACTTATTTGTTGTTCCGATTAATGTTATTAAGAAATTGTTGTTTACTATACAATTATTAATTGTTTTATAATTTTGAAGTCGGTGCCAAGTAAAACATAAAAATTCGAATCTAATTTGTTATTGCACCAAGGTATATAATTTTTATGTTTTACTTGGCACCGACTTCAAAATTATAAAACAATTAATAATTATATAATAAACAGCAATTTCTTAATTACATTAAACGGAACAACAAATAAGTATTAAACTGTTGTATAAAAAACATTTATTTTTTGCTTTTTAGTTAACTTATGTCACTTTTGTGTTTTTACTTGAAGTCGGTTCCCCCTTTTTTTTAAAAGTTAATTATTAGAATCTAAGTTTAACTTCTGATATAAAAGTGTAAAAGTACTACCATCTTTAAGTTAGTGGTTATAGAGTTATTCTACTTTTTCAAAAATTTTGACAGTTGTAGACTAATATTAATTAATATATAATATTTAGATAACAAAAGTGTTCACCCATCGCTATTTTGCACAGATTACTAACACAGTACAAAGTAATCAGCAATCTGTTCAAAACAACAGATGTTCGTAATTTAATGTCCATTTTGTAAAACTTCAAATGTTAATAACTTGCTTTTCAAATGGAACACCGAGAATTTTTGACACCATGAAATGTAGAACTAAATTCTCTTTCAATTTGATATAAAGTTTTGTATACCAAATGTTCAAATTTTTATGGTTTTTTGTGTTTTTTTGAACACGTTTTATAAACTTCAAATGAAGATAGGTGTTCTATGAAAACCAAAAAAAACTCTTAATTTCTAACGTTTAAAAAGTGTAACCCCCTATACTACTTTCAAAACTATTGAGAATATCAATTTTTTTCTTAATAAAAGTGGTTTGTTGCCTAATGAGCTACCTCATGCCACGTTTTTAAATTTTTTGTATTGTCACGTAACTGACCAGTGACGTCATTTATAATTTTCTAAAATGACATAAATATTTTTTTGGCTGTTAGATATATTTTTCTCGCTTCAATGACATAAAACTTTTACACAGTTCCTTTGAAAAAATGTATGAAGGTTTTATATAATTAAAACGAGAAAAATTTCAATCTAATTGTCTAAGAAAATATTTATATCGCCATTTAAGAATATTATCAACGACGTCACTGCTCAGTTACCAGACAGTAAAGAAAATTTGGGAAAGTGGCATACAGTAGCTCATTAGGTAAAAAACCATTTGTATTAACAAAGAATTAATTGACATTCTTAATAGTTTTTAAAATGGTATGACACTTTCTAAACGTAAGAAAATAAGAGTTTTGGTTTTGTTTTCATAGCACACTTCGTTTCATTTGAAATTTATAAATAAATTTAAAAAGAACACAAAAAACATAGAAATTTGAACATTTGATATACAAAACTTTACATCAAATTGAAAAAGAATTTAGTTCCACATTTGATAGTCTTAAAAAATACTGCGTGTTTTATTTAACAAAATATAAACGTTATTGACATTCAAGTTTCGCAAAAATTGATTAAATTACGAACACCCTGTGTAATAATCTGCCGTTTTTAACATTCCGCTGATTAGTTTATGATGTGTTAACAGTCTGGCAAAATAGCGATGGTTCAACGTTTTTCCCCAGTAGCACAAAATATTATTTAAATATTTCAAAACTACATTGTAGAAATATTAAATGTAACACTTCTTTATATTACGTTAATATTCAAAAGAAACATTTCTAAAACATTAATTTAAAGATGCTTACAATATTTGACCTAAATGTTGGCTAAATATTTGAAAAATATATTTATATGATATTTGTCAAAAATATTTGTTTAATGGTGTTTGAAAATATTATTTTAATATTTCAAAACTACATTGTAGAAATATTAAATGTAACACTTCTTTATATTACGTTAATATTCAAAAGAAACATTTCTAAAACATTAATTTAAAGATGTTTACAATATTTGACCTAAATGTTGGCTAAATATTTGAAAAATATATTTATATGATATTTGTCAAAAATATTTGTTTAATGATGTTTGAAAATATTATTTTAATATTTTAAAACTACATTGTGGAAATATTGTATGTAACATTTTTTTATATTACGTTAATATTAGAAGAAAACATTTCTATAATATTTATTTAAAGATGTATACGCAATATTTGTTCAAAATATTTTCTTAATATTTTTTTAAAATATTTATATGATATTGGTCAAAAATATTTGTTTAATGGTGTTTGAAAATAAACTACACACAATGTTAAAAAAACAAAAACGTCCTTCCTGGTAGTTTATTATACATACATTTTTTACATTATATATACATTTACAATTAATTGACATATATCTCCCCGTGCCTCTGTCCGTAACCGTGGTGTCACTGAAAATTAAAATATAATATAGTTAACTGTGTACGCGAGTATTAACTATTAATTAGTTTATTTTCGGGCATGGTTTCACAAAGTTACGTGACACATTCTTCTTACATTCCGACATTCATAGTAAAAAAATGAACTTGGGTAGGGAATTGTACATGTAAGTGAAGAAATTCTGAATAACTTAGGAATAAATGAGACCAACCTTTTTGGAAGTGACCAGGAATGCCTACACTGACTTTTTCATTTTCGTGTCGGATGTGCTTACGAAACGTCTGCGTGTAACAGCTAAAACTACAAGCTGTTTTAGTTAACAGATTAAGATAATCTAGCAAAATACTTACAAACAATAGCTTTAAAAATGTGCAAATGGCAAAATGGCAATTTCCCGTATTGCAAATTCTGGAATATCGCAAAGTCATTTCGTTGGCCAATAACTTGGTCATTTGTAGGAATATGTGCGCTTTCACCGCCTGCCAAATGGAGAATCTCGACCTATAAATATAAAAATAAATAAATAGGTACACCAAAACTACTAAAAAATGTAAACTTAACTTACCTTATTTAAAGATGTAACGCTAACGAGAAAACAAATTATCACTTATGGGAAGGAACTCTGCTCGCTAGTTACCTATTCGCAGCACTAGCTCACTTGTAAGTTATTCGCAAAAACATAGCCCCGTAGATTAAATCACCACCCGCAAAGGTAGGGAGTAAACAGGTACTTTGTGACCAAAACTGAAATTTCCTAGAAACATTTCCAAAAGTAAAAGCCTTTTTTCTGCTCAGGTAGGCGGCACGTTGCCAGGGATATTGCTAGGCGATTGTATTTGAATCATACATTATCTTAAATATTTACAGAAGGTTATTTTTTGTTCTATTATTAAAAAGCATCCTAGCATCTACATGATATAAAAATCGTGTAATAAAATACGCCCAGCAATAATATTATATCTCGTTTCTTAATAGACTAACTCCACTACACTAAAAAGAATATTATAATAAATAATCATGCCTACGTTTCCAGTTGCAAACTTCTTCACGCACTCCATTGTATTTTATAAAAATTATTTTCCTTAAAACTAACTTTCACAAATTGCATTTGTAAATATTGATTTAATTATAAATAAGAATATAAAGCTATTTAGTTTCATCTCTTTATTTAGCCAATTATAAATTTTGGTTTTAAAAATTTAAATAAAATAATTTTAAAGAAAATCAATTTTTGTTTAGCAAGATAAAAAAAACTTTTTTTTATTTATGTGGGTTTTCCGTTCCTTATTGTATTAGAACTTTTCGCTCTACTACTGTTTCTCTGTACGCATATAACAGCCTAATATACAACTAATATTTCTTTGTAATATTTAACAAAAATAAGCTAAATATTTCAACAAATATTAACCTTATCTTTTCTAAAACCAAGCCATCCAGTAGACAAAGATGGCCATTGGCAGAAAAGTAAATACACCAGGTACTAGAATTACATAAAACCGACATCGATGCTTCGAAACGTAGCCGACCAATATCTCTTTTAACTACCTTTCGTATTACCAGTACATAAACAGATTTTTTATAAAATTACTACCACCCAGTAGTATTCCTGAAATAAATTTCCTCAAAATGACAAAACTATGAAATTAATACGGTAGAATAAACGGGACGGCTTTAAATTTTTAGAATCTAGTTTAAATAATCAAAGAAAAACATCTACGAAAATTTAAGCAAAACAGTTCAAGGCAAAAAATAAATAGGAAAAATTAGCCATGGGAAAGAATCCAAAATATAAAATGTATTTGTTTTATTTTTATTTTTAAATCAAGATTCTAAAACCAGTACACCAAGTACTGCAAGCAAGAAATGATACATTAACATGAGGAACTGACCCTTGTGTCTTTTAATTCATCAGTAAACATCCTCATTCCAATATTTAAATGTTACCTGCAAATATGGGTTAAATTTTATGTATTAATATTTAAAAAAAACAATTTGTATATTCTCAACAGCGTAATATTATCTGAAAATGTCAAAGTTATGTTTTTTTAATATTACCTGCAAATATCGGTTAAATATTATGCAACAATATTTAAATAACATTTTGCAAATCTGAACTGAGTAATATTATCTCAACATGTAAAAGTTATGTTTTTTCAATATTACCTGCAAATATTGGTTAAATATTATGTAATAATATTTAAATAACATTTTGTAAATCTCAACAGCGTGATATTATCTGAAAATGTCAACGATATGTTTTTTCCATATTACCTACAAATATTGGTTAAATATTATGTAATAATATATAAATAATATTTTGTAAATATCAACAGCCTAATATTATCTGAAAATGTCAACGATATGTTTTTTCCATATTACCTACAAATATTGGTTAAATATTATCTAATAATACTTAAATAACATTTTGTAAATCTTGACAGCGTAATATTATCTGAAAATGTCAAAGTTATGTTTTTTCAATATTACCTGCAAATATTGGTTAAATATTATGTAATAATATATAAATAATATTTTGTAAATATCAACAGCCTAATATTATCTGAAAATGTCAACGATATGTTTTTTCCATATTACCTACAAATATTGATTAAATATTATCTAATAATATTTAAATAACATTCTGTAAATCTTGACAGCGTAATATTATCTGAAAATGTCAAAGTTATGTTTTTTCAATATTACCTGCAAATATTGGTTAAATATTGTGTTATAATATTTAAATAACATTGTGTAAATCTCAACAGCCTAATATTATCTGAAAATGTCAATGATATGTTTTTTCAATATTACCTGCAAATATTGGTTAAATATTATCTAATAATATTTAAATAACATTCTGTAAATCTTGACAGCGTAATATTATCTGAAAATGTCAAAGTTATGTTTTTTCAATATTACCTGCAAATATTGGTTAAATATTGTGTTATAATATTTAAATAACATTGTGTAAATCTCAACAGCCTAATATTATCTGAAAATGTCAATGATATGTTTTTTCAATATTACCTGCAAATATTGGTTAAATATTATGTAATAATATTTAAATAACATTATGTAAATCTCAACACCGTAATATTATACAAAAATGTCTGAGTGATGTTGCTTAAATATTACCTTTTAATATTAATTTCATATTGGTTATTAATATTTAAATAATATTTGGTTTACCTTATCATAGTAATATTTTGAAAAAAGATGTAAGTAATATTTTTCTGATATTTGAAACTAATATTTGTCATACAGCAGCGCGTAATATTTAGATAATATTTTCTACAACTTTGGTTGATAATATTGTGGAAAAATATTCTATTAACGATGACTTAATATTACTTACAAATATTTGCTATACAGCAAGTTTAAATATTAGTTTAATATATGTTATATTATAATAATATTTAAAGTTCACAAATATTATAATGATATTTGATTCATATAATAGCAATATTTTGTGCTACTTGGGTTGGTATCCAAAACTTTAGTTAATTAATATTAGTCTCCAAACGTCAAAATTTTTAAGAAAAGTTAAATAACTCGAAAACCACTAATTTTAAGATAATAGTATTTTTACACTTTTATATTAAAATTTAAATGTAAAATATAAAAATGCAATAATATACAGAGTATTCCATTTAAAATAAGTATAATTAATAATAATTTTAGATTATACAGCAGTTAATGACCAACAACTTCTATTAAAAAAAACAATTAGTTTCTAAATATCCTAGCAAATAACAGTGGGGTGACACTTAAATGCATCACCCTGTATAGTTACAGGTTTTAGTAGTAGACCCACAATTTCTTTGAAAAATTTATTATATCTAAATAAGCTTGCACAATAATACCAATATTTTTTTTGCTGTTCCTAAACTATAAAAAAAAGTCGTCTCCTTGCTATATTGTAAGACTTGGAATATTCCAAGGCAATTTTAGTCGCGCAGAAACTGCATAATACCCCATTAGTTGCTGATGCTATAAAAGGGGAGCGGCTTTTGTGCACCGATGTCATTTTAGAAAGAAACTTTCTTGGCAACCGTTTTTGTGAATTTAGAATTAAGGTTTTTAATTGAATAGATTAAAATCACTTCCTTCGCTTTTTTATTTGAGAACAATGTTGAAATATATTTTTATTAAGGCAAATTGCCAATTAGAAGTGGAAGTCTAATTAAAGTACACTGCTTAACATTTCTTGACAAAAGCAAGCAGTTATTTTAATGTACACGTAATATTTTATCCTTAAGCTGGGACAAGCCCTTGTTTAGGATTCGCCTTCGAAGCTGTTTTACCAACTAAACATTAAGAGTGAAAAGGTGCAATTATAAATTTTGTAAAAAATTGAAATTAAAATGTTGATTTTTATTTTTTTAAATTAAAATTGGAAAATTAAAAACTGAGGAAATTATTAAAAATTGATTTTCCAGTTTAAGCTTTGAGATTAAATTGAAGCACCGAAAAAAATTATATTGTATTAAATTATAACATAATATTTAGAATAAAAAACCTTAATAAAACTGTAAAAATGACATCTCAGGATGCACTGTAAAAATCTTCAAAAAGTAACTTATACAACCACTTTCTGGAGACACCTTCAGGTTTTTAAAATAAAATAATTAAGCTTTGTAAAAAAACAATTAATCTCTATTTAACAAAAAAGGCTTCTTTTTTGTTGTACCAAAAACCTATTGTTAAACACTTTCCTGATATTCTCTGGCCGTCTGTATACTCAAATTCAATTAGTTCTTAATTCACCGGTAAAATCTTTTTTCCGGATCCTTTGTGTTCGTCATCAAGTGTGTGCGGATTTTTTTTTAAATTCAAAACAACAGGTTAAGGATTTTTACTTTCCAATACTTCCAGTGGATACATTTATTTACAATTATTTTCTTTCCGTAAGTTCGCGTTTTATTTCAAATTTTGTGAGGTAATAGAGCTAGAAATAAACTATTAATTATACGGTTTCCACTCATTCCATAACTCCTTCTATGAATTTTTAAAATTTGGAAATTACTGCTTTTATATTTAATAAAAAGATCTATGTTAAACTCAAATGGTTATCAGGAATAGTAGAAATTGACGCTAAATTTATTTTTTAGATGCCATAATAAATGTTTAAGAGCCTGTTCTTGCCTCTCTTTTCTATTTTTTTTTTAATCTATTACCTTTATCAATCTTTCGCAAGGGGAAAAACTTGTAGCTTTTAAACTGCACTTGAATTCTTATAGACATGTACATTAAAAACTTATTGTCTTACCATATTTTAAAAGTATGTTTGTATGGACGGTTTGACCGAGAACAGTGAACAGTGACTTGTGAACAGTAGTGCCGTCACAACACCGGCTCGGCTAGCATGGTATCGAACTCCGACAATCCATGCAATATTGCGCATGAAGTATTTTTATATTATAAAAACGTAATTATGTGTGTGCAACTAAGAACGCAGATATTTTTTAAGCAATTAACGTAATAATTAATAAATGTAATTTAACAATATACTACAACTCATCAGAACTAGCACTACATTCTCCCGGCACGCCAGAAAAAAAAACACCACGGATCACACCAAAGTGTTCTACCACGGCTAATAACACGCCAAACATATAGTGTCGGCTCACTTAATCTTATACATTTTGGTTGCGGGCATGTCATTTAGAAATTTTCAAACATCTATAGAAAGAGTCATGAAGTAATTAGCGGACTAGGATACGTACCATATTGTTACTTATCCCTAACTTTATGAGCCTACAAATTTGTAAAAAAAAACGTGTTGTCAGTTATTCAGTAATATTTATTTTTAATTTACAAAAATGTTCAGGTATTTCTGGCAAATTCGTAAATTTTCATGTAATCTGTATTATCCGATATATAGGAAAAGGCATGAAGTGTAGGTGAAGTACTTTGCACACTTTCTGTCGTTTTTTTATAACGATACAGAAATTATTCGCATCCGTGAAGAATAAAAAATGTAAACAAACAGCACAATTCAAGAAATACCTGCAGAAAATTTAAAAAATCACGTTTCAAAGAGATTTGTCGAAGGAATCATTGCGTTTGAAAACGAACTAGGTTAACATAAGTGTTGTCTCTTTGTATATTTATCCTCTCTAATTCTACCACGGGAGAAGGAGAGACCTTTTATGTAGATTTTATTATATGAATAACACATTAAGACTGAGAAAATTTCCACGTATCGAGTTACACTAAAAGCTTTCTATAGATTTTGAAAATCATTATTTGTCTTTTGAAGAGATTTATGTAATAAATTACGAATTGTTCTAATAATTTGTTTTCTATAAATTTTATTCTGAAAGCTGAACCTGAAAATATTCAAACAATTAAAAGAAAAAATAAACATAAAAAATTGACAGTTTTGTTGACATTATTAATATACTTTAGAGCAACATAAACTAAGAGCTTTTAAGAAAATAATATTAATCTGGAATGCCGGCAAGCCGCTGTAAATTCTGCATATAATTACTCATTACAAAAATAATTACAGCTGTAGATTGAATAAAATTACATTAAAATATTGTCTTCTAAAGAAATAATTACTTTGACGTTACATAACATTAATTTAATGGTTCTCTTTTTTTGTGCTTTAAAGTTGAAATATAATTTTTGCTCATTCTAATGCTGTATCACTTTTTCCACAATTATATAACCGCCCGAAGGTATCACTGAAACATATAACAGCGTTATCTTCTAATTTTTCATTTAAACTATATCCTTATTTTATTTAACCAGCAGTGGGGTTTTTATAACAGTTTTTCATATGATATAAAACTAGGAAAAAGTTTCCTTGCTTTTAATCTCATTTAAAAAGAATGCACAATTATATACTTTCTCATGTTGACGTTCCGAAACCAGTTCTTGCGAGTTTTTTTAAACACAAGAAAGCTACTGTATTGCAATATATGAATTCCCATTTATCTATTGAGTATACATAAAATACTTTATTTTACTTAAACAACCTTTATTTATTTTAACCTTATACGTATTTCGGCATGTTTACATGCCATTGTCAAAGGTTATATGAAAAAGTAAACAGTTAGTGTTGTTATAGCAACAGTAGAACTTGGTGACTTGATCTCGGTAATCATCTGCAGATGACTTGATTTCTTATTCCAAAATGTCCAATAGAGGAGAATTTAGGAGGCTCATTCATTAATTTGTGAATTTCAGAAGCTTCTAGTTTGTCTAATTTACGTTTATGATCACAAAAGTGAAACATTTGACAGTGTTATTAGATGTCATTGAATAATTGTGTTCTAGTGAGTGTTTTACAAAGTCGCGCCAAGAGGTGCAATGAACCCGGGCGCCTGTATCCCAGAAGAAAAAAGCCGGAGTGCAAAATTATAGAAACAAAATTGGTAATTAATAAAATTTAAAAACGGGGTTTTTTGCTCTAAAAATAAAAAAAAAGTGTATGTATTTACAGCAGATGCAACGTATACAAAAGCCGAAAACTCGCTGACAGATTTATCTTAAAATTTCTAATATTAATTTAATGATAAGCATTTTCGCGACATTTTTATTACCATTTATTTTTAGGTATTTTAGGGCCAATAAATGCGCAGATGTCTAAAATACTAAATAAAATTGCGACAAAATTGTCTAAACATTATTAAAATAATAAATATTAATTTTAAAAATAATACGCCGTATGGCGATGCGATAAATTCGAAGAGGCACTGAATCATTCGTATCAAACGGCTCTTTTTTTTATCTTGTAAATAAGTTACTCTTAACAGTCTTAACTAATTGTACTCCTTGTTATTTATGTTATTTTTATTTTTACTTTCCAATATTTTCAGTTTACCTAGGAAAGTATTAATGGCATGAAAATGCTCTAAATCGTGATTTTGACCCAAATAAGTTGCTTTTTAAACACGGCTGTCTATGCGTGGGTGGGTGTGTGTGTGCGCCCTATAACTCCCAAACGGATGCTCCGAATTTGATAAGCTTTAAAATGGGGGAAGAGGGTTATATAAAAATTCATCGAGGAAATAAGCTTTTAAAATATCCGAAACCGGAAGCGGAAAATTGACATGTTTTTTGGTATCATTTTTTTCAGAAATGGAATTTTCTAAATCTGAGAACGGAACCCAATAGAACATATCAGGGCAAATTCAACTTTTTTTTCCATAACGTTCTAGCATCAAACTAACGCCGCTACGATTGTTTGAAAACTGTGACTTTAACTCTGTGTTACTCAAAAACGAGTTAACAAATTGGAATTAATTTTTTTGTCGCTGCAGCTCTATACAGACAAAATGCTACTGTGCACAAAATGATAATAAATATGTGGTAAAAATTTAAAAAAAATTGCTCTAAAATATTGCTCAAAAACTGGCCACAATCTTTTTTTTTTAAATTAGTAGCTACAGATAAACTATAAATTAGTTCATGTTCTAGTTTGCTAATTTCTCTATAGCATCTTCTATGAATTTTAGAAAATCGAAGATTTTTATCTTTTAGATAATGAACGGGAGATGATAAAAATTTCTGTTTAAGTTAAAGTGTTCATGAGTAATAGTAGAATAAAGTTTACAATATAATTTTAGGAGAAACTACTATATTAGGGGGGGGGGGGGTAATTGTTTCCCTCCCGCCCATTTTTTGGCTGACAAATTTTCTCTTTCGTTTCTCGTTTTCTTTAATCGCGAGGAATCGTTTTCCTAAAAATAATCTAAATCCGCTTCTTTCTCACAAAAAATTAGAACATTATTCAATTAATAATAATAATAATAATAATAAAATTATGTGCAGTCGTTCTCGCAAGAGATGTGCGTGTACTGAGATGACTGAGGTCATTGTCGGTGGTTGAAACTTTGTTGCTTTTGTAAACATGAGTTACAATTCCTAAAGTATAGGAAAGTTCAAGCGAACTGCTTCGCTTATTCTTTTGTTCCGTTTGATGGAAATAAAATTATCAATTAGAAATGCATTACCTATGTGTATATTGATTTCAATTATACTCTTTAAAGTTTTACAGGTTAATTAGGTATAAATTCAGGGCCACTTAATTTACTCATTTATTATTGGCGATAAAAAAAAATGTAAAAGTTATACAGGTCATAGCGACGAGTATTTTAAGCCTACAAATCAAAATGGCCAACTTTCCGTTTAATCGGAAGCAACTATATCATTATTTTTAAAACTGAACACTGTATTTTTTATGTTATTTCGATTGTAGGATAAAATTCTGTTTAAAAAACTATAATACAACAGTAGGCCTAAAGCCAGATATTTTGATTTTGATTTGAAGCAACGTATGTAACCAATGGTTAATGATTTTAGGAGGCCGTTAGTAAGAAAATAATAAGAGCAATAAATAAACATGCAACTAATGTTAATTAGGCATCAGTTGTTTATTATATTTTAAAAATGTCTAAAT
Source organism: Ctenicera cuprea (assembly GCA_958336395.1). NCBI lineage: Eukaryota > Metazoa > Arthropoda > Insecta > Coleoptera > Elateridae > Ctenicera > Ctenicera cuprea. The sequence continues at coordinate 477,446 of OY284496.1, read as the reverse complement.
AAAAAATACATAGGAGTTAGGTCAGATGACCTACGTTGACATCTAAGAGCGACCTGATTGGCAAATTAACAGAAAAGTGCCTTAATTTATCTTCAAACTTTATTGTGACATATGTTACATGTTTGTTTATCGATTTTATTATTTTCTTAACAGCAGCTTCTTACGATCAATTACAATGTATCTATAATCACTACCATTGGTTACATACGTTGCTCTAAATCAAAATATCTCGCTTGTTATTAACTTTAGGCTTACAGTTGTATGAGAGTTTCTTAAACATAATTTATCATACAATAGAATTAGCCTAAAAAATGTAGGTTGTTCTATTTAAAAAATGAAGATATAGTCGCTTCCGCTTAAACAGAAAGTCAATCTATTTGTTTGTTATTCCAAAATACTCGCCACAATAAACTGTATAACTTCTACTTATAAATTTGTTTTCTACCGCTAATAATAAATGAGCAAATCATCTAGCCCTAAATTTATAAACAACCTGTATCATATAGGAGCGGCAAAATAAGCCTGGCTCTCGGGTGGCAACAACCCTTGGCGCGTTCTAGTAAAGTGTTTAGCGTAGTTGGATTTATGTGGGTGTTTGTATTTGTAACAACGTACGTGTTCTTTATACCTAATATCAAAATTTCTAATTGTCTGGCCTATATAAACCTGATTTTAGCCAATCATCTATTTTTTTTTTTGCATTGAACAAGTGTTTAAAATGTTTTTAAATCTTGCTTTATATTTATTTGCCTTGTTTATAGTTTTGGCAATTTTTTCTGTTTTATCACTAAAATATGGAATCGAAGCATATTTAATTGTATCGCATGAAGTTAGAGTATTCGGATAAATTTTGTTTAGTATTACAACTATTACTATATGCAATTTGTTTGATAATTGAAATTTCTCTATTATAGTTAATTTCATCTAAAGGGACGGTCAAAGCCCTATGTATCAGGAACCTGTATGCTGCTAATTTATGTGTTTTATGATGACAAAAATCGTGTGGTATTGTAATGTCAGTTTGTGTAAGTTTTCTATAAACATAGTTAGTGTTCTCGTTTATTAGTTGAATTAATTTTTATGTTTAAATCTAAATAGTTAATAAACCAGTTTTGTTCAGTTTCTAGTGTAAATTTTATGTTTGGATGCAAGTTGTTAATAAAAATTAAAAATTCATAAATTAATTCAAGCGAAGTATCAAAACATGCTAAAATGTCATCAACTTAACGCAACTATTTTATCTTTTTATCAAAATGTTCTATCTGTTCCAATTTCCCTCTAAAAAAAATCAATTAATTGCAAATCGATGGCGAAAATCACACTAAAAGCGTGACAAAATAAAAACACATCGGGGACGTGGAGGCGTTAATATAAAATGCACCTCTAGAAATACAGAGGGGCGCTTTTCCAAGTTCATTGAATATTCTTGGTTGCTGGCGCAAAGCTTGCTCACATTGTAAACAATAAACACAGCTCCTGCGTCGCCTCACAATGGCGTTATTTAGCCGCTATATCTGAAATAAAATAAAACCTTTAAACCCGCCAGTTACGACTCTGTAATGAAAATATACTTTTTCAAATGAAACAAATTTTATTGTCAATTTGCCGCTGAAACCTCAGTAAACAATAGAGCTCGTGTAAATAGAAGCATTACTCTGCCATTTTATTTATACTGAACACACAGAAAACCAGTGGGATTAATTTAGAGCAATGGATTCGTTAAACGCATAAACCGGTTGTTAAATATTCTGTATTGCTTGAGCATACGACCCCGTCCAATGACCTACTTAACGGGCTCAATTTACAGAATCGTTTTGTAAATGAACAATATTTATCATGATTAATTTCCAACACTTTTTTCTCAATTTAGGTAACTGTCAAACAATAAAGTCCTGAATTGTCTGCTCAAAAATAACAACCTTTGTGTTCCAGTTGGAGTAGGTTCAACACCTTTACGGTCCATGCAACTTTGCTGACCTAAATTAGACGTAATTAGCAATTAACTTAAACTAGGCATTCATTAATTTGATGTACAGTACAGAATAAATTAAACGTTTGGAGCGAGTGCTGTGCTTTGAACGTTTATGCAACCAACACATAGCTTGAGTGCTATTTTCACTCCAAACCATTCATTAAACATGTATTACGAATCTATTTGTATCACTACAGATTAATTCATCCTTCATAAAGTATCAAGTACGAATTTCACTAGAAATAGTACAAATTTTCGTTACTACATACAGCTACGTGTACGCTTTTCACTTTACAAATCGTTCATTCAAATTCCTGTAATAGTTTATTCTCGTTATTTTTTAGAATGCTTATACTTTCAAATTTTAACTGTATTGCTTCTTAAAATGTTTCATTCTGGCTGTTTAAATCTCCTCAACTTTTACTACGTTTACAATAATCTCGAAGAGCAGTTTCATAGGGACACCGTATTACTTTTTATCCTCAATTATGCAAAGAAAGTTACATTTTCCTCAAGTCGTTTAATAATTTCTGACGTCAAAAATAGAATTTCATCCGTCGGAAATAAATTTGTTGACGGTCAAAAATAATCGGATAAAAATATTTATCAAATGCTGTAATTGAATTTTTGACGACAGAAATTCATTTATTGACGTCAAAAATTTATTTTATTTCAAAAACTCATTTTTGACGTCTAAAAACTGTTCAAGCAATTTAAAATAGAATAGTAAAAGAACAAAAACACACCCTAACTGTGAAACAACAACATTTAAGAACACTACACCTTTCTATACGAGTAACTACCAGATACGTATTTCAATATCTAAGCTATCATCGTCAGTGGTAAACTGACACTGGAACGACACTCCAGTCAATAAATCATTATTGATGTCTGAAAATAATAAATTATGGTTAAATAGTAGCATTTATGTCTATTCATTGTCATAGTGAAATGTTCAGGCGATTTTACAGACAACAAATGACTTTTGGATGTCAAAAAATATTTACTGACGTCACAAAATCCGTTTCATTTATTGATAATTAAAAAGTTTTTGTTTTGATTTTTATGATAAAATTCAATTTTCAGACGTCAAAAATTCCATTTTTACAAAGTGATTTTGTGACGTCAAAACATCCGTTTTATGCAATAATAATAATTAAACAGTTTTTTATAGCTACAATTAAAAAACGATTTCAAACGTCAAAAAATAAATTTTCAAGGTCTGATAATGCCTTCTGTGATGTCAAGGAAAATTTTTGACGTCAAAAAATCTGACTTTGAATAAAAAAACCTTCCTTTGACGTCAATAAATATTGAATAAAAGTAGAACGCATTCCATAGCCTCATCTGACGTTGTCATTAATAAAAGGTGGCAGCAGTTACCACATCCTCCGATAGACAGCTAATATATATTATTAGAATCCGAAATTGAGAGTTAAAAGTTTCTTTTTAAAGTTTAGAGTTTTTGAGACATAATTTTAATTTGTTTTGTCTTGAATCAGGAAATTCGTGGCTTGTAATTGCTACTAATGGTAAAAAGGGGTTTTCAATAATTACATTTATGGAAACTGCTTGAAAATTTCAAATTTAATGTGTTTAGCATAAACATTCACAAATGTTTCGTTAAATTTCATACTGTAATTCACTTATAATATTTTTAGCTACTGTGGTTTTGATTGACTTTATTATTAGCGCGTAAGCGTTATGAATACAAAAAACATATTACCACGTACTGTAATTATACAGGGCTGTTCAAAAGTATGGAATAATGGTTTTGGTGGCGTAAATATTAACTTCACAAAAAAAACACTTTAAATCGAAGTTTTTATTACACATTTATCTACTTTTCTGCATACTTCAAACATTTTTCTAACCAATGTTGTAAGTGCTGTCATGCGATTGTAATTTTTTTTTAAACAGCACTCTACCTATTTTTTGCATTCATTCAATAGAGAATTTTTTTATCTTTTCAATGGTATAATATTTATGTATCTGTACATTACAAAATTTTTGAGAAAAACGCGGTTGTCGTATTTAGCAGGAAAGTTCCGAGTTTAGACAAAAGCCTATCACAAATTTACAATCGCAGCGGTGTGCTTTAAAATTAATTTGTTTTCTCTTTATAATCAAAAACAATTAGAGGAACAAAATTTGTTCAAAAAAGGGGTCAAGTGAGCTTTGGATGCTTATGTTTTACACCCCATATGCTATACTGGGTAGGATCGTGAAATCAGTGGCAATCAAAACATGTTACTAATAGACATGTTGACAGCATTAGCATTTTGTTCTTTTAATTGTTTTTGATTGTTAAACAATGTCCATTTTAAAGCACACTATTGCGACTCTACGGGATGTTATTTAAATTCATGGCCTACTAATACGAAAACGTGTTTCGCGTTTTTTTCAAAAATGTTGTGATGTATAAATTTTATACTGTTAAAAATAGATAAACAGTTTCTATCGAATGAATGCAAAAAGAGGTATATTTAAACAAAATGATGAGCGCTTACAGCATTGGTTTATTAACATTTTTAAATATCCAAAGAGGTAGATAAAAATGTAATAAATAAACTTTATCTAAGGTATTTTTCGGTAAATGATGTGGTCGTACCCTTCTTATAGGAAGCAATTAATACAGAATATTCAGACATGGCATTAAATATAACCTATTAAAACTGTATGCATTGGTTTTCAGTGGACAGTAATTCTATTGAAACTTCCGTTTGCATTACTGCTGTTGGCCAAAACGTTATTCTGAGAAAGCTACTCTAATCCACGGATTTAAGCGAATTTGCATGGTCGATTGCAAATGGCTCACATTTTTATTTATGAGCTAGATAAATATATAACAAACAAATAAATAAACATAAGTACTTTTATTTTATAAAAATGTATGTTTATAAAAATAAATAAACTTAATAAATAAATAAGCTGAAACAAAGGACGAAAAAGAACTGAAATTATTATTATTACCTATCAATATTTTTATCTAGGTTATAGTACCTTGCAAAAATAAACCTTGTATCTAGAGCTAGTTACGTGTAACATTATTCATATTGGCATCTAGGCTTCCGGGTTGGAGCCGCGTCATCGGTGCTTGAACTGCCGACATTTCGTCCTCGGTTCCACGAAACATCTTCGGCCCCGAAGATGTCCCGCAACTGCGGACGAAACGTCGGCAGTTTATTTATCGATGACGCGGCTGCAACCCGGAAGCCTAGATGCCATTGACAACGGCCGCGGAAGCCTGCAACTTAGATTATTCATACTGTTTGTGCAAAGACTTTTAAACGTACCTGAAGCATGACAAGTATTGGTTCCAATACCTTTACTGAATTACAGCTGTTTCGAAAAATTCATATCAAGCCTCACCCGTATTATACAACTTCATGTTCATAATAGGATGAACAAAATTGTACTTACTGAAGAAGGATGGTCGGAATAATAAATTTAGCTTTAGGAGGAACAAATAATATTAAACCACTTGTATTTAGTTCTGATTGAAATTTTTTTAATTTTGCTTGGAACTCTATCAGTGTGTTGCACTAACTGCCGAATATTTGGCTGTATCGAAAATATATTCGGCTTATCCAAATATTCTGCAAGCTCCAAAAAATGGACAAATATTCGGCGAATTATTTAGCCACCGAATTTTCCGTGCATTTGTAATATTCACCTATTATCGACTTTTTAAGTGGCAGCACAAAAATAAATCAAGCGGAATGAGATCCGGTGACCGTGCTGGTCACTCGCTACAGTCCCCCTCCCCCATTCTAACATTTGCTGTACTATGTGATTCTTTTAATTAGTTCAAAAAAATAAAAACTCTATCGGATGATACAAAGAAGAAATATAAAATTTGCATCTAAAAATGGCAAGGTCACAACATACTTACATAATCTGTTGTTTTTTTCAACGATCGTCAGTTTAGAAGAAAATAACTCGGTTTCATACTAGTGCGAAACCCTAAAAAAATTCTATAACGGAAAAATTTAGCAATATATACCGATAGAATATCTAGTTCAAAGAGTCAGCTGTATAAAGCATGGCCACATTTATTCCTTTTATGTTACGTTCTGATTAATTAAAACAACCAGCGTTCATGTGCAATTAATGCTGAAAATGTCGGAAAAATGTTCATTACAATTTGTGTTTTAATGGACAAAATTAACTTCTAACTTTATGTAAAAACATACACGCTTTCTTAAATTACACCAGATATGAGATTTTTAAAATTGAATTTTTCCTTATTTTTTTAATTTGTCACCCATGCGCTCTAAACTGTAACTTACTGGCAGTTAAAAGAAAAAGACATTAAGGCGCTGTAGTTAACAATCTCTTAAACAAATTGCGTTACGTGTTTTTCTATATTTCCGACTGTTCTTATCTTAGGTTATCTATTACATCCTCCTATCTTAGAGGCATTTCGCTTTTTTTTGTTGATGAAAACCGAATGCTCTCTGAATATATTTTCAATGAGCTTATCAGCATTTTCGCCTCACCAAATCTTTGTGGGTATCTGAGATTCCTTTATTACTTAACATTTCCTATTACTGAAATTGATGTGTATACGGCGCAAACCTGGGTCATTTTAAGTATCACTGCCCCTTATCTTATCCAATAACCGTCCTGCTATTCCGGATGTTCCGGGTGACCTGAATTCGAGTAGAATACTAAAACCTATTTGAATTTTTGAATTAAAACACAACGACCGCATTCACCTAGGTAGTTCTAAAAATTTACGAAGATATACGGGACGAAACCAGAACTGCGCTCTAGTTAATTTATGGTGCCGCAAATATTTCAATTCGGGCAATTCTAGTATCTATTGTTCATAAACATCTTTCAGACACACATGTGTGAACCACTGCCATGCAAATTTATATGCATCCGCGTTGTGTAATTTTAGAAACTGTAATTATGGTTACTAGAAATACTCGTATTTGATGAATAAAGGCTAAACTGTATAATAAATACTATTGCATTGCTAGAGCGGAAAAGGATGGACGTACTCTTTAATCATACATGCCACAAAATGCGTTTGTTTATTTTGAGAATACTAAACCCTCCCTATTGTAAAGCACGGTTTCAGGGACTTCCACTATTCAGGATATCCTATAAAGCATCGACTTCTACCACCGAAGGGATTTTCATTATACCAAAGAGCAGCCCGCTAACACTAACAACATTTTTCTTTGAAAGAAGCAGTATTTTATTAAAAAAACGTAATCGACAGAAATTATTCTAAATTCACTTTTGAAATGATATTAAATCAATATTAGTTCATAAATATTTAACTATTAAAAAATTAATAGATTATTAATAAAATAAAACTCTTGGTAATTGTTTCACAATTTGTTGGTATTTATTTTCTCGACAATTACCAAGAGTTTTATTTTATTAATAATCTATTAATTTTTTAATAGTTAAATATTTATTAATAATGTTTCATCATGTGCCTACCACACAATCAATTCAAAATATTAGTTCAATTGATTAATGTTATCTTATCAGATATTCAGTGAAATAATCATTTTGTTCTGCAGTTGCTTTAAAAATGAAAGATGTAACGTGTCAAACATTCGCAAGAGAGGGGGGGAGAGGAGGGAGAGAGAGAGAGAGAGAGAGAGAGAAAGAGAGGGAGAGAGAGAAAGACGGAATGGAACAACAGCTAATCAATATAATATAGTAAATACAAAAATTACCAGAATGGCTCACGTATACTCAATATACCTCCTAGGATCGGTTACCTCGGCTGGTTTTCCTGGTGGTCGGTTGTAGACCTGGACTGGAAACTTAAAGTTGCGAAGATGAACTGTGTTTGCTGCGGTTTGTAGTTTTGCTTGTATAGGCAACACGCATAGTGAGGATGGAAGTATTTAATATTTAAAAATGTGAATGCGCGCATTAAACCTATTTTATGAGCGGAAGACTCGCTCGCTTCACAGCGCACACGCAAGGTCACGCGTAAAATTGAATTACATGCCCCGGTAGAATTCATTTCAATGCTAAAAGGAAAAACATTTTACAGAAACAAATCCTAGAATAAATAAAACATTGTTAAATTACACGCTGCGGTAAAATTCGTTATAAAGTAAAATACATTTCAGTAAAACATAATCTAAAATAAATAATGCGCCATTACAGATGCTCGCATTCAAGGCAGAAACAACCTAAATAGTACTGACGACAACATCAAAAGTGTAAAATGTTCCAAAGGAAACTATTGCACTATTCGACGTAGTAAAGTTACAATCTGTACTAATTGGGGTCTAATGTCTAAACCAGCTAATCTGATATCAATGACCGCCAGATAGCCCTCTATGTGCGTCTTTAATGGCCGCATATTTAATTTGTGATGCAATTCATTACGATGTGTTTCGTAGATGCACACAGAAGACCATATGACGGTCTTTGATACCAGCTTAGCTGATTCAGATCCAAATTGGAATGAATTGTAGCTCTGCTACGCTAAATTCCGTCACCTTTGTGACATTGAACGTTCTCGTCAGTATTATGTATATGTTGAAGCACACAGAGGAGCATCTGACTTTTGATACTGCAGCTAAACTGGTTCTATCCATTTTGTATGGATTACAGCTTTGCTTCCTTAAATTTTCTCGCTGTGCAATATATGTTCTTTGCCACGTTTTACACTTCTCATGTTACAGTTGCTAATTAGGAATTCAGTTTAAATGCCGTTTGTTATTCATCCCCCGCAAATTTAATAAAAAAAACATTAACCTCAAAATTTAGAAGTTTACAGAGCACGTCACAAAAAAACTGAGGGATTGCGGAAAATATTAAAAATTTGTAAAGCTAATTTTGAGTGTCAGTTTATCACTGGTGATGATAGCTTACGGATCTGGTTTTAAGTTACTTGTCTGGGTGTTACGTTTTTCAAGTTATCAACTAATTTTGACAGTACTTCGCAAATAATTACGATTTCAAATTGTAACTAAAATTTTGTGAAGTTTGGTTATATTTAATTTTATATTGACTAAAATTTCCTGAAAAAATGAAATATGAGCAATCATCTAAACTGTAATGTTGTCCATAATTAGAACAATGAAAATTAATTTTAATTTTATTTTATTCATCGAAATTCTATTAGTCAAACTGTACGCTGTAAAAGGAAAGCGTTGATTAACATTGCATATCAAACGGAAACTAAAATTAACGGTGTCTCGGTATCTGTTTCATACTAAAACGTATTTCTAGTAACACATTAAAATTGTAACAAACCTATTTTGTGTAAAAAGTAACACAACTATCACGTTCACTATTTCCGCTGATAAACCTTTACAGAGTACCTGCATCAAAAGCCTCTCCATCAGCAGCATTTCGGAAGATGTAGAGAAACTTGACTTCTTGAAGTGAGAGTCAACCTTTTCTACGTTTTTTAGAGCGCTAACCAAAAACCTTCAACGATAGTGCCATTTAATTCCAGTGGCACGCCCAGAGCACATGGTATTCTACCGACGATGAGTGAAGAGCGTATCAGATTAATTGACTTATTAAATAAGGTGTTGTTTGTTTACGATAAAAAGTGTTTTTTTTTGCTCAAAGGGAAGTATAGAAACTTTAAGGAAAAATGTATTTGGAAGCTCATGGAATTTAAAACAAAAGGTTTTTGGAAAATGCATTTATTCGTTGCACCGGAACTGCTAGTTTAGAACGGCTGGTCCGATTTTGATAAAACTTGAAATGTAGGTGGATATATTCATCGGAAAAATAAACTTAAGGTTGCGAAAGTCAGCAAGTATACTCATTCACGGCGTATAGATGTCAATGTTTTAAATCGTGAAAAGTATAAATTGCTAATACTTGGATAAGAACCACAGTAAACATGGAGTTGAAAATTCCGTTGTAAAGTAGATGGCACTTGTAAAAATACGAATAAAAGCAGATGTCTTACAATTTTGGTTTGAGTAGCAAATATAAAACATTGCATACACCGCATGATAATTTATATATTAAATCCGCATCTCTTCTCCTTTCTCAACCTGTAGTGACAGCCTTGCATCTCGACACAGGTTATATTATTATGTTTCTTTCAATAAATTAGCTACCATTGTTCGTAAGGGAAAAGCGTAGAGCGTAGTCCACGGGTTTAGCAAGTTTATTCTTAAATTGGCGATAATCAATCAGGTAGTTGTAAGACAGAGATATAATGGCCGGACCCTAATAAAATAATGAATGTCTTTAAAATTGATCGGGCCCCGTACTTACTTGAGCATTTTTTCGCGCACGAATGCTCTAGTAAGTACAGAATGAAAATGTGTTCGCAAACGGGCACGAACACCATCCAGCTGTTTTTGAAGTTTGATCAAAGGATTCACATGCTCAGTCTGGATGGATTTATAAGTTCTCTGCATTGTGCGCGTATAACTAAAACAACTGTAGCGGAATATTGAACGCACCAACAGTAAGTTTTGTGTGTTTGTATGCGTAGGAACGTGCGTGTGCGCATATATTGTGTGCGAGTAAAAATGCTTAAGTGAGTACGCGGCCTTAAACGCATTTCGATGCTGATAAGCTAGGGAATTTGATCATCGCTACGAAAAAAGAATAGGATATTCTGTAACAAGTTTGGAATATGGGATATTCCGCACGAACCCGAGCCGAAAGGCAAGGGGGGGGCGGTCCACGAGTGCGTAATAGCCATTCCAAACGTATTACAAACTATACTTTTTCTACGACTATAAACTATTTAGGTCATTAAATTTAAAAAATAAGAAAATTTTAAGTTTCCTATCTAAAATACGCTTTGTTTGTAACTGTCAACAAAACATAAAAACAGTTGATAGACGAGAGACGCAACCTTTATTATTTAGAACAGTGTTAGAATGAAATGTTCTATAACAAGTGTAGAGCGTAAGTTATTCCGTAATTAAAAACTGCATCATAAAATCGTCGTAGAAAAATTATTTTAAGGCCGCGTATTCACTTGAGGATTTTTAACACGTCCAGACTCAGCATGTAAATTTCTTGATAAAATTTCAAAGACCGACAAGAGCTGAATCGTGTTCGTGGGTGTTGAGATCGTTGGCGAACACATTTTCTTGCTGTACTCACTAGAACATTCGTGCGCATAAAAATGAGCAAGTGAGTAGGGGGCCTTAGACAAATGTTTAAATTACATCTACAGCCAACGTAGTTGATATGTAGTTTAAAAAAACGATTTTGATAAAATTCAAAATGTAGCTGCACAATAAAGTACAAGTACAGGAAAATATTATTACCTATTAGTACTTTTTAATGTGATCGTTAAGGTTGTCTCTACCTATTCCATTAAAATTTTAGGAGGTTTGCTCGGGCTGCTTATCTGCATATTTGCAAAATTTATTTAAATAAAATATGTTGTTGTAAAACAAGTTGGGGAAGAAATATTTTGAAAATGTGAAACACAAAGATTTGCACAAAAAACAAAACATTTTTGTTGTAATTCCGATAAATTAATGTTTCTTTATTTATTTGAGAACAACTTTATTTTCACCGACTTTATTGTTCTGTAACTTGCTAAATCTATATTAGACGGATATTTTCAAATATTCGCTAACGATGTATTCGTAAGAATCTTTGAAATCATAATTGTTGTAAAAGTTGTACAAATAGTATTGGAAAAACTTCTGAGGGACGGTTAAATATATCTTACAATATAGTAAGTTATTGCTTAATTTCGCTTTATCTTGCATCCTTGATTTTTCTTAACATAAACTCGCAGTTAATATACTAACACTGATACCTTTTCTTATTATTTACAAAAACGCCTTTATATCTGCACGCTATTCTAAACATCCCAGTCCAAGGGAAATTGCGTACTACAAATTCACAATTTAGTAAGATTGCTGGTAAGTAACAACCAAAAGAGTGTGCTTTCATTCTAGCCATCTATACCAAACTGCTTTACTTAACTTACTTTAATAATAGTTTTGAGTAAACCACGTAGCAATAATTTCTTCATGTGCGATAGAATGTTCCTAGTATAATTAAAACTCCACAGTTTAATTTAATTTACAGTGAAAAACGGTAAAAAGTAAATCAAAAAATGAACATTATCAATATTAAAAAAAATATTTTAAAGTATTACTTTTAAAATATGAAATATCTCAAGGCATCCAAACATGTCTTAAATACGTGTTAAAAAATGACGGTAGCATAAAATTGAGTATTATTAAAGATTATTGTATAGTTGTCGATAGTGGCATTTTCATATTAGACTACCCCCACCTTAAACCACCTAAAAACAGTCGGGGAATTAGAAATTCTTACAGTTTATTAAACCAAAAATCATTACTAAATATTTGTGTTCTTTTTTGCTTTTAATTTTTGCTTTTTCTTGTAAAATCCATTAGCCGATTAAATAAAAACCTAAAAGTTTAATTCTGTACTAATTCGCACTGTTTGTTCGTTTTGTGTCAGTAACTATTGTTAACAATGGTTTAACATGGATGACAATCGTTCAGTAACAATCCGTGAAATTGGAATATTAAATCGTATTAAATAATTACAATTGCTCTGTGATGTTCAATATAAATGGACAATAGCAGACTTAATCCAAAGCTTCTACATTTTAGTGCCTTTATTTAAATTTTGGCTGTAATGCTTATTTACTCAAAAATGAGTTGGCATGCTGTTATAAACTTTGGTTCTTATAATAGCCCTAAAAGTACACAATGTTACTATCAAAGGGCATTTTTGAAGCAGTGCATAGAACAAAAGTTTAAAATTTTGAGTTTTAAACATATTTTGCTGAAAAACTAGCAACAATTTTTTTTATTTCGTGGGCACATGGAACTAGAAATCAGCTACAATTTTCTTGTTATTTGCGAGTGTTACCATATTTTTTTAGTAATTTAATAATTAATGCTGAAGATTTTTTTGTGGGCGGTAGAGATAGGTATGCAATAAACATATATACAGGGTGTCTACATAATGGACACAGCGCCTTTATTGTTATAAATAGAAAAACGCTATATGAAAAAGCTATTTGGTGGATAGTTCTACATTAACGTAAATTAACTTCATTATTTTTAAGGGACAATAAGCAACTTCGTTATTTTAAATACAACACCCTTATATAATACTGTATTTGTAAATGCGTTGGTTCTCTATAAGATTGCATAAATGTTTCTATGCCTGCGGTTTTTTAGATAATAAAAAAATTAGTAACGCCACGTTTCTTAATGTAATAACTAAAAACACCGTTGAAAATTGTGTTTGTGATCATGTTTGCTTTGGAGTCTTATTTTGTAAAGAAATTCAATCAGCAATAGTTCATTTTTTTTCAAATGGAACACACTATATTTTATGTTGGCATCTTGGCTATGCAGTGCTTGTGCGAAATGGTCAGTAGCGTAAATAAGGGGTGGCGTGGGTAGTATGAAGCTAGGAGCCCAACCCAGTCCCCTCTCCCTGCGGCTACGAAACGCGAAACAAAAAAAATATTTTTTTGTAAAATGTACAGGCTAAGCGCGCGCGTATAACCTGCATAGCACAACAATGTGACACTTGTTTAGTGTAGCTTGTGATGTGCTTTGGCGGATCTGTGCTGCTTACTATTAATTTTCGATTCTTATTAAACGGATGAGTAACTGACTGCTGTGGGCTGCGAACGAATTATTTTTCAAATAACGTGTCTAACTTTTTTATTTTAAATGCAAATGATAGCAAGCGGTAGCCGTGTTAGAAAGCACATTTTTGCTGTTTATCAAATTGTAACGTAGTATGTCATAGTCTACAGCAAATGTTTGAATCAAGAAAAATTCAAGAAATATTGTGCAAATTTTTTTGTTATATTCTTACTACTTAATACAAATAGTGTTTTGTTTTATTTTCATAATAATGTTCAATTCATATAACATACTATAATTTTTTTCAAATAAATGAAATGACGTATTTCTCTGGCACTCTTATGAAATTTTTAATTTTGCTGAAATAAAATGCAAAAAATTTAAACAAAATACACAATTGATACATTTCAGAAATTATGGCAGAAAACTCCATTTAACAATAGTAAATTCTAAAATGCCATCTTTAAATAAGAAACAGTTGACAGTCGACCAAAAATCCAAATTTTTTTCAGTGTTTTGAGAAACTACCAAAAAAGCCTTTATGTATATATTAAATTCGGAACCATTCCACCTGTTTTAGCTTTTATTGCCGCGGGGGCACGGCGCGCCGGGCTCCCGCAGCAACAAGCTAAATGCATGCTAGACCACTACAGTTAGATATTAATTAGCCAATGGATTTACAGGATATGTTTGGTCGACTGTTCAGCTAGCACAGAAAACATTCATTTGCGATGTAGCATCACAGCGAGTGGAAGCGTGCAGAACTCGGTTACTAAACACTTCAGTTACACAATACTGAAATCATTCCGTAAGAAAAATAAGGGCAATAATTGGACGAACAGATAATTATTAAAATAAACAGGCTAGGAAACTGTATATATTACATTCATTACGAAAACACTTTCATAGAAACAGCATTTATAACTTATTGTAATAAGAGCAGTCGAAGTGCATTTTCAGTAAAGAAATAAAACACGGAGCTAATGCCATTGTTTTAACTAGCATACACTGGCCTCATTACGGACAAAGCACGCCGGTATTTTTCTTAACTTGCGATATATATTCTATTAATATTTTTAATATTGTACATGCCTAACAAATTCAGCAAAATGAAAAACTGCGTAAGTACTCTAATGAGAATTTACGTTGACTATAAACTTGCGCTGTGTAGAACGCTAATAGTAAAATACAATTTAAATACTTGTTATTCAGTATGAATCGAGCAATTCTGTGTTATTTTTATTTTGCTGGATTAAGATGTTCCCATATAAACACGTATAAATCGCAAACATGTTTCAATACGGAGAGAATAAACACTTTTAAAATGCTTTGTGGGTTACACTTATTAAGTTAATACAAGCAGAACCTGTGGACTACGCCAACAATAAAAAAGCTCGTTTCTTTTTCAGGGAAAGCTTTTTCTTAATTATACAGTGATCCAGCATCAAGACAATACGTGTTTTTGTTTAGGGCATTTTTGATGGTTGCTTTTTCCGTTTTTTCTTTTTATTTACAGCAAATTGTTCCAATATTCTTTATATCATAATAAATTAAAAAGAATACTTAAATATTTATATTAGTTAAATTTTTCAATATTAAATAAATCAGTCTGAAAACTGTCACGTAACACGACGCGGTAGTTACAAGTTATCAAAAAAAATCGTGGAGCGAAGGCCACAGGTTCAGCTAGTTTATTTTTAGATTAGCCGTGAGCGTAGAATTACGAAACTTTTATCCAATTTATCCGTTTCCGTAATTTCCCAAATAAGCGAGATCTCAATAGTTAACATGCAATTTAA
Organism: Ctenicera cuprea; assembly: GCA_958336395.1. Taxonomy (NCBI): domain Eukaryota; kingdom Metazoa; phylum Arthropoda; class Insecta; order Coleoptera; family Elateridae; genus Ctenicera; species Ctenicera cuprea. Next base: position 462,099 of record OY284496.1, on the reverse strand, counting down.
TACATCCTGCATATAATGGGGGGAGGAGGAGCACGACCCGTCTCATTCCTGGTTACGCCGCTGCAAATGGTAACCAACGAATGCGGCGAATAAAATATTGGGCAAATTCCGACAAATTTCAATGCGATAATTTTAGCATGGTTTTACGCTTATAAATAAAACAGAATTTAATTTTTTGCTTTAACCGGAGATTTTGGAAAGCCTGTTGAAAGCCTAAGAAGGTACTGCAAAACCTGAGATCCGCTAATTTTTTTACAACCCCTCCTATAAATTTTTGAATATTAAAGTTCAAGCCACTTTATTTTATAAACCTGGGAGAATAAAATATTATTGGTTAAGCTAAACTGTTTGTGGGTCATAGTAGAATAAGAATATAATTTTAATTCTTACATAATTCAGTGTTGAAAGGGACACTAACCCTCCCCCTTCCCCCCCCAAAATTTTTGCTAAATTTAATCTTTGGTCTTCGGTGTTATATAATTCCAAATAACTTTATCCAAAAATCAATATTTTGTAATTTTTTGATCACAGAGATGGTACCCTTAGATACAGCGAGCGTTTCATTGGGAAATTATGCCAGCGGGCGGCATTTCACATGTGCGAAACATTTAGTTTGAAATAGTAACCAACTTTTAGATTACATCTTATATCTCTATACTATATGATGTAATATATTTTTGGAAACAAAAAAGGTAACTATTTTTAGCATCTGGGAAAAATCAAAGTTTTCTCATGACGGAAGTATAAGAAAATAAAAGCAAACATGTTAATATTGAGTCTAATTAAAGAAAACTTGAAACTACTACTCTTCAGAACACCAAAGAAAATTTCAAATGTAAGAAGATCCGCCAAGTGGCAAGAGCTGTGAATTACGTAACTCAATTGAGAGGACTAGTTCAAAGTTTCAAATGTGGTTGATTTTGGGAATAAATTCTCGTGTGATCTCTGGTGGGTACTAAAATGCAAAACAGGAGTATCTTCTTACAGAACAATAAGGTAGTTAACACAAAAACCTAGATTCCCCGGCTGGGACATTAAGCTCAGAGTTAAACTAATTTCCAAGTTTAAAAAAAGGTGGAACCTGTCAAGTTTCAAAATCACTGTTTTATGAAACATTTGTGAAAAAATGTTTACCTGCAAAATAGGCTTCCAACTTTCTGCAAGGCCCTGTATAAAACAATAAAGGCCTAATTTTTCACTCAAGCAACTGTTTATCGTCAAATGTATTTCCCGGCACTTATAGCGACTTTTAGGTTGGCACGATAATTAGATGTGTTCATGTTCATACCAAAATATCGAGGGAAATTGTCAAGCAGCTTGTGCTCCACGGCAACGTTCCCCTCGAAACTTCCACAAAGTTCAAGAATGTGGTTTAGGGAAGCTCAATCATCCACTCTATATTCTGTACGTGGCTAGCTCACAATTATTACCTTTCCATGGGAAATTTGGAAAAGGTTCTCTTTGTTGATGAAAGAAAAAGTTAAATTTGGGGAAAAAAATATAGCAACTTTTTGTCACACTTTCTGGATTTTTTTTTACTGATTAGATCATTATAATGCTCTTTATGGTAGCCTCGTTTTTTTGTGGACCTTAAACGATTTTTAGGACGACAGCTACTCTCTTGGACAGCCTTATTTATGAGAAAAATTCTTATCGTAGACGCGGCTCAAGTCGTAGACTTCGAAGTTATGTCAAAAAATAACGTTTAACCTTGCTCACTATATTTACTTTGTTTTGAACAGTTCACTTCCAAACATGAAACTAGCAACAAATATTTTATTGGTTCGTAGAAAATTTATATCAAAAAAACAGTTTTGCTTTGATCAATTGGTATTTGTAAATAACTTGTTAAACAAATGCAAAAATAATATTGATCAACAAGCTGTATCCGCTAGCCGAATTGAAATTCCGTACCATTTCTAAACAATTGCACAATAAACGTTGAAAAATTCTTTTGTGGTAGAATAAACGAAAATTTTTTTGGAAAAATCTCTGAACGTAAACTAGTTTCAGAAATACGGTGTATTCTAAAATTAACCAAAGGCGTGCGTTTGTCAAATCGGTAAAAAATTTACCTCTCCTCTTGTAATATGCTATCCCGTCAGGAATGACAAAACACAACCTGGGATGGGGAAAACAGAAACAGGGAAATCCTCAGCCCTCTTCAATTTACACCCTAGTGTATTCAAAATTAGCAAAACTTTCAAAATTAATTATGTAGGCATTAACTTCACAACTACAATGTTTACACATTAAACAAACAATACATTTTAGCTTTGACATTTTAAAATCAATTTAGGAATTCGCTAAGAAGGAAAGATGTAGTCACCTACAATATTAGAAAAATAAAATAATTAGAGCTTTAAACAATTTTAATTTAAGAATTAGGATTAAAAACTTTTTTCTGAAAAATTTAGAAAAACTTCTGCTTATATTAGTTTCTTCTCGGAATTTTTGTAAATCGACAGAAAAATCAAGTTTTCGAGTGCTTATAGCAAACTTAGTATCTCTATCTATTTTACAAAATATCAAATGTAGCGTAGGTACCTCACTATCAGTTAAAAATTGAAAAATAACATGTGTCGGTTACTGACATCTGCTGTTAACGCTTGAAACTAAAAAGGTGCATGCACAGTAAATTTAGAAATTTTTTTTTAAACTCATGTTTTTAAGTATTGCCAACTGAAAAATAACCAAAGTTTATGTGACAACTTTTTCTTGACGTTTATATTATTTTAAACCGATTTATTTTTGTAGATACACCTTCTTCTGTTATTTTCAACATAACGTACTTGCAACATACTGAATTGTTGGAAAATGCAAACTTCTTGGTATTGGCACATATCAAATTATCGCTTTTATAAATATTGTGGTTACTGAGCGATTTATTTTTCCTGTTCCACCAGATACACGGAAATATGATTAACTAAAAGCTACTCATGCACCCACCGATCGCTATTTTAAACGCAGGAAATCTCTTTAATCTAATTTTAAGTATGAAAATGTGTTTAAGGTAGGTTATTTAAATTAATGAACCATTTTCAATCATCCTAATATGAAAAACGTATTTAGTATTCCAATCACAACTATTTTTAAATTAATTGAAAAACGTTAGCTCAATAATTAAAGTACTCGAGAAATATGCAAATATTCCCAAAGGAAATATGTAAGTGCAGCATTTAAAATCGTTGTTGAATTATTCGGAGCTTGATGTAAGTCTTCGAGACAATGAATATCATTCGAATAAGCTCCTATAGTTCTAAGCAAGCTTTCGAGACGGTGTGCATTTACACACTTGCACACAATTACACTGTGCATACCACTTCAATCTAGTGAGAATCAATACCGTCCTATAAGTTAACGTGCATTCCGTCGTGCGTCGTCGAGGCGCTGTCAGCGCTTGCGCCTGTTTTTGAAACCATTCTCATTATTTTACAAATGGGAACCATTCATTACCGGTACTTTAGGTTATAAATTTTAATCGTAAACAATGACATGTTTCCAACGTAAAATATAAAACACGACTTACACTGTAGTGTTGTACCTATGGCAGTTATCAGTTATTGATAAAAATTTGGTGAAATATAATAAATGGCTGGTCATAAACCACTTAACCGAAACAATCAACGGCATTTTTAGGATGAATTTGAGAAAAGGGACGATAAAATCGCGGTAAAGTAAAGAGGGGTATCTCTGGTGGTAAAAACCTTTTGTTCTCATCAAGAACAATGGTTCTTGGAGTAGCAGGTGCTGTTGAAATTATGCATGGAAAAGTGTCTGCTGTCTACAGATGCAAACTCGCTTGCATCAACCTTTGCTATAAAACACGAGCACATGTAAACCGAGCCGGAATAAACAGTATGAATTTGTGATTTCACACAAGTTGAAAAGATCTATAGATTCGGTTTTCGTGCATTTTTCCGCATTTTGGAAATATACTGATTAGACATTTTTTTTGTAATTGTTTCAAGCGATATAATTAAAAAATGGGCGAAACAGGTCGCTGGTACTTTCCCATACTTTTTTACGTTTTAAATATTCTCGCAAGAAGAAGTGATTGAAATTTACATCAACTAGTCATCTCAAGCCGGTACAAGCCGCTCGCTCCAGACTCAAGGCGTTGGTTACGTACGGAGCGCGCTCGGTGACTACATATAAGTGATAGGTAATGTACGTATCAAAAATGCTTATAATACCTTTATTTACACAGTTATCAAAAATATGCAAAAAATGAACAATATATTTTTTTTTATTAGAGCTAATTGATAGGCTTAGTTAAAATCGCGTAACTTCCGGAAAACACGTCATTTCCAAAATTTTCAAAAATTCATGAAGGGAGTCAGAGTGAAGTTTGGGAGATTAGTAAAATACAAATTTGTAGTTCATTGCAAGCTCTATCGGCTCGAGAAGTTTTAAAAAGGTTCTGGGCAGTTTTTCAGGAAATTTTTTTTGAAAATGACCAAAACTTTGAGCCGCTAGTATATTTACCATTTTCATATTTTTCAAAATATCTTTAAATCACTTAATTATGCTTATCAAGAGCTATCGACAAATATGATAATTTGTATTGATTGGATATTTCGTTGTTGAGTAATCGGGCATTAAAGTTAAAATTTTCAAAAATTCGTAGCGGCCTTCACTTTAAAGTACAGCATTTGGAAAAAAACATTTGACTTATCTTTACATGCACCACAACGCTATGTATTCAAAATTTCAAAACAATGTTTAGAAAAAAATCTATACCAACGAAACAGGTCTAATTTCCGTGTCCGGCTCCGGTTTCGATAAATGACCTTACAAAAAACTACTTGCAACTAAAAAACTTCCACACGCCAAATCTTATAAAAATCGGTGAATGGGTTCCGGAGATATAGAGAAACGAACGAACCCACCCACCGACACACATTTTTTCAAAAACCACTATTTCGAGTTCCTTGGACCCCAAAACGCGTATTTCCGCTAAAATCTGAAACTCGAAAATTTGCATGAAATCATATATTTCCTTACTTCAGTAGAAGTATGGGAAAGTAAAATGGACTATAATTTAATTATTACGTCTTCTATAAATAAAATTAAGTTAAGAATGCCTTTTAATTCACTAAACAAGCAAAGGTTATCTTTACTTTTTACTTTCGCCTACTTCTACTGAAGCAAAGAAAGTTATGATTTCATTCAAATTTTCTAATGTCAGATTTTAACGGATATACGCGTTTTGGGGTCGAAGGAACCTCGCGTCTGCGTCACCGACAGTTTTACCTTTACTAAAACAAAAAGTCTTTATTAAGCGTAACGAATTACAACTGACAACTACATGGTCGACTCGCGACTGACGTAAATATACAAAAAGAAGTGAAAGTAGAAGGTACTTTAAGGTTTACTTTAGCTACTCGAATCCAAGGGGAGTTATTAGAATAATTTTGTAGTGTTTTAGCAGGCTTTATACGGTTCTTGATGCATCACAATACTTCACCGGTCATTTTACAATATTTTTCAATTGTTACTTTTTTTTCTCTTGCGAGAAAAGAAAGCGGTCTCAAAAAAAAATTTTAAAATTTACTTGTATTCTGCTAGACTATAGACAACTTTTGACATATAGTGCTAAAAGATTTAAAAAAATTATTTTTCGTTCCACCCTACTGTACACGTAGGCTAAACTGAAAGTAAAAACAGCAGTTTTAACTCCATGTATAGCTTATGAGAGTTTTGCTCTCGGATTGGCACCAGCAATCCACTGGTCAAAAAGGTTTTTTTACAATCCGAAACCGGATATGTTCTTTTGGTAGCATTGAATTTTGTAAATATCTAATCGGAATGTAATAGAAGACCTTAGGGCAAACCTACCTGTTTTTTTACCTTTTAACTCTAAAATGACGGTCGCTCCAATTTTTGAAAATGTTCACTTTAACGCTTTATTACTCAAAAGTTATGTAGCAAATCGGGATAACATTGGTTATTATAATAGCTGTAAGGGAATATAATGTTACTATATAAAATAATTTGTGTACAAATAAAAACTGTGAGGTTAAAAAATTATTTTCAAAATTTTGGATACCTATATTAAAAAAAGTATTGATTATAAACGGTTCCCGTTTTATTTCAATCTTTCAGTCTCATACAGCTCTAATAATATAATATTTATTTTTAACTGATGAATGAGTTACAATTTGGTTCATCTCCCAGTCCGATAATTTCTCTGTGACGCCTTCTATTAATTTTTGGAAAATCTCAAAGGTATGCATTTTTTATTGAATGTACCCAGAACGACAAAACATTTCTGCTTAACTTAAATTGCTCATGAGTGATAGTAGAATAAGGTTAACAACTTAATTTTTAGCTCTAAAATTGCGGCGTCTACGATTTTTTGGAAACTTTCTCATTATTAAAAATGAGTTGCCAGAACCGCATAAACTTTAGGTATTGTAATAGTTTTATAGGAGCATAAAGTTACTATGTATGAGCAGTTTTGAATGAATAAAACTTGCCAATGAAAAAATTTTCACAATGATTTTGCTTACATTTTGTTGTCTCATAAAGCTGTAGATGAGCTACAAATTGGTTGTCAGAATGCTATAATCTCTCTGTGGCACTTTCTGTGAATTGTTGAAGGATATTAGTATCGTTTTTATTTAATATACCGAGAACGGTAAAGTAATCAAAATTATTTTTTTAAGTTTTAAACAATTTATTATTTATGGCGGCTAGGCCTCCCCTCCCTTCAATTTTCAATCTAACATTTTGCAGAAAATAAAAAAAAATTGATTTATTTTTCACGGAAAAAATATTTTGTCTTCTTAGTAAAGTATATCTATAGTACCAGGTATAGGTCCTGCTGACTAGCGTCTGGTGTCTTCGTCTAACAGCCGATCCCGACTTTCGCAACATCGTCTAATATTGGCGCGTATTGTGCAGTGTTAACTCGTCAATGTGGTTGTTTTGTGGGATTGTGATATTTACATCGAAAGTAAAGCAAGTTAATAAAAGTGGAAAGTGAAATTGTATTGTTAAAGCCGATTATTTCATTGCTAATAAATTGCATTCAATACAAAACAACAAATCTTTTTTTTTAATTTATGACATGCACGGTACAGCGTACAAAATACAAAGCGAAAGTAACTTCTGATTTTCATTTTTTACAAGAAGAAATGTTAAAAATATTTTTTTACTTTTTGACAACCAGCGGTACTAATAAGTAATAATTTTTATTTTATATTGTACGTCTCTTTTATTATTTAACTTTTAAAGCAACACATATACAACTGACGTTTTCAATTTTGAAACACGTGCGTGTGATTAAGGAAGGCGATAGCTTTACAGACCTTCCAGCCACATGCCGAGGAGGTGCGCAAGTCATGAAAGCTAGAATAAGGTAGGAGCGGTTGTTGGCGAAGACACCAGACGCTAGTGTCCTGCTGCCTTTCTAAGTACTGGTCACTCACTTCGTCTAACCACTAGCCTTAGCGGGGGCATAAACACATTATTATAGACACGGGTGGCGCTAAAACTCCTATACAAAAGTACTTTTAAAACACAATGACAATATCTAAAGTATAGGAAAGTCCAGGCAAAGTTTACCCATTTTCTGCCTGTATTAATTTTTTCGTGAGTACTATTTTTCGACTTGTAAGTATTCTTGTAACGTCTTCGAAACTGAACTTAAGATGTATGACTCACTCGGTACGTACACAATACAATGTCTAGCCGACGATACAAGCAGAAAAATTTATGAGCATTAAAAAATATATAGTACCTGTTTGGAGCTGTAATTTTTAGAAATATTTTTAATGCATATTACGTATAAAGCATGGGACTGTCAAGACAATGTGCTTCTCCAATTTTTATGATCACGTAGATTAAGAGGAAAGTAATAAAAAACGTTTGCCAATTTCAGATTTTAATTACAAAATAGTTACTTTTTTAAACTATAAATTCATATTCTATAAAACAAGTTACCTGTGTAGTCCAGATTTCTAGTCTAGTATTTTGCCAGTATTTAAATTACGAGGCAATCAATTAGATTAAGAAATTGTTTCATTATTCCTATAAATATATAGTTGGCGCATACCTAAACTTTTAAACGAATGGCAACATATCCATATGTTTGACCTTTAATCTACCTTGTGCAGGTAGTAATATTTATTTGGTCAACTGGAATTAAAGCCTATGTAATATTAAAATTAAATAAAACAGGGTTCATAAGCGTAGAATATAAATGTTTATGAATTTTAAAAGTACTTCGCGAAACAATTTTATGAAACTGCAGAAATATTTAATTTAATTGAAATGTAAAATAGGAACCACAAACTGATGAAAACAGAACGTGTAAATTCATTAATACAACGAGAAAGTTCTACGAAAGAAAAGTTTGGATTAGCAACATTCACAAGGGACAGAAAACCACCGTTGAATGAAAAACTTAAGAATTGCAGTACACAACAACAACTTTTTCTAAATTCTCATTCGTAAAATTAGTTCTCTCGTCCAATATGTTCCGCGTATAACTTAATGGATTTGAGTATGCCCATGGTTTTTGTTTCCTTATTGAATTTTAACGAAATTTTTTGCTCTTCTGCGACTAAAAGTCCGGTCTTTAGTAATCATCTAATCATGAATAGTATGAATAAAACCTCCCAAAAACAAATTCATAAGAAACACCACTCATGATTTTTTGGTGCTGTCAACTTAGTAATAAAAAAAATATCCTCACATCACAAAAGCAACTGCTACTAAAAAGTTTTTTATAAAAATAAACTTAATAACTTCTAACCATAAGCATAGAAAGGTTACGAGCGTATCATAAAACTGGATTATGAAGGTGTAAATACTTTATAGAGCCTCTGAAATAATGTGACTGGACTTGTCAACAGTTGTCAATAAATAGAATATCGAGTGAGTGTTATTGATAAAATGCTAATTGAAATGGCTCATCAGTCATCATACTATCGTACACGCTGTTTATATTTATATGAACTGGTGTGCTTCGGACACATTTATTTTTACTATTGTATTGAAGATAAGAAATTTCAGCGACGCGACGTTTGAATATTAAAATGAGTACTGCCACATTTATACATTTATTAATTTTTCTTTGAATTAAAACATCAATTTACTAACAATTTTGCTTTTGTTGAAGCCTTCAATTATAATCACCTTTAGATATGGTCCTTACATATTCTATAATGTACATTTAGTTTTCTTGGCGCGATGAAGATGAAAGTTTAACGTGTCGTGTAAATGCTAGTTTTGTAACAGAATAATTAAATTATTTCCAAGTTCACCTTTTCAGCTTTGATTTTTCTTATTGCTATACACATTATTGTTTCTATTTTTACTTACAAGCCATTCAACAAGGTGTGGTTTGAAATAACAAATAAGAAATAACAAATAGCATACCTAAAGTTTTTTATAAGAAGCCTAAAAACTCCATTTCATACTTAATTCAAACAGTTTACGAGTTATTGTTTTTATGAAAACTTGAACTTCCAGTTGAATTACGCAGATTTATGACGTTTACTGTAGGGAAAGTATCGCATTTATTATTGCTTATTTCTAAACAATTTTGTTCTAGATACAAATCTGATTCGAGAAAGGAAATTGCGGATTTATTTAATTAAACGGAACGAAATTATCATCTAAGCAAAGTGTCATGGTTTAAAACAATCCATACACCATTTTTCGTTTTAACAAATGATGGTAAAATTAAACTTCGTTGTTTAATATAAAACAGGGATCTGCACTGAAATAAACTAATGTTTTACAGTTTTTGGTTACGGTTCAAATTGTATTAAATTTCGGTAAGCCTTTCGGTTTGCGTTTGGTGCCACTTTAAATTTTTGGTTTGGCTTACGGTTAACGGTATTTGCCGGTATTTCTTTGAGTTTTTATTCCAGAGTTATTCACGCCAAAACCGGAACTTACGTAGTGACATAGTGATTCATTTAATTACTTGTTCTACACATTACTAAACGTACTTTACTTTAAACAGGAAATAACACATAAACGGTTGCCGTAAAAACCGTTCAATATAAATTTGGGGGTGGAGCGATGCGGAGCACGAAACTTATCGATATTTTTAAATACAGTATCTCTAGTTTCGCAATTTCTCAAGTACTCATGGATATCAATAATCTACACTTGTGTACAACGAAATTATTTATAAATATTGTCAAATTTATGCATTACTAACCTTCAGGAATACCCTCCATTGCGTAAAACTGTGAAGACACTCCGATGAATAATTTATTAACATTTGCAACAATCACTTTTTTTGGATAATATTCAAGATTTTAGCGTTGCAACGAACTGACAGTAGAGTTCAAGCAGCGACACTTAATGATAATGCAGCGAACTGTCCTATCCACATAAGATGTACTAAGGCTCTCTCTCTAACTAATTTTGAAGTCCTACATTGTTATTTTAAGACTTTCATTTTTGAGGTTTTGACCAGCTTTTTTGAATTTCGCCCCACCGTGGATCAGTGAGAAAACTAGCCGCCTTAATCACTGCTCTACTGCCCGCCCCAGTGAAATTATTTCTTTTAAATGAGTTAAACTTTCAATAAACAATTACGACGGTATGATACTGAGTACGCGTAAATATATAACGTTCTTTTTAATTTATATCGTAAAAAATTTATTTAAAAATACTGGATAAATATGTAGATAAACAGCCAGGGCTAAACTCAAAAATAATTGGTGGAATAAATCTACGAAGCACACGAATGTAGAATTTTGTTGCGAAAATGAAATTTCAAAAAGTGGCTCCGCCGTGTACACCTGGTTGCGCGTAAATAGCTTGCGCTTGCCACTGCGCTCCAGGCACGGCCATTCTATTAAAAGCATCGTAAACAAGCATAATCAGTAGCATTCTATTATGTGCACAATAAACAATTATAAAAACGAATGTGCATCACTATGGGAAAATTAGGCTTCATAACATTTCAGCTGTTCGCTGACGTTACAGCGCTACCGAATTTCTTCACCGTGCACACCAATATCAACGCCGAGGCCAACATTTTCAAACACACAACTTTTAAAAAAATGAAAGATACAAGCTGCAATGTCTTGCAAAACGTTAGTTTGTATGGGTTCACGGTTTCATTCTTTTCTTCCCATTAACTCAAATACAAATTAACGCTAATGACTATCCCTGATTCTGACTCTAGTTTGCGTTTACTTTGCTGGACAACATAAATCACCTGTGTTGGCCAACCATAAGGGCTAACCACGTGAATACAAAGGTAAAGTATTTATTGTTATGTGCTACTACAGTAAATAAATGTCACTTTGAAATTTGTGGAAACAAAACATACCGGTAAATTCTGAAAATAATTACGTTCACTATTTTCGGTTACGGTTAGGAAATGGTTAATTTCGGTTTTCATTTAGACCGGTGTTCCGTTACGTTTCGGTGCATCTTCCTGATATAAAATAAGTAAGGTACTAAACTTTTTCTGCAAATGTTCTAAAAACGGGTATAGTTTATTGAAACATGTATTGTTGCATTGTGCACAGGTTATTACGTAGATAGGCCAGGCGGGTAAAGTAAAATAAGAAACAATTGGATAAGCTGAGGTGTCGAAAACAGTGCAATGTACTACAATAAAGAGTGAACGATTTTAGTCTTTGTTACCATTCTTAGCATAAAAGGTAGGGATGTTATTAAAGCAGATCTACAATATCAATATGTTATATCTTATGTTGTAACATTTTAATTTAATATTTATATACATGTATTAATAGTACAGATAGTATTTAAAGTTGGATTATTTAACTTCCTAATTTTCGTAACCATCTTCATTTTTTGCTTGTTTATGTAAAATTATTTGTAAAATCTAATTTCTGAATTTTCTATAGAAAATATAAATGACAAAAACAAAAATAAAACGTTAAACTGGTAGTTTTAATATACATATAACATATATATTTGAGTTTTCATTACCTTTATGAAACTTCACAAGAAATAGCTACTCGTTATGTAGCTCTAATTTCATTCTTACTAGAGAAATAGATAGCAGGTGAAGTGTTCATAACTATTCATATAGCTCACGGAAATAAAATTCGCTGCGAAAATATTACAAATATGAAGGATATTTTTACATTTTCCTCTAAAGCATTATTTAATGTATTCAAACTAATCAAAAAAGGTATATTTCCGCTTCGTGATTACAGTTCATCTAATAAGTAACATATGCATTCTCTCGCAGCACGTCAAATATTGGATTCCTTTGCAAATGTTTTTCCGTGGAGGAGAAGCACTTCAGCAGCTTTCGTGAAGCATACTTTTAAGATTGCATCTACATGAACGCATAAATTCAAAATAATGAGAATCGAAAGGGCACAGTGCAGTTTACATCAACAAAACACGATACTTGTTAGAATAAATAATCAGTAACAACGCATATACCTACAGCTGAAAATTTGTATAAAAATGGGGTTTGCAATCTCTTTGTCGACATTGGAATTTTAAAAAAGAGCAAAGTATTTCGCTTGGATTTTTCTTCTATTTTAGTGTCTCCTCATATTTCAAAAGTATGATTGTAATTATTTCGTTAATGTTTTACGCGCGAGAATTCACTTTTAAGATCGCAGCAGTGTTGCCACCGTACCGGCTCGGATAAGGGTGCTCGGTTTGTTTACGCCTGCGGACATGTCTAATAAGACATTTTTTCTGCGAGAAGAAAAGTTTGTTAAAAGTTAAATATTTTCATCTAATACAACAATTCTTTCTCAAAAATGAATTTAAAGCTTGTACATTGAAATTTAATATTGTAGAATTTTATTTTAAAAATGTACGCATATTTTAAAACATTTGCAAGATCAAACTTCAAAATAGTAAAAAACAGATAACATTCAGCAATCACATATAAACATTTCTTATCTAATACATTGACCAAATAAGTTTAAATTATCAATAGGATTGGTGCTAAGTTTTTTTTTCTTACTGGCTTCTTTATATGATTTAATGATTTTTGGAGAAGTCCCTAAGAATTCCCAAACACAAAAGTTTTCATCTGCACCAGCAGTACCTGAAAATTAATACAATGAGCTTTGTCTTTTGCGAAATTACTATTTCTATAGGTTTTATACAAACCCAATTTTGTGCCATCTCCTCCCCACAGTAAATACAAGACTCTAGCAGTATGCCATTCAATAGCATCTACTTTTTTTTCTAGATTTGAAAGAATTACGATGGAGCCAGAGCCAGAACCTTCCATAGAATTCTCTTTCTGTTGGCAGTAACTCACCTATATTGATTATAAAAGTACACCTATTGATGCCATGTCCAAATAATAAAATTTACTCACTACCAATTCTCCAGTTAAAGAACTAAAAGTTAAGTTGTCTATAAAGCAGTAGTCATTAGGTGGCGGTTTGAAACCAATTCGGGTACTATTACTGGCATTCCATAAAGTTAAACTACCTTCTCCAACATTTCCTCCTACTGCAAAAAGAGAATCCTTCCACGGATGCCATGCAACCCCCTGAAATATAAAACAAGTCTAAACGAATTGAAAAGGTCTTGAAGAATCTTATAGTTACCTTCATCTCTATTTAAGTTTTTTTGTAAAAAAAAACATTCACTTACAATAAGGTACTTACCCTAACAGGAGATTTGAAAGTAATTTCAAAAAGTTGTTTTAGTCCGGGCCACAGCCATAATCTTACAGGGCCATCAGTTGCTGTTGTAGCTAGATATCGTTCCTCACACGAAAGTGCTATTGTGATAATTGTTCCGCAATGGGCACGTTCGATCATGTTTAAAAATTTTAATTTCGGACTCCATAAGCATAGTTTTCCTAAACTGCAACCTGTCAAGAGTTGATCGCTTGACGACCACTCCAACGATGTGATTGTACATGCTGATGCACCACAAAGGCATATAGCTTCATATGCGATCTAAAATGTTGGTATTTTTATTGTAAGAAAATGTTAATAATTTTACGTATATTTTACAACTCACTTGGTTCTTTATGCCGTCCCATATAGCAACACGGGAATTATCCAAAGCAATAGCAAAATGAGTAGCGGACCGGCTCCAACACACACACTGCTCTACCTCTCCTCCTGTATTTGTAACTATGCAAGGAATGTTTGTATCAGGATGCCAAAGATAAATTTCGTGTTCAAAAACTGATGCCAAGTAGCCCTTCTTACTCCAATCCGCGACATGATGGCCTAAACAAAATTCACTATAAATGTAGCTGGGGATATAAAATCCTACATTTATAAGCAATGCTTTTAAAAGCAAATGTATAAAAATTAAACTTACAGATATTTGCCTCTAAATTCGGCATATCTAAAACCATTGATGGTGGCCCAATGAGAGGTTTTTTTCTGCTTTTCACAGGCCACAAAGGGTAACTGACATTTCCAGAGGATATTTTACTATGGGCTATTTCAGAGAAATTAAGAACTTTTTGAGGCGTTGGAGCTACCATTGACCACAGCCTAAAAATGTTTGTATTGCTATTTGTTTGTTTACTATACTTAAAAAAAAAGCAGGCAAGTTAAATGTAATAAGCATCCTTTCTTTTCAGAAAACCCAAGAAATAATATTTGTAAAATTTATACGACCATTCTAATTCTAGGCTAAAGCCCAAGGAACCATTTTTTTTATAATATTAACCTGTCTTGGTATATTTTTTTATTCCAATTCACATAAGCGTAATTAACATATTTTGAGCTTCCAGTCGGTTGAACTTCAGGTGATGGCAATGAGGTTTTATTTAACAAATAATTTGAAGCTTCTAGATTTGCACCACATCTTCGCGGAATAAATCTATCAGCTGAACTAGAGCTGTTAGCCTACAATGAATATTTTGTATAAACATCATTTTTAATAATGTGAATTTTAGTGCATACAAATAGCATCTTCAGTGTCTTTAAAACTCACCGTTTGATATTTTATATTATACATAATTTTTACAATACATTAACATTAAAACTATTCACAAAGAACACCAGATCCTAACTGCAACACTAAAGTTATTTTCTATAGACACTGTGCGAAAACTTTTACTAATCTCAATTCTCAGGTATAGATACAACTGGACACATGTAATGCTTGAGAGCAAATGCTAATCATTTTTGTAGAAACTCTTCCAAAAAAAAGTTGCAATAATTTTTTCAGAGTATGCAGTCATATTAATAAACTGTAAGCTACTTTTACCACTAATAAATTTATGAATAAATTAAGTAAGATTTTAAATTTGGAATTTTCTACAATTTAAAATTAAGAAATCAATTTTTAATGTATTTTTCTATCATTGCCTTTAATTAATGTTGCTTATTTTATTTAGTCTATAGCTATAAACTTTTAGTGCTCTAAATTTGTTAACGTTTACATGCTATGTATATGTATAACTCAACCCGTTAGGTACTAGATTCTGATTCATTTCGAGTTCAATTCAACAGTTTGTTCGAGTTAAATTTTTGAAAACATAATTATTGCCTATTGTTTACATACTCAAAAATAATTAAGCTTAATTAATTAAAGCTAATCATTACATTTCAAAACAAAAACTCGATCATATGTACTGGGTGGCGGATAATACCTAAAAGCACACCTACAGATAGACAAGTTTTAAAAATTACTTTTTGAGGTTCCTGGATGTTCAAAAATTGAATTTCCATCAAAAACTCGAAATAAAAATGTTCATGAAATTTCCTAGGTAGAATTGTAAAATTCGGTACCATTGATTTCAGGTTGGTTAGATCTGCAAAACCTCTAAACATTAGTTGGCTGCATTTTAAAACTGCAGCACTTGCACCAACTAAATTAAGTTGCGGTTGAAAATCACCACCACTTTACAGAATTTACCTTCTATACGGGGTGTCCCAGAACTCGCGGACGAGCTCTTAACTCTAAATTCTACTCTTTAAACTGACACTTCTTTACCAAGAAAAAAATTCTACCCTCAATGGTTTTCAAACCGCAATGAAATGAAGTTGACCAATAAGAGACGGTTTATTAATTGAAGATAGATGCAGAAATATTAAATGTACCTATGCGTTTCTTAGGAAACAAGAATAATTGTTAGATTTTGCAAAAGTTAGTGTAAGACATCTGGTCAACTTTAGTTTTTAACATGAATGGCATTTAATCACTTACCCACATGCAATATTCCTGATTTGAACGCCGCAGGTTTGTGATGCCTTGAGACAATTAGTAATCAGTTAAAGAATCAGCACTTCACAATAATCTTGAGAAGAATACATTTTCCCCCCACAAATTGCACAAATTATTAAGCTAATTCAGAATGAACTGTCACGTTGAACGTCTGTCACTAGAACATTGAAAATTTATAGTCGGCCAAATAAAAATTCGACTTATGACGAATTTAGTTCAGTTACCATATAAACAACCTTTTTTATTTTTTCTACCTTCACGACTAGTTAATTAATTTTTCTGTGATTGGTGCACTTTAATTAGCAATAACTCAAAAAGTATTCTATAGTTGGAAACATTTTTCATGGACAAATCGAGTCTATTTAAGGAAAAGAATTCACAGTTAAAAGCTCCACCGCCGGTTCTGGGACACCCTGTATGTAAAATCAACGATAGTACCTACTTAAACTGTTTGGGTACTGATATATTAAACTTTTGTTACGTCAAACAAAAAAGCTGTTCTTTGTCTTTAATCTAATTACTGTAAATCGTAAATATCGTTTAGTTTCTTAAGCTATATTTTTAGAATTGCGGAATGCATACCCTATTAATTTGCTGTCTAAAACATTATGATGACAAAAGTTATTACTTTTGCCCAGTGATTATTATAAATTGCACGGAACTAATGGTTTAGTGCTCTTGTCCAACAAATTTTAAATAACGGTGCGGTGCGCCTACTTTTTCTACCTATATCATAAATCTGAACAAAAAGTGGCGTCAGCTTAAAAACTGCAATCTAAAATTCTTGCTGAAAGTACAACTTTGAACGATACTTTTTCTCTGCTCTTTGTGACCCCTTTATCGGTTTCGCTTCGCAATTCGACAAAATTGTCTATCGATAGCATAAGACGATTGAAACTTAACAAATCAATACACCTAACAGCACTTTTCAAATAAACTCAATAAAGATAATAACGGAGTAAGATTCTCAAATACCCTGCTTGGAAACTACCCGGATGCTAAAAACATTAAATACAATTAAATAATAATAATGGAAGAACAATTTCGCGGAAACTTTTCTACACTTAAACAGCGAAGTACTGTGCCTGGACTTTCCTATACTTTTGAAAGTGTCTCGTCATATTTCAAAAGTTTATCTATTCTATAATTTTGTATCAACGTTTTGCGCACGAACATAAGATCGCACCAGTGCTGCCAGTATACCGACTCGACCAGTGGTAAATGTGTTTAGTCACTTTACAGAAAAATTTTATTACGGTTTTAGTCATCATATGATTAATTCTACATGCTCTTAAATTTTGAATATAAATTTCAAAAACACCTTGTATGTATTAGTTATATGTTAACACTTTTAATTAACTTAATTATTTTTATGTCACGATTATTGACTTGCTACACACATGTACTATTGTATATTTTACCATGTCATGTCGCTGTCACAAATAAATAAATTTAATTAAATATAATAAAATAAAACCTACCTGTAATAAGTCGGCGTTGTCGATCTCCGAATTCCACTCCTGCGCTGGTGCAGTCTCAGTTGTCCAGTCCATTAGTTCGGATCTTTCCTCCAGCTCCTCCATAATCTTGCTCCTCGAACCCCGGCCATCCAACTGCTTGATAATCCAAATTTGGTGGTCCAGCAGCTCAGCACAGGGATGTACACCGACCTCATTAAAATCTGAACATCTATAATAATTAGGTATACTGCAACGACACTCACTTACACAGGTTGTTTATAAATTCAGGGCCAGTTAATTTGCTCATTTAGTATTAGGATATAAAACAAATGTATAAACAAATGATGTACAGTTTATGCTGACGAGTATTTTGGGCATACAATGTAAAATGGCCGACTTCCGGTTTATGCGGTGCGACTATATCTTTATTTTAAAAAAACACCTGTCTTTTTCAGGCTAATTCGATTGTAGAATAAATTCTGCTTAAAAACTATAATACAACAGTATACCTAAAGCTAATAGTACGTGATATATTTTAATTTAAAGCAATGCGTGTAACCAGTTAATGATTATAAATCAAGTGAATTTAGGAGGCTGTTATAGTAATAAAATGATAAAATTAATAAACAAACGTGCAATTCATGTTAGTTAGATACGATTTGTTTGTTATATTGTAAGAATCTCCAAACAAAAAATCCATAGATGTTAGGTCAGGTGACCTAGGTTGACAGCTAAAGGCGCCTTGATTGATAAATTAAAAGAAAAGTGCATTAGTTTATCCACAAACTTTAATGTGATAGATGTTACAGCTTCCTACGATCCCATGATCAATTGCAATGTATTTAAATTTATGATCATTACCATTGGTTACATGCGTTGTTTTAAATCAAAATATCTCGCTTGTTATTAACTTTAGGCCTACAGTTGTATTACAGTTTTTTACACAGAATTTATCACAAAATCTAATTACAGAAGTAGCCTAAAAAATACAAGATATTCCAGGACGTCCAGTCGCTCCCGCATAAACCGGAAGTCGGCCATTTTGTTTTGTATTTCCAAAATACTGGTCACTATAAACTGCATAACGTTTATTTCTGCATTTTTTTCTATTGCCGATAATAAATGAGCAAATCAACTGGCCCTGAATTTATAATCAACCTATATATGCATAAAGTACTTATTATCTCAAGCTTACAGGCGTATTTCTTTTTCCTTTAAATAATAGTTATTTGTGTACAAGGCCAAAAAGTGGATTTTTTTTGGTCGTGTCTGAGTTTAATTGGCCGAGGCGAAGCCGAGGCCAGAAAGCAGACGAGGACGAAATAACACTTTTTGGCAGTGGTGCACACAAATGTTTTTAGGCGACCTTCATTATAAAATTTACAAATTTGTTAGATTTTTATTTATGATTTATTGATATAATTATTTATAACAACTGAACAATTGTACATATTTGTGACTCCTTCAGAAACGTTTATATTTTTCTACAAACTTGTTAGATTTTTACTTAAATTAATCAAGATAAAATTACTGCTGCAGCAACATCAAAAAGCACACAAATTGTTCATACGAATAATGAACATGCCGAAATTACTTCCAGTGTAAATAAAGAAAATATAAACGTTTCTGAAGGAGTCACAAATATGTACAATTGTTCAGTTGTTATAAATAATTATATCAATAAATCATAAATAAAAATCTAACAAATTTGTAAATTTTATAATGAAGGTCGCCTAAAAACATTTGTGTGCACCACTGCCAAAAAGTGTTATTTCGTCCTCGGCCAAAAAACGGTTACTTTTTGGCCGCTTTTGAGTACTAAAAATTCAAATTTTTGTTAAGGTCGCCTAAAAACCATATTATTTATTCCATAGCCATACCGAAAAAAGTCTGTTAATCAATAGTTTAAACGTCTCGCTCGCTTTTTGAATACCTGAATTATAACAACAGTGCTAGAAATGCAAGTAATGCAAGGAAATGCAAGAAATCTTGTCAATCTTGCACTTTTCTTGCAAACAAATTTCTGGTCTTGTCTTGCAATTTGTGGAAGAACAAGAAAAATGAAAGACTCTCGTGAAACACTAATAATAAATGAAAGACGTAAAAGTCCTTATATGATACTTTACAGATCAGTTTGATGATCAGATGATTAATTTTATTTATGTTTAAAGCATTGCTACTATGGATTATACAGGGTGATCTTAGGAACCGGGCCACTATTGCCAACTTTTATATTTTTAAAGATACAAAGTTGGTTAAATTAGGAAAAACGTGTAACTTTTTCTTCTCGCTACGATGCATGGTGGAAACGAAAAAACAATTGCGCATCGCCTTTTCGAGTTATTTGTTAAAATGCCTTTTTTTAAACGATCACTGTATTTTTTTATATTTATCATAATCGTAACAGCCGTGAAACAAAAGCTACTTGTTTTATGGTATAGGTCAAAATATCATTAAATTAATATGTATAAGAATAATTATTATAGCAACTGTTCAAATTGGGCACTATCAATATCTAGACAGCAGTAAATTCTTGAACTACAGTATTCGAAGCTCGACGTAGCATTCCGTGGGCAATGTTTACAATGCATTTGTAATGGATTCGACTAAATCTCTACACTATTGTATCTATCTCAATAAATATTATCCTGTAGATATCCCCAAAGAAAAAATTCTGGCGATTCATGTCAGGTGACCGTGGGGGCCAACGTACATTTTATATGTCAAATAAAATTAGCACAACTGCTAAATGTCAAAATATAAACAATAAAACCGGCGAACTCTACATGTTGTTTCACGGCTGTTGCGATGATGTTATTACAGTATTAAATGTTAAAATATGCCTGTCTACGTAATGATAGTGTCCAATAAGAGCAGTTACTATAATAATTACTCTTATACATATTAATTTAATGTTATTTTGACCTATACCATAAAACAAGTAGCGTTTGTATCACGGCCCTTACGATTATGTAATTAAACAATTAATAGTTAAAATATGGCTTTATTTGTTAATTTAATCATATTTTGACCTCATACTTTTCTAAAGAGACTAAAATTTTCAATTTAAAAATATAAAAAAATACCGTTCCGTTTTAAAAAAAAAGTCATTTTAACAAATAACTCGAAAAGGCGATGCGCAATTGTTTTTTCGTTTCCACCATGCATCGTAGCGAGAAGAAAAAGTTACACGTTTTTCCTAATTTAACCAACTTTGTATCTTTAAAAATATAAAAGTTGGCAATAGTGGCCCGGTTCCCCAAATCACCCTGTATTTACTGATTCACTTGGTGTTTGTATAAAAAAAAGTGAATGTAGTTAAAAACTAAATAAAAAATAGAAATAGTGCGTAATATTTTACTGAAAGTTATCCAAACTTTTTACGGAATTTTAATAGTTGGGGGACCTCATAAATAAATATCATACTTCGAAATTATTTAAACATATAAATAAATAAAATTAAAATATTCTCACCTAGTTTATACGACTTGAAAATTATCGTCTATGACACGCTCCAAATTCGATTCCGCATAAGGACCGCAGCAGAAGCAGAGAACATGGGGATTGCAAGAGGAGCAGCCGAAACACCCACCTATAACTGATGCATCTTTATTACAAACGTTGAAAAAATGAAATCTAAAGTAGAGCTTCTACATTAAAGAACATTTTAACGATAAGTTACATTATAAATTATCACTTTCTTAAAGTAAATAATTTTTAATTTTGAGTAAATGTGTAATCATTAATCATAAAATTATTACCTTAACAAAAATTCTGGAGCTGAACAAGTCCTCTTGCGCTTTATCTAAAATAACATCAAGCACAAAGTAAAAATTTAAATAAGGTGTCATACCTGTATTGTATCCAATGGCCTATGTAAATATTATTATTTTTACAAAATATACAGGCGTTAAAAATACAAAAAACTACTTCAATTCCCACTTGAAATTTAAAAAAAAAATCCTACATAAAAAATAATCAGATAACGAGTACTAAATAGTATCTACGAAAGTAAAAATGTAATATTCTATTAATACTTACCATAAGAAACAAAGTATTTCAAATTGTTAATTACGTCACACTTAGTAACACCCAGACACCATAACTACACCACCGTCGCGTCGGAAGAATAAAAACCGGCCACGACAAACGAACGCAGTAAAAGAAAACAGCTGTATTAAGTAATTAACACATTATTCTGAAAAAATCATTATTAATTAATAGTGAATCAGTACTTACCACAGAAAATATGGGTAGGTAGTGCAAGTTTGTTATTGAATACACCAGACACATTTAACTACACTTCCGAAAAAAAAAAACTAATAGCTACAACGATTTAAAAATGGCAAAGTAGCCATGAAAAAACGCGCGAAGAATAATTTCACACCGACCGACGCGACGATTTGGTTTGGAAACAATTCATCGTTTCATAAATATTAAAAAAAAAGTTGAACAAATAAATACGTAACAAATACCTCTATACCTTTTACTAATCTTCATTTTCAGTTTAAACTCAGTATGTAAAGAGTCATAAGACCTAAAATATGAAGCTAAAAAAGCAATTACGTAAAATATTAAGTAGTACCTACTTACTATATAGTGTCAAAATCAAGTATTGTATTAATACTCACCATGCTATTTTAAATTTTATAACTGATTTATGTATCTTGCACATAACTACAAACAACGACTGCGATTCAAAACTATTGTCAAAGCAACAATAATTACGTTTTAGGGCGCATATAGTAACGAAACATTGGGCGTAAGAAAAAACCGGTAGCAATTTAAAATACCTTGTAAAACTTGAAAAGTAGAATATTATCAAATAGGAGTACATTATAAATGTATAGCTCTTAAACATTTTGAAATCCCCTTCTGCCACCCTAGATGAAACACAAGTAAAGAGATTTATACTGACTGTGTCAATGTTTAACACAATTGTAACACGATGAAATTCCATCAATCAGAAGTAACAAATGCATTTTTCATCTAAGAGAAAAATACCATTTGTTGCTTTATGATGTAATGTTGATCCACCGACATGTTTCCTCTAAAGCAACAGTAAACAATTAAGAAAGGTGCACTAATGTCTCGCCAGTGGAAACACAGCGCCATAAAAATGCGAATTAGTAAACAAAAATTATTATTGTTATACAGAATTTAAAGGATTAATTCAGTTCAAAAGACCTATTTGGATGCTAATGCAATAATCCGGCTTTAAGAGGCTAATTTGACATAAATGTAGCATTACAAGCATAACATACAAAATTGATTAAACTCGAAATTAAAAAAACTTTTATAATGAAATTCTACTATTATATATTAACATTACCTGGAATCAAAGTAGTTTTATTGAAAACAATTCTTACTTTAGGTAGGTAATTAATCCTTTAATACTGTACAAGCCAAACTCGATAATCGGAAAAGTGCATTTTTTTGAGTTTTCATATAAAACTAGAATTAGTAACTGGTGGCGGGGTAAAGCAGACCTATCATAATGAGAAAATACTGAAAACCCAAAAAGTTGGACAAATTCCGATTGCAAAAACCATGTCGTATAATGTGCAGGCATTTTTGCAGCATATCGAGTTTAACACAACACACATATAAAATAAGACAATATTGATGGACCATTTTAAATTAATAAGAAAACGATGCCAACTTTTTATATTTTGAGAAAACTATTTTATAGTATTTACGAAAGGGAAATAGAACTGTATTCAGGAAAGTAGCTGTAGAAAAATTTCAACAGCCACAGGATAACCGTGCCGGCACGGCAAAAAATTACAAGACCAAAACGGAATGCTCATATTTGATAAGAAAACTCAACACACCCAAAGTAAGGAGAGTGATAACTTGCCAATGTCCCTATTAACCACTCGACGCCTCCGATAACTTCCTCGGCAAACGGGATTTAGTCCGCTGCGTCCTAGGCCATATACCACGCCTGTGGCTTTCCACAGATCGCGATGATCAGAATAAAATGGCTTCAGCAGAACGGGGGCATCAAGGCCTTGTATCGACATGTCCTAGCGGCGTGCCTCATAAACGTATACAAATTTGAGACCAAAATCACCCCCACCACCCCTTTTCCTAAAAATTTTGAGTACCACAAGTTAACGTTACAGTCTAAATACACTTCCATTTCCAAATTTTAACTTTCTTAAAATGGTCCTATAGTAACGTACAGCAGTTAAGCCAGTGTTTCAGTTCAAGGTTAGATAAAACACAAAACAAGAACGAGAAACTCCGAAAACGTATTTCTGAATTTTCGTTTAGTTTTGTATTTTTAAATTATTAAAATAATTTTTTTAACATAAATTATAAACGATAATCAATAAATTTGGAATATCTTGAGAACTATTAAGTTAAAACTCATTTGCAGTTCATTGTATTTTATTTATAAAACGAAAACTAGTCAATGGTGATCAATGATTTTTACATTTTCGAATGTATTGGTCCAATTAAATTTAAAGACAATGAATTAAAAAGTATATGTTGAAAAAAGAGAATTAGTATCTTCATCATGAAATAATTATTTGAGCATACAATTTCATATTGACATAAATATTTTAACAATCAATACGATTTACTAATACAAAACCTGCGATCATGCTCTTTTAGACTCGTAATACATACAAAATTGGCCGATTTTCACGAAAAATCAAACGGCTAACCGTAGGAGCTATCCTATATACCGTTCAAAACGGGATTAATATAAAAAAAATTGAAAACCTATAATTAATACATTTTTAGGCAGCGATTAGTGACCGCTCCCAAATGCATCCAATACAAATACTCCGCAATATGACCGCTATTAAATAAAATAACATACTGCATCTAAATTAAGTAGGTATTAAATTAAATCTGTTTTTTTAATATAACCGCCTGTGCGCATTGCACAATGTAGTTCTGCCGAGATCTATGCTAAACATTGCATTAGGTATGTTGTTGTGTATTTTTTTTTATTTTACAACAAAATACTGCCGTCGTTATACGTGTATACACTGACACTCCCGGAATCGAAAACGAGCATGATACTACGAGCGTAAAAGATGCATTACAATTTTACAAAATAAAATCTGCTACCTGGTGATGTGGGTTAGAATTTTGAATACATTAAAAACAGTAACAAGCATTTTCAAAAAATAAATGTTTCTATATGACATTAGTTGACCATCTAGAAACCTGTTGTGCAAGGGGGGTTACAAGTTTGAGAATATCCATTTTAGGAAAATATACAAAGATCCAAGCAAATGATAATTAACTTATCTAGTTTGCTGCAATGACGTTTTAAATTTCTCCTAGCAGCCGCATTAAAATATATTACAATATTAGCTACTTAACGTTAATTGGAGGAGTAGGCACACAGGCGAGACGAGTAATTAAAACATGACATCTACTATCTCACTTTCACCTAACTACTATCCTGAAACTTAGTATTTTGACTAGGGTCTTGTTGATCTTCTTACTGGATATATTCTCAAATGTAACAAATTTATATTTTGTAAATTGTCAGTGTGAGTTTCAACACTACTGGCTGAACTGCTGTGGAAAGTTAAAAATCACTCACATTGAGATGTCTTCGGTCCTTGAAACGCCTTCCACCGATGTGGAACCTACCTTTAATAAGTCGGCGTTGTCGATCTCCAAATTCCACTCCTACGCTGGTGCAGCCTCAGTTGTCCAGTCCATTAGTGCGGATCCTTGATCCAGCTCCTCCAGAATCCTGCTCCTCGATCCTCGGTCATCCAATTGCGTGATAATCCAAATTTGGTGGTCCAGCAGCTCAGCACAGGGAAGTACACCGACTTCATTAGCATCTGAACATTTAAATATATAATTAAAATTTGAAATTACATCAAATTATGTCTATAAAATATAGAAGGAAAATCTAAAACTACTACATTTTAATCACATATTTAAAGATGACTATTTAAGATACAGTGTTAAACTTGTAAAAAGCTGAGGCCTTATTAAATATGAAACGTAGAAATATCTTTAACTTAATTTATGATCATCCCATAAAAGAAGGTCTTTATTAAAAATGTTTAAACTAAAAAATAATTGTTTGATTAGGAAAAAGCGTTGTTAAAAAATGCTGTGTAAATAAGATTTGCACAGCTAGACAAGAATAATCTCAAAATTGAGACTGATTGCTGCTCCTTCGATAATAACTGGTGTTTAAAATAACTAAATTAGAATTTAGCAGAATTAAAATTTCTTGACAAAGCAGTTTTAATTCTATCAAAGTCTTGCTAATTTAAAGTTAGTTTTAGTTTTTGTATTATGTACATTGACTGCTCGTATCTACCAGGACAAATCTCCAAAAAAAATTTAATTGCCAGCCCGCTGTTTATAACCCCTCATTAAGGTATGCCACCGACGTCTAATAATTTGAGTTTTCTTTTATTAAAATACATTTATTAAGAGGTAATTAAAATCAGGTAAAAGTTGCATAGCCAATATTATTTCTAGATGATAAAGTAAAAGTTCAACTTATCTATAATCTGTGATAAAATATCTTGTTATAATTATAATAAACAGCGGAAAACAAAACACGATTTAAAATTATCAAATAGCTGAATTCTCAAACTCGTATAAAATAAACTCTCTAATCTATGGGTTAGTAACCTGTGTCATTCATTTGTTTTGTAAAATATAACTCAACCTGCTGCCTACGCTCAAAACAGTTTCCTGAAATTTTCGCGTACCTAATGTATCTAAAGGCCCAAGCAAATAAAAGTTGTGTTTTGTTTTACTTCCATCAGTTCTTGGCCTACTAGAATTTTTTCAAAATAAATGAAATGACTCAAAACTTAAACAAAATGCAAAGTGTGACATATAGTTAAAATCAGAATTAAAAACTCTACTCAAATATGAAAAAATTTAAAATGTCGACCATAAGAAAAAAAAAGTTAACAATCAAAAATGAGCAATGGTAGCAGTTACACCAAATCTGCTAAAAAAATTTATATTTAGCATAAAAAAGTGTCGTAATAATGCCTTAACTAGAAATATGTAACATAAATGACAAATGAGTTATAGCCGAAAACAAAAAATCCTAAATTTCAGTTTTTTACAGTTTTTTTCAGAAACTAAGCAAGATAGGTCTAATATCTTCTTAGATTATTAATGGGCATAAAATTCCACAACTTGTCTCTAATTTAACCATCGCCGTATCTCTTCAAATAAGCGAGATCCCCATAGTTAACACGCAATTTGATACATCCTGTATATATTGGTATGAATGTAAATTTTTAAATAATTAAGAACTTTAATTATAATAATTATAAATTTTATATATTTGAAAAGCCCCACATTGGCTAGCCATAAATCCTATGTATATAAATTAATTTTGATGTTGTGTACTTTAATTTTTAATTTATAATAAATAATTGTAATTATTATCTGAAAAATAATTAGATTCAAATACCAAATTTTCAAATTCACAAGCACATAGACTTTTCTATGAAACATGAGACTCTATATTTTTTTATAATAAAATAATCGACATAAAACAACCTAATTATCTTAATCTCAGGGAAATTAATAACGTGATTAACTATCGTGGCTTCAAAATTTTACGATATTTAAATCCTCATACCAATTTATTTTTAACATTAAAAAAATTCTGCCATAAATTATTTCTAAGGCACATAAAATTAAATTCTAAATTTACCTTATATTACAAAATTTTCAAATAAAATTCTCCAGTCCGGTCCTGTTATCTATAGGATGTCCAATTCGCGGACTCCAAACGTTGTTTCCTCTAAAGAAAGCGTTTTATCACTCTTGTGACTACCTACGTTGTTCAAAGTATACGCTTCCCAACACCATTATCTTCTGTCTTCTAGTATCAAGTAAGTTCGATTTCAATCATTTACACTTTTAATTAATGTATAATTCTTCTTGTCCATTAATAATTTGTTATGTAATAATTCGTAGTTTAATTACTTTAATTTGGTAAATATTTACCACATTTAAATATTTTTTTCGTAGATCCAAGATTTCCATACGAAGATCGATTTATTGATCGATTACACGGAATAATTAAGCATCAGCATGTCTATTCTGATTTGCTTCCATTGGATTCCCAAACAAATTTCTTAAACATTTGAATCTGTCAAATTCAAATTTTTATGACGTCACATCTACTTTAAGTCTCATTTCTCAGGTCAGTGACCTGGATTCCCAAATTTTATATTTTCAAATAACTTTTTAATTAATCGTCGAAACTTACTTAAATCGCTTTAAACAACAAAACACTTATTTGTTTTCACTTTGACATACTTGTAATTAATTAACTACTTAAATTTTAAACAATTAATTACATTCAATTAGGAACTGCATACAAAACGTCATACGGTCTGAAGTTCGTAAATCGAAAAGAACAATTATTCGCAAATAACAAATTTACCAGAATTCCAAAAACCCGCTTCTCCAATCAGAATACCGGATTTAATATGAGGCATACAATTAACCAATGAGGTAAGAGAAAACAGAAAATCGATAATCTAATGCTTGAACGTACCTTCAAATCAATTGACTTGCTAATAAATCTATAAAATTTTGATTAAAAATTCTAAACATCAACAAATTAATAACTTACTATGCTAATAGACAAATTACTTCCTAAGCTTCAAATTAATTACTTAGATCAAATTAATTTTACATAATAAAATTATTTACAAAACTTTCAATTGACATTTTAAATTAGGATGAGGTCCTTGACCTATTTTAGTACCGTTTTACATAAATTATTTCCGTCTAGACGTTTTTTTCAACCTTGACCTATTTTACTATAAAATCAATACTTTTACAACACATTCTGATATTATACAAGCACTACCAAAATTTTATGTACACCTTGTGTCACAATTAAATAATCAAATAAGTTATTTTAAAAGTTTTCATAACAGAAACACTTGTAATTGATTAAATACATTAAATTAACATTAAATGTGATCTTGTCACGTGGTATACTTAATATTTAAATATTTATTTCAGGAAACATATTCTGAAAAATTTAATGCTAAAATTTAATTAGCATTATGAAAATGACAAAACAATGCCACACAGCTCATCAAATTATTATAGGCTTTAATTCTGAGCATTTAAATGCGTAAAGGTGTTAACTTTTTTTTATGTGGATAATTAGTATTTACTATTTTGTCATGAAATCAGTACTTCCTTATACTGAAAGTATAGAATAGTAATAACAGAAATGTATGTAAGCTGTAATTTCAATACGAATGTTTTTTTGCAAAAGTAAATCATTTTGAAAATTCTGAAAAAATGACTTTTTTTTATTAGACAATGACTTTTAATGACTTACATCACCTCAATGGCAGCCCTGTTATTATTTTGTTGGATGGTGCGGATGTTTCATTGAGAAGCTTTCTTGTTGAATTATAATCGACGTAGCAACTTTATTTCGGACCTGGGGCTTTTTACAAACCTCTTTATGTCCACGAGCTTTAAGATTGTTTTAAAATAAGTGTGAATTAAGTACTTTTATGTGATTTGTATTATATCTGTTATTCTGCTTATATCAATCGATTAAGGAAAGTGCAATAATTGTTTTTTGTAAATTAAAATTTATTCAACTTCCACTTCCGTCTTTTTTTCACAGAGGAAGCTAGAATCTCTTTAGTAAAGGAAAAGCTTTTGCAGTTTTTATAGCTACATTCATAGTGGAATAAATTGCAAACCTTTAATATTATTCTAATTTTGTAACAGCAAATTAAGAGTAATAGGCTATAATATATAGTTGAAAGCTCAAAGTTTGGCCTCTATTGTGATTTTAGTTATCAATGAAGTTGTGCATTAGAAAGAATAATGTATTGCTATGTAATACCCCACACTTGTGGAAATTAATGATTTTAATAAACTTTATTACAAATTGATCTATTTTATTACCTCGGCTTGAGTACTCTTTTAAATTCTCAGGGTTCTTTTATCTTTTACTTGTATTAACAACAAAACATGGCTTCCCTTGTAAATTGGTTCTTTCTTTTTAAAATGACGTTAAACATTCATGCATAATCTTTTACATTTAATACCAAACAATTTTGACAATTAAAATTAAATTATATAACAAAGCTTTATTTATGTTTTTAGATATTATTCTTTCTTTTATTTTCACTCACTTTTCTTTTCAACACAGTACCTTAATTTCTGCTGTAGCTCTTTCTCCTTATGTAGGTCGCATTTCTCTTCTTTATAGTAATTATCTTCTGCTTACGTAGTCTTTCTATTAATCTTCTTTCTGAGTTGTCAATTATGTTTGAAATTTATTAATATTTTATCCATGTCATTTCTAATCGAAGAATCACACTATCCTAACAACTTGTCATCTCAGCTTTCAATGTCAAAACTATTGTTTTATATATAAAATTTTTTTTACCTTCTTCGCCGTTGAACTATGCTTTATTACACTGGACTTCAAGTAAAACACTGTCTTATAAACACACAAAACTTTTAATTAATATTATGAAATTATTTTATACATTATTTTACATTTCTTTAGGAGCGTTACAAATTTAGGTCTGCTCTCACTTCGATGTTCTTTTTGAAGCTCCTGTTTCTATAGTAACCTAAATCAAAGAACTACATTTTGACATAAAAAACAACTTGATTACTTTTAAAAGTAATTAAATTTCTTTTTATCTTATTTCCAAACCAACTTATTCTACCTTATATAATATAATTTAACAATTAAATAACTTTGTTTTAATAACTTTTAAAACTTGTAACAATAAACCCTTATTAAATACTATCTCGCTGTTATAAACGTCTCTGAAACCATCTTCTTACTCCTTCATTTTTTACACTTTATGTCCACCGCACTCACTACATTTTGTAATTTAATGTTCCTTAAAGCTTTGTAAAATTATTTGTTGTACCCTCTTCCCATTTACTGTTTTAACACATTTACTCCTCCCCCCAAGATTATACATGTTTTATTAGCATATCAAACTTACATAAATAAATATTTCAATATCTCAAAGTGAAACCACGCCAATTTATTACATTTTTATTCAATCTAATTATCTACTTTAAATTAAAGAATTCCTGAACTAGTCGTCATGCCAAGGTAATCAAATAAATATTTTAAAATTGATCTTTTTATAAATATTTCGCCAATGTGGTCATATCACAACAATATATTATCACATTCCGTTTTTTATTTAGAAAATTTTGCTTTCGAAAGATATATCTCAGTTACGGATCCGGTTTCGAATTTTTTAAGCTTAATTTGTCTGTGAATTTTGGATATACCTCCGTATTCTAAAGTGCATCAAAATCGGCCCGTCCGTTCGGGAGATATGCACATACCCACATACTACATAACCATCCACAGACAGAAATGTTATAAAAACCACTTCTTTGGTTTCTTGGAGGTTCAAAACATGTATTTCCGTAAAATCTAGAATTCGAAACTTTTTCATGAAACATACAATACAATACTTTTAAAATTATTTTTGTATCAACAATGTAGCTCTAAACTCAGTTACAATAACATTAAAGTATTCGTACTTAACTCTGCAGCTCATAGAAATCAGCCGCTGGCGCCCGCTTACCGTTGAGTTCCGATGACTATAGAATACCACTTTAGCTAAAAATCGATTTTTCATTAAAAAGGAGAAATTTTGATTTTTGGAGAAAGACTCCCATACTCACATTAACAAAGACTGAAACAAATCATCACTCAAAAACTTAACGGAGGGAGGTTATCCTGCCTAAATTTTCTGTTGATTCTTTGTTTTCTATCATTGATGAGCAATTAATTTGAAACAGACATATTTTATTGTCTGTCCTGCATGTTTCTAGATTTAAAAAATGTATAGAACGGGTCGCAAACCAGAGCTTTGGCAACAGACGATATTGTAGCCCATTCCTACACCTATAAAGTTAAAAAAAGTTGTGTAGCCAGTGTTTGAGCAATAAATTTATGAAAATTTTTTTCTTTGCATTTTTTATAGTTTGAAAAATTGCCGAGTTGTATCTCTCTAGCGTTTTTACCACGTTTCATCGCGATCTGTCAACTCGTTTTTGAGTAATCAGACGTTAATTACAAATTTTTCAAAAATTGAAATGGTTTAAAGAATTTGGAAAAAAGCGTTGGATTTGCCTAAGGTCTTGTATCAGATTTACAAAAACAAGCTTCTGGAAAAAATAATACAAAAAACAACATGTCTAACTTCCGCTTCCGGTTACAGATTTTTTTAAGGGGCAGGGACGTAGACATGAATACGAAGTGCAACCAATCAGATAAACATTAAATTACCATTTTCAAATTTTTTGTTATGGT
Organism: Ctenicera cuprea; assembly: GCA_958336395.1. Lineage (NCBI taxonomy): Eukaryota > Metazoa > Arthropoda > Insecta > Coleoptera > Elateridae > Ctenicera > Ctenicera cuprea. The sequence goes on along the minus strand of OY284496.1, from coordinate 430,194 downwards.
CAAATATCCACCGCAAAACACAATCTGAAGCAAATCGCGAAATATAAAACAAATCCGCAAATAAAATAACCGAGTCCCCACGCACACGAACTTCGCAACAAACAGAGGGCGGTTTTATACTCAAGTATAACGTCTATACACTAATACGTAAATAACACGTGAAACAATAATTGATGCCCAACACTTACCCTAAATTGTTAACCACGCGTAAGGTTACACAGAGACACGGTAGTAGTTTGACAAAAGATAATAATCGCAAATAGTAAAACATTTTTTTCTTTCTTGGGACACAAAAAACCGCCGCAGGAAACTTATTCATTTTCCGCTATTTAAAATTCAAATATTTTCAACTAATAAGAAAATTTCCACAGAAATTTACTCGCTCCTGGAGGAATTTATGTAATAAAGAAATCAAGTTATTTATTAAATTGTTATTATTTATTATAGTAGGATTCTTTTTATCATATTAAAAAATATGTACTTTTTTTATGTTAATGTTTTACATTGTTACCATATCATTCCATACCATTTGATAACAGCCTGCCAAGGTAATAGGAAAACACTTCAAAACATTTCTAAAAAAAATTCAATTATTCTCTCAGTAATGCCAAGTTTTCACCAATAATAGAAACTTTATAGTACAAACCACAATTTTTTAAAGTAAAATTGCTGTAGGTGAAAAATTACTTTTTGGTTGTTGAAAAATGTGGGTGTTCTACTTTTGGCGCCATGTGCTTTTCAGCTGTTTTTTGAGGCCGTCCCTGTTCCATCAACGCGATCCCGCGCGCGCATATGCGCCTAACAGACCGGTCGCCGGTCACCGGTCATGACCCCCTCGCTCCACTCTGCCGCTCTATTATACACTGCCATAGTTGCCGCTGGCTGGGTGGTGCAGATCGGGATGGCTTATTATGTTAAATAAATTAAACTTGTTAAGTTCATAAAATGCGATTGTTTAGAAGATTTGAAATCATAATAAGCGATTTTGTGGAACCTGTATAAAACAGTCAACCAGCAGGCTCAGAAATGGATATAAAAGTTGCTAAAGTGCTAGTTGGGTGTTGATTATTTGATCCAAGCTTTGTGTACATACCTATTATATGATAATGGATCATGTTGGTGTTTGTGTATTAGCAGCCGTGTGCGCGCTTGTGAGAAGTCAACAGTACATTACTACCACTGAAAACTACTTAACAACAATTATAGATAAGCCAGGTACTTCCTCGGTCCGCACCCCTTTTCTAATCTAATCGTGTTTTGATAGTTGTCTAAATTAAAAGTTACTTATTTGTTTCAGTTCCGAGTAAACCCTTGAACGTCACAGTCCTCGGAGTAACTTCAGACAGCATCCATCTCAGCTGGGCAGAACCTGCACGTGCAAATGGACCCATTGAAGGTTACTGGGTCTACCACATGCATGCAAACTACACAGATGTCCAAACGCTCAAAATGCAGGGAGGAGGGCCAACTGTACAGTATAATTTAACAAACCTAAGTATGATGTTTTACTGTATCCTAACTGCAACGCTTAATAATTGTTAATGCAAAAATTTTAGAGCCCAATACAGAATACAAAATATGGGTTAAGGCGTTCACCGCCAAAAATGAGGGGGAGCCCTCTGAAGCTACCATCAATAAGACTGATATTAGTGGTCCTAGTGCACCCCGAATATTAAATTTGACGTGCCAGGCACAGGATACAATTTTTGTGCAGTGGGAGAGACCCATCGAATTTTTTGATTCCATAGATGAATATTATGTTTATGTTTACATTGTTGGGGACATCTCATACGATAATATTAGCCTCCCTGCCTCCAAGGAGTACTTGGAAACCTCCGTTAGTATTTTTGCTTCTTGCGTTATTGGCAAAATATGTTTGCTTTTATTTTAATTAGCAATTTGCATAAATTAAAATTTTTAAAAGTTTTAAAGACATTGTTCAACTGATTTTGTGCAGGGTTCTGCACATACACTTTTGATGGGGGACTAGAAATAAAGTTATGATAGATTGAAAAGTTGGCGAGAATATATCAGGGTGGCCACTTTTCTGGAAAACAGAAAACCGGGGAAAGTCGGGGAATTTAGAATTTTTTTATTTTGGTCGGGGAATTGTACCAATTTCAACATAGTCAGGGAATTTCACGAAATAGTTAGGGAAAATTCTGTAAATTGCAATTATTTTAGTATTTTTATTTTTGTCTGCAAAGCGAAAATTTTGGTAAATGTTTATAAAATTTATATTTATTTTATTTGGTTTTTCCTTAAAGTTTAGATGTTGTATTTTGTAATGCTTGTTGAAAATTTTCCATTTGCTATAAAGTAGTTTAAGTTTACTTTGCTAATTTTTATGTTGGGTTCCAATTTTTATTTAAAAAAAACAGTGGAAATTGGCTTTTGTACCATAAAAATGAGTCGGGGAAAACTGAAGTTTATCAGTCAGGGAAGTCAGGGAATTTGAAAAGCAGTTTTAAGTGGCCACCCTGTATATTCAAGAAGTTCTAGTAATACTACTAAATAAATACACCTTCAATGTGTTGCTACAGCATTAGATTGCAGATATCTATTCCAATTTTATCTTAGCTCTCCCTTAATAAAAGGTTATGCTTGCACATTTTTGTACTTATTTAATAAGTAGAGGATAGCATTTTAAAAGTTCTCCAATTCGCTATTTATCATGATATTTGACGCTTAATTTTCTTTGGAAGTAAGTGACTTCAATAGATTGTCTCGTATGTTTTATACAAGTGTTTGTGCATTCTATATGGGTAGTAAAGCATCATTGGTGAATTAACGTTCCTGCAGAGACTTCATCTAACATTATTGTTTTTTGCAAAATCATTAATAAACCCTTTTTTTATTTTTTACACCCTATGTGCTATATGTAATCTTTTTGTATTCTGTATAGTTGAAATTTACTTGTTTTATAAATTACCAATTTCTGGTAGTAATTTGTTCAAAATAGAATAATTTCAGTCATTGACCTCATTATTACAAAACTGCTGCACTTTGATAGGTTTTTTCTTTTTAGTTTTTTTTTTTCGTTTTTTTATTTTGATCCCGTGGGAATTTTTGACCTAATTACGTGGAACCATTCCTTCTCCTTTGTTTACAAGCCGTGAAACGTACTGGCAGTAATTGCAAGCTCTCTCTCACAGTCTTCAATGATTGTTTCGGGATTCAAACCACAGACGTTCGCATTATAAGAAGTTTCTCTCCCATCTAATTTTGTTGTCAATATTGATAATTACGTGTTGCCTTTCCCTATAGAAATTGAAACCTAAATTATGCCAGATAATACCAATTTGTTGTAATTATGTTGGTTTTACTCATCAAAACCTTTCTTTTTGTTGTGTTATGCAGCTGTATTGATACGGGTTTGGATGTTCTGTTTTTTTTTTGTGAAATCTTTTTTGCTCACTGTTAAATGTAAATCTAAATTCATTTATCGTGAATATGAATGATAAGTAACTACTAACTAAAATCTAAATTTGCAGGGTTTTACAGGAATATTGCGATTTGATTCTTTGAGGCAGTAAACAAAATTGCAGATTTAATACGTACTAGCTGAACCCGTGGGCTATGCCTCACGCTTTTTTGTAACTTAAAAAAAATACTACGTCGTGCGCTGCTTCAGTTGCATAATCTTAGCTGCAGCCGTATTCCTCTCAGTTGAGACAAGTCGAAGGGAGATACCTATTTACCATATAGGATTTAAAGCATTCCAGTGAAATTTACTAACAGTGCTAATATTCCAAATAAGGTGTATTTTTGATGTAAATTAAAAAAATACCATCATCTTAAAATTGAAACAAATATCGGAATTACGTACATATTTAAAAGTTGCTGTACTTTACCAAATTAATTGGTTTGACTTGATAAATATTTGTAAATTACTCAATTAAAATTATCAGGGTTCGTTCGTCGGTCCTCTCACATAGGCAGTAGATAATGATTATAGAATACTATTATTATACATTTTATATAACTTGGACTAAATGATCTATATCTACAGGAAATATACAGGGTGACACATTTAAGTGTTGGTCTCCTACTGTGTGCTAAACTATTGAGAATATTAAATTTTTGTTGTAATTAAAATTGTTTAAGGTCTAACGAGCTACTTTATGTCACACTCCAAAATTTTCTGTGATGTCAAGGAACTGAGCAGTGATGTTATCAATAATTTACTTAACTGGATAGGCAACTACATAGTTTTTTTTCTTGTTTCAATGATCTAATACATTCAGCTCTTACGCTAGTAAGTCATTTAAGTGTCACCCCAGTATTACTTTTTAAACTATTGCATATATCTAATTTTATTTTTTAATTAAAGTTGTAGGTAATTAATTGCTGCTTTACCTGAAATTATTATCAATTGTACTGGATGATTAGTTATGCTTGTACAGCACATTACTTTATTATTTTAAATGAAATACACTATGTTATTGCATTATTAGATTCTACATTTAATTTTAGTTATAAAAAGTTGTGTAGTACTATGATCTCAAAATGAGTGATTTTCGAGTTATTGACTTTTTTAAATTTCACTATTGAAGAATTCGTATATACGATACCAAAAACGTCCAAGCTGTGCTATTTTGCACATACTGTTACATTATGTTAAAACAGCGGATTATTGCATAGGGTGTTCATATTTTAATATTCATTTTTCAAAACTTCAAATATTAATATTTTTTGATTTTCAAATGGAACATCCATTAAATTATCAACACTTTTTTTTAACACACTACTGAAACTAAGAATTACAATCCCGAATGCCAGGATTGATCCCGGGACGAACCTGCTATATTAAGAAAAAAACTCAATTTTATGTGTTAACTATAAGTAAATAAATAAAAAACATTTTGGTCACAAAATAATAAAACAAAAATTAATTTATTTTTATTATTTTTAAAATAATGACGCACCAGTAATAGTTTCGTATATAATGGTGACACCAAGTCGTGATCTGATGCTAGTACAAAATGCTCAAGCAGCAGAAAACGCTCTACTCGACTTCACGGTTGACGGCTGAGTTGTCATAAAAAATCAAACGTCACCTGCGTTCTCTGCAGTAAACAACCGGCCAATTTTTGGTCCTGAAATCCCGGCATTGAAGCTTTTGCAATCCCGCAATTTTTCGACCCAAAAACTAGCCGGGATCCCAAAATTCTAGGAACCAAGATCCAACAGTGTGTGCAAAACATTAATTTTGTAATATTGCTCTACAAATATCAAAATGTTTGAAAGAAAATCAAATAACTCGAAAGCCACTAATTTTAAGGTAATAGTATATTAGCACTTTTATATCTAGAACTAAATGTAGAATATAAAAAGGGGTGTTCTATTTAAAATAAAGTAGTATGCTGTAAAGGCATAACTAAACACCCAGTATAATAGGCAGTAATTTCAGTTTATACAGCAGTTAATTACTAACAATTTTTATTAGGTAAAAATTTGATAATATCAATAGTTTAGTAGTTGAATAGTAGGGGACTGACTTGTAAATAACTCGCCCTGTTCATTAATAATACTACCTCATATGTTTTTTTTCGCAGAAAAAATTAAATGAAAAAGTCATTTCATCATTAAAAAACCCAATACGCTCATAATTTATTAAACATATCTCTACTGCAGGAAGGAAGTTAACAACGTAGTATCCATGATTATTTGTTTAAGTTGTTATGGAAGTTAGTGCTATAAGAACTTTAACAATGGATTTTATTCAGAAAACGTGGACATACAATGTATATCATAACGAATTTTTTACAGCACTATAATGGATTGTTTATCAATAGGCTTTTAATGTTTCTGTACTACATGACAATTAATGGAAATAATTTGCACCTCAATGTGCTGTATTCAACATAATATGATATTGTTAGAATCAGTTTTGATATGCAGTGTTGGATTAAGACCCCGGAGCACCAACGCACAGGCATTTTGGGGGCTTCTAGTAGTTTGTAATGGTGTATTTGCAAAAAAGGGAAAACCCTAATAATATATTTCTTACAACCTCGCTCTTCTGACCTTTGAGGCAGCAAATTTTTGTTTTAACAAAGAAATATTTATTTTTTAACACAATCGCTACCAATGCATAATTCATATGATGCAAGCGTTAAGTGCGTTATTTAGTATTGCACCTGAAGCAAGATGCGGAGACCTCTAGGCACATTCCTACTATGCCTAATGGGTAATACGGCACTGTTGATATGCAATAATGTAAATTTGATGTACGTGTCTTTATAATTATCTAATCTTATTGTCACCTTAATTAGTATTTAATTTGTCTGGTAAAACATTATGCAAGTTGCTAATTTCACATTACGTAATTGTTAAAATAATTATAATTTTCTAAGTGATTTATAAATTAATTTGCATGTGAACTTTTGATAAGGTATTCGTAATGCTTACTTTTATCAGTTCCTCTAGCATATGTTTTATTAGTCAGTATTACAAATGTAATCTTATCATAAAGTTACAAATGTGTTTCAGTATTTAATTAAAAACGTAACAACGAATACAGTGTACGGAATACAAGTGAGTGGAGCATCACGTAGCAAATATACCGATAAGCTAATCCAAGGAAAACCATCTGAACTCAAGCAGGTACTTGTGCAGTCGAATTGCGATAAAATCCAGCAGTATATGAGACACACAACTAATGAACTTAGTGCTGGGATGATAGCAGGTGTAGGATGTGCAGCATTTGCTTTTTTATTGGCAATTTCAGCCTTTATTCTTTGGAGGTAATTGAACATGAATTAAAACCTATTCTGTTTTTAAATTTTGTCCTTAATCGTTTGTACACAATTAAATCGATTAAAATGTGGTTCGTGTCACTTTGGTCCCCTCTTTGATGTGCAAATTGTACTTCCTGTAATTGAACAAGTTATTACATTGTCTTCTATGGCGGTTTTAATTAATTATCCACTCTCATTTGCTCTGAATTCACATCAGTAAGTTTCATTTTATGCAACTTTTTCACATGATGTATAAGGCAGTTTTTATTTTCAGGAAATGTTTTCATGCAGCTTATTATTATTTGGATGATGTGCCGTGCTCAGTACCAACAGCATCTCTTGATTGGAATGCCCCTCCTGATGCTGCAGGTGAACATAAAGGGCCAATTCCAGTTGATATGTTCAACAAACATGTAGCCGAATTACATGCCGATGGAGACATAGGTTTTAGCAAAGAATATGAAGCCATTCAAGCAAATCGTGAAGGATATTCATCAGAACATTCTCAACATGCTGATAATCGTGCTAAGAACAGATATCTTAACATCATTGCTTGTAAGTTTGTTTTTTTTTTCAAGGTGGAAAAATTTGAAATAAAAATTATTTCAAAATTTTGGATATTAAAAAAAAATACTGAAAATGTGGCCGCACGGTTTTATTAAAATTTTGTAAGTTAATAGAACTGTTGATAAGCTACAATTTTGTTTGTGTTCCAGCCTGCTAAATTCTCTGTGACGCCTTTTATCAATTTTCGAAAATTTTTGGTTTTTCCTGTTTACTCAAAAACTACGAAGGAGGAAGCATTGATTTCATGAAGATTTTCGAAATCGAGATTTTCACAGAAATAAATGTTTTGTTTCTAGCTTTAAAATGACAGCTGCCATGATTTTTGAAAATTTTGGCTTTACTATTAAAAACTTACTATTAAAAACGAGTTGGCAGATCAGGATTAAATTTGGGATTATAGTAGCTCTAGGAGGACACAATCTTACTATATACGAGAACTTTTAATTTAAACACATTAAACCGGTGAAATAAGAATTATTTCAAAATTTTGGAAATGTTTAAAAAAAACTGGCGACATAATTACATTAAAATGTTGTAAGCTCATAGAACTGGAGATAAGCTACAATTTTGTTTGTGTCCCACAGAGCTGGGCAAAGCACTGAGGTAGCGTGCTTCGAGCACCGAGCCTTAAGCACTGAACTTCAATGCTTGCAATATCTAAGCACTAAGCACTCTGATAAATAAAAGTAATTGAAATTACCAAGCACTGATGAAAGTAATTAACTTTCGCAATTACCGAATACCAAGCACTACGAAAGTAATTGGAATTTAATTTGGAAAATGCTTAAAGCACTCAAAATTGCTCTAAGCACTCAGAAATGCTTAAAGCACTTGCCAAGTGCTTCCAAGCATTCAAAAATGCTTAGAGTACTCCAGTGTGCTTAAAGCATTAAAAAGTGCGGGAAGTTCTAAAAAGTGCTTGCAAGTATTAGAATATTCTTCACTTTGAACTTTACATACGTAGTAGTGGATTAAAAGCTAATTTTTCAATCGCAGAATACAACTACAAGTGAACTTCAAATTGTAATTAAACACTATTGGTACAGTTATTTATATACTTAGTCTGAACTACAGTTTAACTCGATAGTGTTTTAGTTTCAACAAAATAATATTTTGCTGAAAGGTGACAGAATCAGCGGCCCACATACAAAATTTGAATTTTTGTCCTAGGTCAAAAAGGAATCCGTAGAACTCAAACTCGACTTATTCAACACTCAAGTGATAAAAACAAATGTATTTAAAATAACTACTCTGAGTCTGAGATTAGATTGCAAATTGGCAGAAGCCAAATCATAATGATCAGATTTCCTGAAAGCACGCACAGAAAATAAAACCTACTTGGAATATGCAGAATTGCAGACGAAGTTCACTCAAAGTATTAACAAAATAAACAATGAGTCAGAGACCAGAGTCAATGACCATAACGATAGGTACACTACACACAAGCTCTCATAAAAGAATGAGCAAATCAGCAAGTGCATCAGAACTGTAACCAATTTTTATCACGATTTTGTCAGTTTAAACTTGTTCAAAGGGCTCGAAATTCTCCACGAGTGCTGGCAAGCACATTAAGGGAGTGGAATTTTCGAAAGGGCTTGCAAGCACTTTCGAAGTGCTTGCAAGCACATTTCCCTAATTACCAATTACCAAGCACTTTGACAGAATGCTTGGATTACCAAGCACCGAGCACAGATTTTGGAAAAGGCTTGAAGCATTGTGCTTTAAGCACTGAAAGTGCTTCGAGCACTATGCCAAGCCCTTTGTATCCGAGCATTGCCCAGCTCTGGTGTCCCAGCCCCCTAAATTCTCTGTAAGCCTATTTACCCAAAAACTGAGTTTTCAAAACGGTATGAAATTTGATATGGCAAATGTCCTAGGGGTACACAATGTCATGAATTAGGAGAACTTTTGAAACTATGGAAACTGTAAAGAGAAAAATATTTCAAAATTTTGACCTTTTCAAAAATATATCTCTCTAACACTCATTTATATTATTTATTATTATTACGTATTTTTGTTTAGTATGGGAAAATATTTAAGAAAAAAAGTTTTGAGATTTTGATGGAAATACATTCTGTATTTCTATGTACCCTAAAATGTAGTTTTTGAAATATGACTCTGTGTATGTGTGTAGGTAGGTTAGTCGGAAGTGTTGTGCAGGTTGTCAAACCCATTCGGGGAATGGGTGGTATGTTTTAATATCCCCTGTTATTAAACCTTTGTAGTAATTAATTGTCAATCAATGTTTATGGCTTAACTTGTAAAGGGTAAATTAATTTTCAATGTATTGACAAGTTCATACCAACTGCGTGTGTGGCTCATACATAATTTCTCTATTTACTGGTAATTCATCAATCATCAAATTTAATGTAATTGTCAAAATTACTTTTACTGTTTACATATTATTAATTTATTTTATATTGAAAGGAAATAATTTGTTTGTTCATTGTTTAGATGATCACAGCAGGGTACAACTATTACAAATGCCAGGACAAAAAAAAAACATTGACTATATAAATGCAAACTATATAGATGGTTTTCAATGGTCCAAGGCTTATATTGGAACTCAAGGGCCCTTACCTTCTACATTCGATTGTTTTTGGAGGATGGTGTGGGAACAGCGAGTCACAATAATTGTGATGATAACCAACCTTGTTGAAAGAGGAAGGGTATGTATTTTTTTTAATACCGTGTTGTGGTAATGGCTGATACGGCTATAGTGTTCATACTGCAGCAGTAGTATATTAAATTTGTAAAAGTTGTTTATCTTTAATAGGAAAGTCTTGTATTACCATTCAGCAAGTTTGGTACAGATCACTTTGAGGTATTTTAATTAAAGAGTGTGTTTTTTGTGCAGTAACACACGTGGTGGTAGTTTAAACAGGATTAGTTTGTGACTCCTGACATGCATCTTCCATTGTGATAATTAGTCTTAATTAATAACCTAACCTATTAAATATGATTCACAAATTAATCGCTTTAGTTAAAAGTGTAAACAGCATGTTTTGATAAAGTGCTCATTATTTAATTTAATTTCTAGAGAAAATGTGATATGTATTGGCCAAAAGAAGGTACTGAAACGTATGGTGTTGTTCAAGTGAAGCTAGTCAAAGAAGATGTTATGGCTACATACACAGTAAGAACATTACAAATTAGGCATCTTAGGGTATGTTTCTCTGACCACGTTTATCTGTTGTTGTGTAAGTTTGTTGTGGTCTTTCAGATTAAGAAAAAGAAGGCAGCTATGGCAGAAAAATTAGTTTACCAATATCATTACACTAACTGGCCAGATCATGGTACTCCAGATCATCCCTTGCCAGTTATACACTTTGTTAAAAAATCTGCATCTGCTAACCCTCCAGATGGAGGACCAATCATTGTTCATTGCAGGTATTAATGGGACGGTTTATTTTGTATGTGGTTGTAGCTCAGATTCATGTGCTTGGCTCTGATTAAGCTGGTGGCTTGCCTGACCACAGAAAAGTTGTATTATAGGAAAATCTTTCATTTAGTATTTTTTTTGTAGTTTTTATCATAACATTTTCCATCGCCACAGTGACATCATTAAATAAGATTTCTCATGATTACAAAAAAATTGATAAAAATGCTTTTTGGCTTTTTTGTAGTAAGAACCTCATTTTCGTGACTACACAAACGTTGTAGTAAGGGAAAAGCTGTAGTTCACATTTATGTTGGCATTTTTTTAACGTTTTCCACCACTACAATGACTTCATCAAGTGAGGCTTTGCTATTTCTTCTAACTTTGATAATATCATATTGTAAAAATTATGTTATTTGGTTTACCAAAATAATAAAGAAATTAAAAATACATTATTTTGTTGAACATCTAATGATTTATAATAGCAAAGAAAGAAAATCTTTCTTCAATTCACATTTTGGCATATTCTAAATTCTAATCTACTTCTAATAAACCCGTCTCTTCTTTCACTTTCATAAACTGCAAGAGATGCTTCAGCAATTTAGGAATTGAAGTATTTATTCTTGAAAACAGCACTATTGGAACCTTTTCACCATTTTGCAAAAAGTTTTTCAATTGTTCCCGAGAAGCCACTTGTGTTTCCATCGAGGTTTTGGAACAAATGTCTCAAGGGTAGCTCATTTGCGTGGAGCAGACAAATGAACCACTGTGTCTTTAAATCTTGTTTTCTAGTAGCACAATAACTCTTTCTTTACGTCTTGTAAGTTGTATTGGTGTTGGTGCTCTCACACCCAATCACTTCTAAATTATTTAAATCCATTACAAATCTTTCTAGAAACTCTACTTGTTTACGATATTTGCGAGAGATCCAGATGTAGGAGCAAAGTGGCCAAGGTATTTGGAACCAGGCTCCTGTATCATTGCAATATATTCTTCCACTATAGTTCTTCTATTTTCCTCAATGATTAAACTTGTCTTTCTGACCATCGAAATAAAGACCCTGTAAAACAAATGGTATTGAATCTTTCCGAAGCTCAAGCAGTCTTCTTTCTCATGCTCTTTTTATTTTATGTCTGTTGACTAAATTTTCTGTATCTGCTTTACTAACAACTCCACAATCCTGTAATATTGCTGAGACAATAGCTGCACCTGCTCTCTCTGAAACTGAGTATCTAGCAAGGGTTTCTGCCAATCCAGAAGTGTCACTCAGATTTTGATGTGATGGATTGGATAATTTCGGTGTGCGTGTATTGCAAGAGATTGCAGCTTGCATCTCCAGAGTGAGTATACTACTATAACAGGCATAAGCCGATTAAGTATTCTTGTCCTGACAAACAAAATACATTAACATCAAATCCTTGTCCGCCCTAAGGTTTAAATAATCTAATCACACGGCCCACAGACAACTATGGCTCAAACTTTTAGAGCAAATGCTTGTAAAGGCAGACAAGCTACAGATCGGTCCTTACCTGCTGGGTGTAATCCCCAAATGACGACGTGGTCTAAACCGAAAGTAAATTGTAATATTGACAGTTCCAAAAACCAGGAAAGCCTCGAAGAATATATTTGCCACCTTTTGTCTTGTCTTGAAGGGTTTTAGTATATCTTTGCTTTTTTTTTCTGTTATTCTCGAAGTAAAGCAACAATTCTTCATGACTCAATATTGAAATAGAAGTATTATTTTAGATTGTTTTGATTTTTTGGGCCACAATTTCCAGTGCGTCAGACCCAACGTTGTTTTCTAATGGTACCCTTTTTTCTAAAGCAACCCGGACCCTTAAAAAACATTTTATGGCATTTTTAAAAGCTGCCAATACGGATTCACTCAAATCGGCAGGTGCTCTAAAAGTAGGACATACTGTCGCACTTCTCGTCTTAGACGATAAGACGATGAGATAAATGTGGAAGATGCTTTTTCAAAAACAAAATTGATAGTGCACAGGCATATTAAATTCAGAGAGAAAAATATGTTTCTCCGCCCTAATGCACAACCTAGAATAGAGGCCAGAGAATTCCTAAGCTTCATCACGCACAAACACATTTTTGCTTGGTTTGATCTGGATTTGATGTGAAGTTTTAATGTACCTTTCTTCTAGTGCTGGCGTTGGTCGAACAGGTACATACATCATGTTGGATGCGATGTTAAAGCAAATACGCAGTAGAAATGAAGTAAACATATTCGGTTTTTTGCGGCACATTCGTAGTCAAAGGAATTTCTTAGTACAAACGGAAGAACAGTACATATTCATACATGACGCATTATTGGAGGCAATAGAATCTGGTGAAACTAATATAAATCGGGAGCAAATTCCACGATATGTTCAGACATTACAGATGAGCAATAGCATGGAGGAAAAGACAGAGCCATGGAAATCTTTAGAATCTCAATTTAAAGTCAGTTTTTGTTTTTAATTTAAGATGCAAGTTAGAAATAAAGCTTTTGTAATTTTCATTGCAGTTAGTTACGAGCTTTCAGTGTAAAGATTTTAATCTCGTATCGGCAAATAAAGTGATAAATCAACCAAAGAATAGAAGTGAAATTGTTCCTGTGGAAAGCTCACGGGTCCATTTAACACCAAAGCCAGGTGAAGATGGGTCGGACTACATTAATGCTACGTGGATACAAGGTTTTCACAGCCTTCGAGAATTCATCATCACTCAACATCCCTTGAAGGATACCATCAAGGATTTCTGGCAAATGGTCTGGGACCACAATGCACAAACTATTGTGATGCTTAGCATAATTGATAATCAGGTAAGGTTCTCAATGGTCAACATGATATTTTAACAGTGTTATGCAATATAAAACTGTTCTGCAGGATTTCGAAGTGTTTTGGCCTATGGATCAAGAAAGCGTAGATTCAGACAATTATAAAATTAAATTAACTAGTGAACAAGCTCAATCGACCTATGTGGCACGTGATTTCACAATGCAGTCGTTACAAGATGATTATGAACTTCACGTACGCATGATTCATTGCACAAACTGGCCTCATCACTGCGCTTCTGTAGCAGAAATATTTCATTTACCAAATACCGTGCAGGACACACAGTTAGGGTATCAAAATGGGCCTGTTGTTGTAGTCGACAGGTACAAATTTTTTGTATGTTTTGATCTTCTCGTATATTAATGTAACTTGGATGTTTATAGGTTTGGTGGCTCAGAAGCTGCTACATTTTGCTGTTTAACTACTTTGAAGAAACAATTATCATATGAAAATCATGCAGATGTCTATATGTATTCCAAGCTATATCACAATAAGAGACCAGGAATGTGGGCCACGTCCGAGAATTATTTGCGGTTGCATTTGGCCCTACAGGCTTTATGCAGTCCTCCCGAAGGAACTCCAGATCTCTATGCGATGGCTAATGGAACAGTAAATGGTTCCCTCTCCAATGACTGTGTTCGTGTGCCCCCTGAAGGTATGGAGGCGGTGGGGCCCAGGCTCACAGTTGCTTAAGGTTGCACAGACCTACTAGTGTAAATATGTGTGATTATCGTAACTGTTACTATGTCCACTTAACAACAGCTACTTGGTGTAACTAGAACATAAATAAAATGTACTTTTTGGCTCAAGTATTAATTTTTATACTTACATTTGTTGTTTATCGAAAAAAGTATGTTTTATTCATCTAGTTGTTCTCCACAACTTTGCTGTCACTCGCCTCTCATTGGTGTCATTGGATACTGTCACAGTGTTATGTTTGTTAGACTGATGTAGCGTTAGATTCTGTAGCATTACGATCAGATCAGAATGTGTCATAGAGCATTTAAGTTACCAAACTATATCGACACGCTTAGCTTGCTGTTCTCACTACAGTGTAAAACCGTTGCAACCTGTTTGTCACTTTCACAAAACAAGCCACCAATCTCACGTGCCACACCCGCCGACACATACAGAATTTTTGTTTTTATTAACTGTATTTTTTTTATTTAATTGCAGAAACTCCTCTAATTACCCATGGATGTAATGAAGTATCATAATCAATAATTGTCGAAACTCATTTTAAAAATTCTGCTCGTTTATAATTTTTATGAAATTTTTGAACTTAGCTTAATGTGTGTATGTGCGTATGCATGTCCAGTAAGTCCTTCCTTGCCTTGTGCAAGTAGTGCCTATAATAACAATAACAACGGTGCTAGTTGCAGCTTGGCTTCGAGATTATAAAGTGGAAACAACTGAAATAGTGCAATTGTAATAATAAACTCTTGCAGTGACTATTAAAGTTATTTTTTGCCACTCATAGTGTGTATTATAATGTAGTTATATGTATAAATGATCTGCGTGACTATAGTATAAATCAAATATTTATATAATGTGCAGTGTAGAATAATGCAGTATTAAATAAGTGTATAGATTTAGTTTTTCTATAAACTTCATTTACCTGAGATTACATCGATCAGACAACTCCACCTTTGCGAATATCTGGACCAATTTAGTGTTAAAACGAATTTTCCCGGTGCAATCCCATCAAATAAATATATAAGCTCAGAGAGGCTCTTGCTAGGTGTCTGCAATATCTAGATGTTACTAATTTTCTTATAGTACTGCAATCCATGTTAATGTTACATAGAATAGTTCCGTCCACCGAGCATTATGTGTGGACACCTGGCCGTTTGCCATCATCATGTCTGTAACAAATTATTATTGGATACATGATACCGTGTAGTCTCTCTGCTTTTTATTTGCGCTTAGGACTCGTTTTTTGTTTTTATTTAGATGTATATGTTTCATCTGTGATTTTTTATCTTTATATTGTGTAATTTTATTGTAATTATGTATTTTAATATTTTCTTTTAAAATGGTGTCAGTATCCGCAAAATATTTTAAAAATTGACAAAATTGTTTTTTATTTATCACATCACATTCTACTGAAACGTGTATAGAGAAATCTCAACATTTATTTCAATCATTGTGTATGATGTTGCATTATATTTGTGTTAATAAAAGAAGTTTTAATAACCCTTTCAGAATATTTATTTATGGTTTGTACAGTGTCGAATGAAAGTATTAAACTAATTCGCTAACACCGTTCGTTTAAGCTTATGGCAAAAATCTTAGGGGTACAACAATCGAAATAAAGTGAGCGATATTTTGGTGTCCATCAATGTTTTTTAAAAATGATATTCTTTCAAGATAATGATGTTTCTTGGCAGGTTTTTTAAAGGCTCGCTGAAAAACAAAACAAAAACACAAATTCCTCCAACATAAATTTTGTGAGGGGTGGAAAATTAACCATCCTAAATATTGCTGCACCTAAAATTTAAGATTATATGTTATTCTACTATCATTTATAAGCAATTGAGTTTAAACATATTTTTTATCGTTTATGTTTTGGTTATTTTTAGAGGTTAATCAGATCAACAAACATTCATATTTCAAGCTTTACTTCATTGAAGTTCATTTTAAAACGTGTTTACACGTCATTATCAAAGGCAAGATTAAAAGTAAACAGTTGGTGTTGCTATAGGAACAATAAATATTCATAACCTGATCTTGGTTTTCTATATTTGCGTCCAGATAACTTGATTTTTCATTCCAAAACGTCTAATAACGGTGAATTTAAGAGATCAATTTGTTCATTCGTTAAAGGTTCAAATTTTAAATGTTTGTGAATTTCAAAAGCTTTTAGTATTTCCAACTTACATTATTTTATCATCACAAAAGTGTAAACATTTTATAGTGTTATTATATGTCATTGAAAGATTGTATTCTAATAAGTGTTTAGCGTATTTGTATTTATGGGGGTGTTTATACTTGTAACAACGTGCGTGTTTTTTGTACCTAATATCAAAATTTCTAATTATTTGTCCTATATAAACCGAATTTAAGTGCGAGCAATTTAATTTCTAAATGCCTGATTTTAGTGAATTGTCTGTTTTTTCTTTAGCATTAAACCAAGTGTTTAAAATGTTTTTTGTTGTTTTAAAAGTTATTTTACATTTACTTGTTTTGTTTATGATTTTGGCAATTTTTTCTGATTTATTGTCAACATATGGAATTGAGGCGTATTTCATTTTATCTGATGAAGTAGTTGGATAAATTTTCTGAATAGCTAATTTATAATTTGTCTCTTTAATTAAAACTAAAATTTTGTGGCAGTTATAACAAAACTTCTAAGCTTTATTACATTTTCGACAAACAAAATTTGATGACTTTACACGAGCCCCATTTTCTAGTAAACTTTATATCAAAATGAACTATCAATAGTTTTAACATTTTATTTTTAACAATGAACATACTTAACATTGGTAAACATTAATCAAGCTACATATTGTCATAAAATATATAATAAAGTCAAATCACAAATTCATATTAATCTAAAATAAATTATATACAATATTAATTAATAACACAGTAATTCAATTTTCATCAGTTCTTATTGTGCACTATTAATTTTCCTCCATTAGCATCTAAAAGATATTTGTGAAAATCAAAGAGTTGGAAAAACATGATCAGAATCTAAAAATTCATATTTACCCTGCACTTTTTCACGATTTTCATCATGAATAAGTGCAGCATGCCATCCTGAAGTTTTTGGTCCTTTATAATCCAAAGTAGCGCACCTACATGAAGACATTCTTCGGGTTTTAAATCTTTAATTTTCGATACCAGCATAGCTTCTTTGAAGATTCGTTGATCAGGTTTTGCAATACCAACTTCATATGAAGTCATAACAAACTTGAAATAACGTCTTATTTTAGCATTCTCTAATGTTATACCCAAACGTGGATCATAATTTGATGCAACACGTAATGTAATTCCTTTATGTTATAAATATGACAGTAAATCTAAAGCCCCATAACAATGCCTCCAATATGTTGAACTTGTATAAGCGTGCATGCGACGAAATGGCTTCGAGCTTTTTCTTATCAATATGAGGTTTGGCATCTTTAAAAGTAGCAATAATTAATTCCTTCCACTATCGTTCCCAGCCGAGACCTGAATGCAAACCATAATTAGGGTGCTCTTTACTCATTTTGCGCCAGTGAGATGCGCTGTGTTTGGTTGTACTCTTAAACTAGAGAGGGCAAATAGGTAATGTGCTACCTAGAAATAAAGATCAAGAAAATCAGCCATTTTAGAGGTATTTGGAATTAAAATGGTCAGAAACACAGAAAGGAATAGTTATAACCCCATTACAAAATGGACAAGTAATTATATAAGATTTGTAAATTAGATAAATTAACAGATGCAGTAAATAAGTACCCTATATCCACATTTGTTTACTAGTTACGTTTCTTGAAGCTCGCATCATTACAACAAATACACACAGAACACAAAACTTTAAATAAGATAAAGGACATTTTACTGTTTGAAAGATCCATATCTAATAGATTAAAATTTAAATTTGTATATTTTGATTTTGAGATTTCCCCCTAACCCTGCTGCTTCTAAATGTTAATCCACAAATGAAGGAGAAGACTTCCATCAATTCGTTGCTGAGTATAATAAGACTTTAAAGTCAAAATATTTTTAAAAAATCGTAGGGGCCACCACTTTGAAGCTAGAATGTTCGGAAAAATGGTTGCAATTTCTCTTAGTGCCCTCTATCATACTGCCATAGGGGGCTTTGAAATGCTGCTTATAAAAAGAATGATATTAAAAAAAGCATAGCTAACTTCCGTTTCCGGTTTGGTATTGTAAAAAAACTTTTAAACTTGATGAATTTTTATTGTAATAGGTATACCAAATGTCATTAAGATCGGTTCTGTAGTTCCTGAGATGTCAAGCGGTGCCCACACATACACACACACACACACACACACACACACCACTTTTTAGGTTCATGGGGGCCATGTATTTCCATCAAAATCTCGCAATCGAACATTTTCGCAATCACAGTACATTCCCATAACAAAAGCTTGATTTGGCTGGAAGTATGGTAAATATGGTAAATGAATCAAAAAATTTTTAAAAGAATAAATTAAATTAGAATATAGTATAAAAGCCTAAAAGAACAAAAATTTCTTTTTAATACAGTTTTTTTACGAGTATACTGCTAAAAATAATGAAATAATGTTGAATGTACGAAACTCAAATTTCTGGCACCTAATTCGACCATGACGCTGACAGTCGCAGAACATAAACCCTAGCAGCTAAATGGCTTTTATTATAAAACACAACTTTGGCGCCAATTCTATTCGAGCTGTGATTGGTTATTTATAGGTGTCTAGAAGTAATGTCTTCCTTATACAGGATGCTTGCAGAATAATAAGTAATATACATTAATGTCATAGTTTTATGTTTATATTATAAATGGAAAGCAAATGTTAAGATCACATTCTGATCAAAGTATAATCTAAAACAATAGTAGATTAAGATAAAATTTCTATAACAACTAAACACTTTTGTAGCCTCGTATACATAATAATTTTTGTTTTGTGTAAACTTTGCGCTTGCGCATTTTGGTGTAAAACCTATACTAATGTCGACGCATGCGCACAGCTATTTATTATACGAAGTTCGCGTTGTTTGGTGTACGTTGGTAAAATATCGTCGTCGAAGAAGTTCCATTTGCATTCGATGTAAATCGCAGCCATTGAAGAATTATTACCTCGTAGCGTTAAATCACCAATCCACCTACAGAATCTTGCTCGATTTGTACATAAGCGACTAGGTGAAGTAACGTTTTTGAGGATAAGCTAGAACTACATTTTGTATTTTATTATTTAACCATGCGAAGAAAACGCACTAACAAGTCTCTTAAAGAGCCACTTCCCCATAGATTTCCAGTTTATTTATGTTGTCATCGTAATTTAGCACATTTTTATGTTTTATTTTTATAGCACAAATGCTTAATATTTCCTTGCACTTATTTTTCTGAACCTTTGGCTGTCACTTTATTATTAGCAGTCCATGTTCGCCTCATATCAGTCGACACGACTTAGTATGTATTTGTAAGCCATCGAGTAAGGTGCAAATGCTCTCCATGATTACAGACTACTAATGTTTTGGGAAATGTTATAGAAATCACGGTGTAAAAGGATGTCTACAAGTGTCGATCAGCCCAGCTCACGGTTGCGTATTCCTCTTCCACAAACCCCTCAACCTGAGTACGAAGGGGAGGATGACGTTCCTCATTCCTTGTACATCTGTAATGCTCGAGATGCAATAAATATCAAAATGGGTAAGTTTTCATTTGTTAATTCTTCTTCCGAGTCCTTTGCTCTCGAAAGAGCCTAGTGACTTTCTCTCTTATGCCTGTGATGAATCACACAGACATAGGAGGCTTACTGTTTAATACGGGTTCTGAACCGCAGGAAGTGCAGGCACTTCTTCTCCAATCTCCATTGTCTTGTGGGGGTATACGGCTGTTAAAAATCTGATGTTCCAGTACTGAGATTTGAACCCCAGACCCCAACCATATTCAACACTTTAACCACTAGCCTATGAATCCAGTCCATGAGCAACTAAAAGTGTTAAAATAACGATTTTCGTGGTAACATCTGTTGAAATGGACTTTCTTGATATGAAAATGCGTAAAAATATGTGGGAAACATGTTCTTGGTGGTCGTCAATCAAAAGAATTGCGGACGATTCCTTCATGGGGGGAAAACTGTAAAATAATTTTCAATTTATACATAAATTGCAGAGGCTGACTTTATCACTAAAAATTTCAAATTCTTTTCTTTATATTCATTATTTATTACAAGGATTTGATCGTAATGTATTTTGTTTGCCAGGACTATAATACTTATTCGGCTTATGCCTGTTAGCTGTTTGTGAACGCATACAAACTAACATTTTGCAAGACATTCCAGCTTGCCTCTTCAGAGTGAATAGAGCACTGAGTTTGATCTTAATGTATTTTGTTTGCCAGGACAAGAATACTTAATTGGCCTATGCCTGTTAGCTGTTTGTGAACCCATACAAACTAACGTTTCACAAGGCATTCCAGCTTGCCTCTTCAGAGTGAATAGAGCACCGAGTTTGATCTTAATGTATTTTGTTTGCCAGGACAAGAATACTTAATTGGCTCTATTCGCTCTGAAGATGCATGTCTTGCGAAACGTTAGTTTGTATGGGTTCACAAACAGCTAACAGGCATAAGCCGATTAAGTATTATTGTCTTGGCAAACAAAATACATTAAGATTAAATCCTTGTCCGCCCAAAGGTTTAAATAATCTAAGCACACGGCCCTGTCTAAGGCAAGCAGGGTCCCACGGACAACTATGGCTCAAACTTTTAGAGCAAACGCTTGTAAAGGCAGACAACCTACAGGTCAGCCCTTACCTGATTATGCTGGGCGTAGTCCCCAAATGACGACGCGGTCTAAGCCAAAAGTAAATTGTAATATTAACGGTCTAAGCCAAAAGTAAATTGTAATATTAACAGCAATGTATTTGTCAAACTTGAAAAGCCGTTTAAACACAGTAAATGTAAAGAAAAAAATTCGAAATTTTCAGAGTGATAAAGTCGCCCTCTGCAATTAATGTATATGTAAAAATGGTGTAATTTACAGTTTTCTGCCCCTGGAGCGGTCGTCCACGATTTTTTTAAATAACTGCCACCAGGAACATGTCCTCACATATTTTCACGCATTTTCATATGAAGAAAGTCTAATAAAATAAATTCTGATGACCTTTAGCTTTGCCAGATCCACCTGCCATTAATTACAATTTTTCTTTGCAGTCTATACCGTAGGCGATCTTGAACCCGAACATCAACAACGTTCGTTTAAGCCAGAGTATGTTTTTCAATTATTTGGCAGAAGGTAACTTTATTAATTTCTTTTTTATTGACTTAATAAACTTCGTGATTATTTCAGTGAAACAATATTTGGATATCGTAATTTAGGTATTGATATTTATTTTATGGCTAATTCTGCCAACTGTTTTGTTGACCTGAAGTATAATGCAATTGCTGATAGTGGACCACCTCCAGATAATATACTTCAAAAATTATCACCATGGCTACCGCAGACGTATTATATTGATAAAAGAGAGTTCCTACAAGTAATTTTAAAGGAAGATCACTCCAAGAAGTTTGGAAAAGTAATTGATATGTTTGAAACGTATAATAGTAAGTACTTCCACATTCTTAAAAAATATTGAGCACTTTTCATTCCCTTGACATTATTTTACTTTTAGAACATGAAGAAAAAACTTACAAATATATAATAACCGAATGCTCACCGTCTGAGCCAGAATTTGGAGAATTTCATTCACGCTTTGAATCCCTCATAGTATGGTTCATAGATGCAGCTAGTCAGATTGATATTCATGATGTCAGCTGGATGTTTTTTTATGTGTGGGTTTCTATGGTTTTTATATTTATTTTGGAAATCATTTGATCAAATCATTATGGATTGATTTTTTCAGATATGAACGAAGAAAGCAGCACAATAGCAAACATTATGGATACTATCCTGTAGGCTATTGCACTGTCTACAAGTTTTTCCACTTCCCGGATAAAGTTCGCACACGAATTTCTCAGCTTTTTATACTGCCCCCATGCCAGCGCTCTGGTATTGGTATTAAGCTTCTAGATGCTGTCTATAAGACGATCTACAAGCTACCTAATGTGATAGATATAGCTGGTGAGTTAATGTAATATTATGATGTACATACAGTTCATCCGGAGATGTTCAGCCTAGCTATCTTCATTATTATTGGGGCTACAACCTCCCTAAATGAGGAAAGAGTAATTCCTACAAATGTTTTATTTTTGATTTTAGAATTATTGTTGATGGTAACTTTTTTATTTGTTTTGACATTATCTCTCGAGAATTAACTAAAATATGCGAGTTATTTAAGTGTCACCCCCTCTATTATTTCCTAAATAACCTTAACTATTGAGAATATCAAATTTTCTTCTTAATTAAAGTTATTGGTAATGGCTGTGTACCCTAGAATTATTATCAATTATACAGGCTGTTTAGTTATGTCTGTACATACAGCACATTACTTTGTTGTTTTATACGGAACACTATATTATTGCATTTTCAGATTTCACATTTAATTCTAATTACACTTTTTAATAGAGTTTTGTTTGGTTTGCATAGCACCTCCATTTTAATTTGCAAATTATAAAAAACAAGAAAAACCGTAGAAATTTTAGTATTTGGTATACGAAACCCTACATCAAACTGAAAGAATTTGATTCTACATTCGATGGTGTTAAAAAATACTGGTTGTTGCATTAGAATGACAAAAATTTTGAAAAGCAGATGAATTATGAGCACCCTATGTAATAATATGCTGTTTTGAACACACTGCTGAATACTTTATAATGTGGTATTGGTTTGTGCAAAATAGCTATGGATAATTGTTTTTGGTATCTAAAATATTAGTCCACACATGTCAAATTTTACAAAAAAGTCAAATAACTCGAAAACCACTAATTATTATAAGTACCTTTAAACTTTTATATCTAGAATTAAATGTAGAATCTAAAAATGCAATAATATACAGGTTGTTCTTTTTAAAATAACAAAGTAATGTGCTGTACAGGCATAACTAAACGTCCAGTATAATTGGTAATAATTTTAGGTTATGCTAGAAACAACTTTTATTAAGAAAAAAATTTTATATTTTCAATAGTTCATTAAATAATTGCGAGGTGACACTTAAATAACACCCTGTATATGTAATTGTTTTTCTGCCAACGGAAACTAAATGAACAGAAAAACCAAAAAAATGTTGGTTATTTAAGCAAGTTATTGCTTCAATAATAACTAAGATAGCAATGGTGGACATGTCTGGATGAACAACATGCATATCTAGTTCGACGACGTTCTGTAGCTAATTGTGCTTACTGGAATTATTTTTCATATTTCAGTTGAAGATCCATGTGATGCCTTCACCCGCATGAGAGATGTACTAGACTGTCAGCTGTTAATGCAGTTAAACCCGTTCAGATACCCTGCTATCATTAGTGGCTTTACCAAACAAATGTTTGATGAAGCAAATGCTCACTTTAAGTTTAATAAACGTCAGTGCCGTCGTGCATATGAAATCTTGCGTATGGCCTACATTATTAATCGTCAAGACAAAGAGGAGTTTCAGCGCTTATACAGATATATTAAAGCACGTATTGAGGCTCCATATATGGTAAGTGTACAAAAAGCTTTTCTTGTAACATTTAATCATGGTGTTATTTACAGCGAACACAAGAAGCAGTTAAAAGAAAAAGGGTTCTGAATGTGTCCTTGGGGTTGGAATCTTGTAATTTTAAATCGAGAGAGTGTTCCAAAGATGTTTCAGGGAATGCAGACATATACTTTGAGGAAATAAAAGTTTCCGCACTACTTCTGTCGAAAAGGATATAGAGGATAAGTAGGCTGTGAGGGCGTTGTTACTTATGTGTTGCCACACTATTATTTACTAAACTATTGACAGTCCATTTTGTTTCTTAATCAACGTTGTTGGTAGTTAACTGCTGCATGACCTAAAACTATTATTAATTATACTGGGTGTTTAGTTATGCCTGTACAGTACATTACTTTGTTTTAAATAGAACGCCCTGTATATTATTGCATTTTTTAGATTCTATATTTAATTCTAGATAGAAAAGTATTGAGGTACTATGATCTTAAAATTAGTTTCTTAACTTTATTCAATAATTTTGACATTTGTGGGTTAATTACAAAATTAATATTATAGATACCAAAAATGTTCACCCATCACTATTTAGAATATTAACGCAGTATAAATTATTTAAAAACAGCAGAATATTATATAGGTTGTTCATCATTTAATGTCCATTTTGCAAAAGGTCAAACATTGTGTAACTTTTGTTTGTCAAATGGATCACCCAGTATTTTTTTACATCAACAAATGTGGCATTAAAATGCTCTTTCAATTTAATGTATGATTTGGTATACCAAATATTAAAATTTTTTATGGTTTTTTGTATGTTTTTGATTCGTTTTTATACATGCCAATTTTTAAAAACAACCAATCATAGAAACTTTGATATTTGGTATAAAAAACTATATATCCAATTGACAGATAATCTGATTCTACTTTTGATGGTGTTTAACAGTACTGGATGTTCCATTTAACACCAAAGTTATTAACAGTTGAGCTTTTGCAAAATAAACATTAAATTATGATCGCCCTATGAAATAATCTGCTGTTTTTACATACAGCTAAACACTTAATATTGTGTTAATAGTCTGTGCAAAATAGCAATAGGTGAACGTTTTTGGTATCTAAAATATTAATTTTTTTTATTAGCCAACGAATGGAGAAGAAAGTAATGCAAATTACTGTCTTTTAAAAAACCACTAATTATAAGATGATATTATGTTAACCTTTTCATATGTAGAATTAAATGTAAGATGTAAAATTGTAATAATATACAAGGTGTTCCATTAATAATAACAAAGTAATGTGCTGTACAGGCATAACTAAACACCCAGTATTATTAGTAATAATTTTATTTAATGCAGCAGTTAATTATCAACAACTTTTATTAAGAAATGTTTGATATTCTGAATAGTACAGGAAATAATGGTGAGATGACAAATAAATGACTACCCCTGTGTTTTTAAGATAAATATTGTTAATCGTTTTTGAATACAGAATTTTTTTTAAGTTTGTTTTTGTTTTGGCAATCAGTTTTTTTTTAATTTAATGTAAATTTGGTGCAATTTGACTGAGTAGAAAATTTATTCTAGATGAAAATGGTGTACATGAAATTTGTACACCATTCACACCATTTTCTTGTTTGCATCAATTTATCAAATTAAAACGATTGATTGCCTTTTATTAATAGTTGAATTATTAAATGCATTTATTTCATTTTTCTATGCTCTTCTCTTTTGTATTTCTTAAATGTTTGTCATTTGGCACTTTAAATTACTTTTTTAGATGTCGAGTATGTTAAGAGTTGAGTTTTAGTTTATGTATTACAATATTTATTGTACAACTGTTGTTCTTAAGAATAATTACACATTTGGCAACCTGACTTGTTTGTAACTCCAAAGTACTCACTTGCAGTGCTTCTTTTTGCATTGGAGCATTTGAAACTCAAATAATTGCCTTATGTTTCCGCATTTTATGTTAACAATACAATACAGGAAGTTGTAAAGGACTTATCATGTTCCTAAAAGCAACTTCTTTATTTTTGTTATCTACGATGACACTTTTGAAGTTTATAAAATAAATATAATTTTTGTAATGAATTTTTATTTTACAGTTTATGATAATTCACAACCTAGATTTCTATATACATCTAAAAATGCTTGAAGTGGAGTATTCACCAAACTGTTTATGTAGTACCAGATTTAAATAGTACCGTCTTACCGTTCAGAACCTACACTGTCCCTTGCAACTCTGAGGAAGCCTTTTATGACGCTCTTTTAATTATCATTAAGTTCTCTATCAACAGATTTTTGTGAGCAAAAAATTTGTTTGCTAAAATTTGGGTGTTAGGGAAAAATTAACTCGCTAAAAAAAGTATATGGTACTATTGGCAGATGATCAAGTTATTACTTAAAAAGACGAACGCTATATCGTTTCTATGGTAAAAAAATTAATTAAGGACTATAAGAAATGGGGATTGTAGATCAACACAGAAAAAACAAGATATATAGTAATCGAGTGGGTACCTAACTTACTTCTACAGGGTGCGACAACTAAAATTTTACATGTTGACATCTTCACAACTCAAATATTGAGCAACAAATTTTTAAAAACCACCCTATTTCAGCAGCCAACATAAATTTTAGTTATTACTTTCTTATACTTTCAGTATAACGAAGATTTTATTGGAAATACATGTTTAGGCCCTCCGGAAACCCAAACAAGGTTTTCAAAGTTTGTGTGTGGTGCATCATAACTCCCAACGAATGGTTCGATTTCTATGAGCTTCGAAACGAGGGGTGGGGGTCATATCAAAAATTCATTGGGGAAATAAGCTTTTAACAAAAACCGGGAGCAGAAGTTAGACTTGTTTTTTTTGGTAGCTATTTTTTCGGAAAACGAATTTTCTTAATCTGAAACGGGAATTTAGCTTTACGGCGGGCAGTTTCATTCTTACTATTTTTATACGGTGTACGACATTGTAGGGTTGCCTATATAAATTGTTTTATTAGACATCTAACATACTGTGAAATGGGAAAAGAGAAATCTAATAGTCGCTGAATTGTGCAATGCTATAATTATAAAAAATTACACTTTTGCAAATGCGGCAAGTATTAATATCTAGTATGGGAAACTCCACTTGAAGGTAACACTTTTTTTAACATCAGCATAAAAATAGGTACAGCCTATTTTTTCAGACTTTTTAAAGAACGTTTACTGCTTCTAATTAATAGGGAGGATAAAATTCTGTAAATATTAAATACCGATACGAAATTATTTTTTTTTGCAATTGATGTTTGTCTATTGATACATAAGCAACCAGAATAAGATCAAGCAAATTAATATGATTGAAAAATTTACATTTACATCTCCTAACAAATGGGGGGATGAAATTTTGTACATTTTTCACTCTAATTAAATTTTGCTTGATCTAATTTTGGTTGCTAATTTTTATTAGGCACATTTAAATGTAAAGAAAACCATCTCGTTCTGCCTTTCCATATAATTATGGAGTTTCTGTTTCCCCCCATTTATTAGGGGTACTAAACTTCTTTCAAAAAATCTGAAAAAATTGTACCGATTTTGGTCTCTCTCTCTCTTTCTCTTAGTGCTCATTCTTCCGATTGGTTTGTCACAGCAACGCAATGGATTTTATTCTGTACTAATCGTACTGTAGCTCTTACAATTCACATTCTCTGCTATTTAAGTGCTGTATGACTTCTCTGTCTACTTCTTCCTTCGTTCGTTCTGCCCATCAATTTTTCATACAATAATGTAGGCCCTCACCCATTTTGATGCGGATGTTAAAAAAAATATTAAAATTATATAACATTTTATCTAAAACTTTGAAGTTACCCCTCACCCCTTAAAATAGAGGGGGGTTCTTAAAAACTCACTATTAGCCTAATTATACGGCCCCTTCCATATCACACAATCATTAAAAAAACTGTTCTTTAATCTTTTATAGTTTTGAGATATTAGCTTGTAAGAGAATTAGGGAAGTCGCAATATTTGCAATAGTTTATTTTTAGGTGGCGAAGTCCTATGCCTCAAATATAAATAAACACCACGATTACTTGTACAAACGGCTTATATTGCAAATATTGATATATTATCAGGAATTAACATAATTATGTTATTAAAATAAAATAGACAAAGGTAAAGAAAATGGTGTAGTAGTTAAGATTTGAATTTGGCGCCAAAAGAAAGTGACACTTGACAAACGTGTTAATAATATGATTCTCATTCGTCCAGGTTTATGTTCTGTGGTCCAGACGTGGTGTTAAAACACGGTTCTGGTTTCGTTGCATTTAAATTGCTTTGTGTTTTGACATTACTTAAAACTTTTAGGTGGTTGCAATTAATTTGGGTTGAAGAAATATCGAAAATGTAAGTTTCATCAATATTCTTGGTAATACTTTAAATCAATTTCACATTAAGCCTATGGAAAGGAAAGTTATGGTTGAGAAATATTTATGTTATAACCTCAAATTTGCTCCCCATAAGTATTTATCCTAAAATGGCAAGTTTCACAGAAAAAAATACCTTTAATCGAATTTTTATTGTATGATATTCGTTTTTGATATGTTTATTAAATATTGCTTTTACAGATGGCCACCACCGAACAGAATAAACGGCAGCTCATTTTGAGTGTAATTAGTTTCCTACAAAAAGAAGCCGAACAAAGTGCTCCTGATAAAAAGGAGTCGATCGAAGTTGCAGTGCAATGTTTGGAATCCGCATTTGGTGTGGAATACAACCATGACATTGCAGGTGTTGAAGAAATTCAAGATTTGTTGACCATTTTTAGCCGTACCACGCCGCCAGAGGTATGATGTTTAGCTGCTTTAGAGTATATATAAATTTAGCCCTTTTGTAGAACGTTATTGCCGAGGCTGAAGAAAGTAAAAATAAGGGAAATGAATTAATGCGTGGTGGATTGTATATAGAGGCTGTAGAACAATATACTAGGTAAGTGCACTCTTCATTTATTGCATATTTAAATAAATCACATAAACACAGTCCAGGTAGCAGAAATTTTTTTTATAAAACGATAAGTTGAGGCAGCATCACGTACTTGTGTGGATGTTCAAATTGTTTCAAACAATTTTTATTTCGTCACAAAGGCACATCAACAATGATTCAACAATGTCTGGCTATTTAAATTTTGAGCCCCATCCTGGCGTCAAATAACTGGTTCCGATTCCAGTCACCCTCGCCCCAACTAGGCGTCAAACTTTTAGTTCAATGAACTTATTTGTTTTTTGAAATTAGACTTATTCCTACTTTATTACTTATTTTGGGTTGAGGGTATCAGCTGGGGATCTTGCTTATTTGAAGAGATAGAGAGTTGGTTCAATTGAGGTGCGAAATTTTATGACTTAACAATAGTCTGTCAAGAAGTTTAAGATAAATGCTCTAGTTTTTTAGATATCTGGAAAATACTGGTTTTCGTTTTTTATCCGTAGCTTACTTATTTATGACAATTCTGGAAATCTGGAAAAACATTCTTGAAGCAACTTTGTATTCTAAATGTTGTGCATTAACCAGATTTTTTATGACCTTTCGAACTTTACGAAACCATCATGAGGTTCATTTTTACTTTCTCATACTTCTACTAGAGTAAAGAAAGTTATGATTTCCATGCAAATTTGTGAATTTCAGATTTTAACGGAATATACGTTTTGGGGTCCAAAGAACCCAAAAAAGTGAGTGGGTGCGTGAGTGCGTTCGTTTGTAACTCCGTGACCGATTTTTATAAGATTTTGTGTGTGGAAGTTTTATAGTTGCAGGTAGGTAGTTCTTTGTAACATCGTTAATCGGAACTGGAAACGGAAATTAGACCTGTTTTTTTGGTATTGATTTTTTTTTAAAACCTCTTTTGAAATTTTTAAACACATAGCGTTGTAGTGCATCTAAAGACAAATCAAATGCTTTTTTACCAAGTGCTGTATCTGTAAAATGAAGGCTGCTATGAATTTTTGAAAATTTTAACTTTAATGTCCAATTACTCAAAAACAAAATATCCAATTAATACAAATTGTCATATTGGTTGATAATCCATACATATATAAATAATCCATACATATATAAAAGCACAAAGGGTTTTTTTCTCCGGTTCCTACAGCGGCTACCGCTTCACCAATTTGGACCATTTTTTTTTTAAATGAAAGGTCTCTATCCACAGATGGAACATGAAACATTTTTATATTTTTATTCTACGTCGATTTTTTAATAATAATTATTTTAATTTATAATATACAAAGATCTTTGATAATATATATGAAGGTCGGCTAGACGCGCGTCAAATGGGGCGCCATCTATAATAACGTCGCGTGTCATTATTGGAACTAATGCATCACGTGACTTGACATTTCGCCGGTTCTGTCAACGCTGTCTGTCAGTGCATTGTGTGCTGGGGTAACACTAGTAAATATAATTCAGTGATGTAAAAACATTTTTGAAAAATTGAAAATTGTAAATATGCACACTAGTGGCTCAAAATTTTGGAATTTTCCTTAATTTCATTCTGACGCCCTCAACGCAAACGCCGATCGTTATAAAGTGTTATCATTTCGATAGACTATTTGAAGTACTTTATTTGGATCAGCGAGAATTTTCATCTATTTTAAAAATTGAGAAAAAAACGATACTGTTTAATATTACCAATGTGTTTTTCGGCAGTTACGTTATTTTAACTACGCCTATCAATTAGCTCTAATAAAAAAAATATATTTTTTATTTGCATATTTTTGATAACTCTAAATAAAGTTATAACCATTTTCGTGAGCGCATTAACTATCTTGGCGCCTTTTACGTAATAGGCCCCTTACGTTACCAACGCCTTGAGGCTGGAGATGTAAATTTCCATCAATTCTTGACGCGAGAACATTTAAAACGTAAAAAGTATGGGAAAGTACCAGCGACCTGTTTTGCCCATTTTTTTAAATATGACTACTTTTCCTTTTTCAGCGTATTAGAAAAAATTTTTTATTCAGATTACAACGATGTATCACACTTTATGATTTCATTTCCCTTTAATAGTGAAAAAATAAAAAACGAAGAATAATTTCCAAAATTTAAAGTAGAGTGGCAACGGTAGCCCACTGTACTATTTTCTACACTAAAGAATAAAATCTACAAGGAAAACGCCTCAAACATCGATGAATTAAGAAATAAAATTATTAATAAGTTGCTCAGAATACCCAACGTGCTGAAAATAAAATAAGAATAAGGGTTCAAATATGCTTTAACAAAGATGGAGGCATTCGATGTAGATAATTCAAATTTTAATAAATATACAGTGTGATACATTGTTGTAATCGGAATACAAATCTTGTTCTAATACTCTAAAAAGAAACTTGAAGAAAATTTGAAAAATGAACAAATCTGGTTACTGCAAAATACAAAAACTTGCGTTAAGAATGTTTTTACAGATTTCTAAAATTTTCATAAATAAATTAGCTACGGGTCAAAAACGAAAACCAGTTTTTTGGTTTTTTTTCAGATATCGGAAAACCCAGAGTTAATTTCTTTGCAGATTACTATTAGTCATAACGCGTGTTTCATCGACTATCAAAAGGCCTTCGACAATGTCAAACACAACACATTAATTAAAATATTACAATCAAAAGGACTAGACGAAGAAGACATAAACTTGATCCGAAATTTATATTGGCAACAAACTGCAACAGTGAGAACCGAAGGCGAGAACACAGAAAAGACCTTAATAAAAAAGGGAGTAAGGCAGGGATGCGTCCTGTCGCCTCTGCTTTTTAATATATATTCAGAGGAAATCTTTCAGAGGGCATTACAAGATACTAATGACGGCATTAAAGTTAACGGCAAAATATTAAATAACCTGAGATATGCGGACGACACGGTAGTGTTTGCGGATAGTCCAGAAGGATTACAACGTTTAATGGATGCAATCGTAGCGGAAGGAGAGGCCGTAGGTTTAAAATTAAACATCAGAAAAACAAAGATAATGATATTTAGTAAAAATCCGAATGTTCAAGCCGATATTGTAATAGACGACACACGCATTGAAAGAGTCCCTAAATTTAAATATCTTGGATGTTGGCTAACAGAAGACTTAGACCCTGATTTAGAGGTACGAACTCGAATAGAGATAGCGAGAACAACCTTCATGAACATGCAGAAGCTGCTAACAAATCGCAGCCTGAACCTTACCACACGTTACCGTTTTGTTCAATGTTATATATATTCAACGTTGCTCTACGGTGCAGAGACATGGACTATGAAAAAGAATATAGAAAGAAAACTACAGGCATTTGAGTTCTGGGTTTTTCGACGTATGCTTCGTATATCATGGATGGATCATGTCACAAACGAAGAAGTATTAAGAAGAATGGGAAGAGACAGAGAACTATTATGCACGATAAAAAAACGAAAAACATCTTACCTTGGACACGTTTACCGTAACAACAAGTACGAACTTTTACAACTACTTATGGAGGGAAAAATAGAAGGGAAGAGAGGACCAGGTAGAAGAAAGTGCTCGTGGCTTAAGAACATTCGAGATTGGACAGGAATGAACAGCAATTCACTAATAAGAACAGCCAAGAACAGAAACGATTTTGCCCAAATTGTTGCCAACCTTCAATGATGAAGACGGCACCCTTAAGAAGAAGAAGATTAGTCATAAAATTTCGCAACTTTGCCTCAATTTAAATAAATTATAGTTGTGAAACAAGATGAGATAATAGTAAGAAATGTCAAAAAAAATTTTAAAAATAGTAAAAAAAACAGGTCTGTCACTAAACTGGGGTCCCCAGATCACAAGCCCTCGCCTTTGCCGCTAACCTAAACAATTGTCTAATTTTTTTTTTCATTATGTGATTTAAATGGGTCACGGTTCATAACTGACATTTATCATGCACGTTTGAAATAATAAAAACAATAAATATTAAAAATAATTTACCATGCTCACTTGCCAATTGTTTAAAAATGTTAAATATGAGCAATTACGGTAAAATAATAAACAGCGCAACTATGATAATAGCTCCACGATTTGCAAACTAATTATCGACACAACACGCTTGCTTCATAGGCGACTGCGATTAAGTTTTTATTTAATTATTTTGTATATGCAGTCTGCCTACACAGACGGATGCTGGTATAGTATGTCTGGAATGCACAATTCTGGTAAAAACATCTACATGAATGTTGAAACAGTTACATTGAATCTACTCCAGAATTAACTTTTACATAAAGATAAAAATTTTTATGAAAGTTATTATTTTGAATTAAACTATTTTAAATTTCTTTGATTTTTTATTCATCAGAAATATTTAGGAAAGATTAATTGGGGTATTTACGGTTATGGAGTAAATAAACCGGGGGGTGTCTCTCGATGATATTTTGTATACCTATTGTATGTTACCTAGTTATTGCCATGATTTATGATGCTGCCGATGATAGCTGCGAGGTACAATGAATTTTCAATTATTGACGTATAGAATGTATAAAGATATTGTACCTTCTTCTACCCGAGAGGAAGGTAACAATCGACAATTCTTTGCAGATGTGTCAAAATAAAAATTATAAGAGAAAAGACATGACAGTTCTACAAAATTATTTTTGTTTTTCAGTTCGGTGGTTGTAACGTAACCGAGTGCTATGAATAAATTGTAATTTATTGTTGTTGCTCTTACTCAGTAGATTCTTTCCTTTTGCATATATTTTTTTTATAAACTTTTTGAGAATCTTGCAGTGTTTACAATTGCTGGGCACAGACAGAGATTGTCTCGTTTTAACATCGATATATTCTGTGTAATCTAGTTATGTGCCGTTAGACTGTATGCTTCTTTCTACGAAATATCTTTTACAAGCTTCACAGAGAGATGTATCATAAGCTGGTTGTGCGTTAAGACATTACCGGGAATTGCAAATCTATAGTTAGAAAATGAAACTGTTTTTGTAAGAAAAAAAATTGTTTGTTTTTATTTTTTTGGAAAAAGATTCATTGGGATTAAAGAAAACCAAAGAGAACATTCGTCAGCCAAGAATTGGGAACGATGGTAAAAATTAATCTCCCTAAATATTACTGTACCTAAGAATTAAGTTGTGAATCTTATTCTACTGTGACTCATAAGAAATTTAGCTTAAACAGAAAATGTTTTATCGTCTTCCGTTTATTGAATAAAGCGGAAGAAACATTAAATTTTCAAAAATTCCAAGTTTTATTAGTACAACACATCGTCACCAGTTTTTGAGCAGTATTTATCACTTTGCAATTTTCATTCTTTCATTTCATTGTGTTCTTCTAGGGCTAATAATATGATAATTAAAGTTTACGTCAATATGGCAACTCATTTTTGAGTAATAGAACATTATAGTGAAAATTATTTAAAAAATTGTAGAAGCCGTCATTTTGAAGCTAAGAAGAAAGAAAATCTGTTGGAAGCCTAGGTTTCTACCAGATTTCATTTCTAGATTTGGAAAAGTCTAACTTCTTCCGCTTTAGGATTTTTTCAAAAGCTTCGCGCATCGAAAACCCATTGGGAGTTATGAGACACATACACACACATACACTCATACCCACCAACCCACAGACAAGACTTTTTTAAAAACCTATTTTTTTGATTCTTACTAGTCCAAAACAAGTATTTCCGTCAAAATCTCGACTATGAAAATTTTCATGAAATCATACTGAAAGTGTAGGAAAGTAAAAATGAAAGTGTGAAAAGGTATTATGAAGTTTAAATTTGCCTAACCGGTTAAAATCTACCACAGTGTTGGTTGATGGTAATCAAATATAAATTTGTTCTATTCGTTGCATTTCCTTTCGGAACACATTCTGCGCGTTGTTCAATCACTTCTGTTTAAATATGATTCTGTTAAATAATCGTTCTGTGTTGTAGATATCGATTGTTCACATGAGGTAGGTGTTTTGTCTACAGGCGAATATACCTTAATATTTTTGTTTATCATCAATATATATTCGTTGATTGCCATTGATTTCTGTTCGATTGTCGTTATTGCCGAGGCACCCCTTGAAATAAACATAGTGCAGTATCGTGGATGTTTCTACTGAAATGTCCACGATACACCGCTATTTAATCTATGACCATAAATGCCCTAATTAATTTCTTCCAGTTATGATTTTGTACCGTGGATTAAATTACAGTGATTCGTGAGAAGGGTGTTAAAATTTAAATCAAGTTGTGAATTCAATCAAATGATCTACATAAAAAAATCCTCGATTTATATCAATTGGTTTTGGGTGGGGTGTCGATTTCATGTGAAATTTTTCCATTAGTACAATGATGTGCATAATGTTTGACAGTAATTTAAAATAAAAAAATTAAATACATAACATGTGCATGTCACACATTACCTTAAATTTGTTGTTAAAATATTTAAACAAAAAGTAATTCTGCGGACAATACTGTTTTTTAAGAAAAATCTGTTTAAATCTAATAAATTGATTTTTTAAATTTCTTTATATCCGACGCTCTAAAGGGCAAAAGGATGTATGAAGAAGAAGAAGAGATTTCTTTATAAAAATCGCGAATTTTTTGCAACCTGACGCTGGTCAACAACATAACTAAGTATTAATCCTATAATTGAAAATTTGTGCTTGTATAAATTGTTTTTGTATTTTTAAAGACTTAATGTTTGACAACAATACAGCGTTTTTTGATAAAAATTATCATAAAATCCTAAAGCAGTTACTGTACATATGCATGCTTATGCTTCTATTTTACATATAATTTTTCGCGTGTTACACAAATAAGATATTGAAGAAGAAGGCATTTCCCAGCACTTGCTACATTCTTCCACAAGTAGCAAAATTTTGATAACTTAAAGCAGTACTTTCAATAAAGTATTATTTCACAGGGCTATTAACTTAAACCCCAATAATGCTGTTTATTTCTGTAATCGGGCTGCAGCTTATAGTCGCTTAGAAAATCATGAAAATGCCATTGCAGACTGCGAAGAAGCAGTGAGATTAGACCCAAATTATGCAAAAGCTTATGGTCGTTTAGGGTATGTATTAAATTTATTTTATAATTTTACTTTCTCATAGATTTTTTTCTAGTATTGCTTACTCCAGTTTAAATAAATTTAGAGAAGCTAGAGATGCCTACAGAAAAGCACTGAATACAGATCCTGGCAATAGTATGTACGAGGAGAACTTAAAATTAGCAGAAGAACGTATGCTTGGCAATCCATTAGGTATTAATGGAAATTTGATTGTGTAATTTAATTTATTTACACCGTTTGTTTTCAGATGCCGAACTTCCCAATGAGCCTGCCAATGTTGACCTTA
Organism: Ctenicera cuprea; assembly: GCA_958336395.1. Classification (NCBI taxonomy): domain Eukaryota; kingdom Metazoa; phylum Arthropoda; class Insecta; order Coleoptera; family Elateridae; genus Ctenicera; species Ctenicera cuprea. Next base: position 394,110 of record OY284496.1, on the reverse strand, counting down.
GCCAATTTATGAGTAATCCAAATCTATTAAATATGGCTTCGCAAATGTTAAATGATCCTGGTGTTCGTAATGTGTATGTTATGATTATTGTAAATTTCTAATTCAGTTTTATTTATTTTTTGTTTTAGGATGTCCGGTATCCTTCATATGGGCAATGAAGGTCGTAATCCCAACATAGATGCTTTATTGCAAATGTAAGTTATATTGGTTTTTCATCATTAGTTCTTTTATGCGTTATTTTTTAGGGGACAACAATTAGCTCAGCAGATGCAGATAAATAACCCTACTTTTGTTGACAACCTGCGTCGCCAGTTTTCTGGAGATAATCCTGATCCAGAAAATCCTGATGCGCACGACGGCAGTGGTGATACAAAAAAAGAACCACCAGGTCCAAATAACGGTGGTAATACCTCTGCTTAGTAGATCAATTCCAACTATTAACCAGTTACTTGTTAGACATAGTATGTGTCTCTTGTTTTTTCAGTTAATTTATATTTATTTTGTATAGTTTGAATGTTTAAAAAAAGTGTTATAAAAATCTAGGCCATATTTAACTCTTACACTACCAACTGTTTTAATTTTTTTTTTTGATTATGAGGGTAATGGCCGTTTAAGTGCCCGTTTTTTTTTAGATTGAATTAAGGGCTTATTGGAAAGATATGAAAATGCATTCTTTGCCGAGAATGTATCAAACTTGATTAAAGCTACGGATAGCTTTAATTATTTTAACAGATATTTTAATCACACTAAGCCAATTTTTTGTTTTAGATTTGCTTTGCAAAACTCTATTAAAACTGGCAATAATCGTGATTTATTTATGGTAATTTTATCAGTAGGGGGTCTAATTACGTCTAGAAGTTAGTATTGTAGTACTATTGCTCACTTTACAATTCATGTTACAGTAGTTTTAAGTTTCTCAATAAGAATTTTCAATTTATTTTATGTATCTTATTGTGTGTATTTTATCTTATTAATTCTACTTTAACAGGTGTACTATTCGATTGTCTTTCTTTAATTTTACATTTGATTTTAGTGGTTAAAATCTGAAGATTAAATTATTAATTATTATTTTTAATGAATCAGGGTTAGTCGTTTAACTGTCACCCTACTTTTATTTCCTAAATTATTGAGAATATCTAATTTTTTTCATGATAAAAGTTGTTGATGCTGCATAAGCTAAGATTATTATCAATTGTACTGGGTGTTGAATTATGACTACAACACATTATTTTGCTACACCCTGTATATCATTGCATTTTTAAATTGTACGTTTAATTTTAGAAATAAAAGTTTTGCGGAGCTAGGATCTTACAATTAGTGGTTTTTGAGTTACTGTATGTTTTTCCAAAAATTCACCATTTGGCTAATATTTTACTAAATTATTTAAAAGAGACAATGAACCGATAAGTAAAACATAAGAAAACAAATAAAAACCAACTAGAGTTAATTAATTTCGCAGCAGGTAGAGAAATGATAATAAAGGCTACATTCTTACAGCATAAAACCACACTCAGGGGTACATGGAAGAGTCCCGACAGTAGAACGATAAATCAAATAGACCATGTGTTAATCGAAGCCAAGCACAGGAATTATGTTGTAGACGTGAGGTCCTGTAGAGGAGCGGAGATCAACACGGATCATTACATGCTAAGAATTGAAGTAAAACAACAATTGCCCAGACCCTGCAGAAGAGACTATCAAAGTGCTAAAAAGTGGGAATATACAGAAGTTAAGAGAAGAAGAAACTAAGAATAGGTACCAAGGGAAGCTCGAGGAAAAATCCAAAACAATAAGTGCAAAAGCGGAAATAGAAGAAGAATGGGGAAATATGCAGAAAATAGAAATGGAAGCAGCACAAGAAGTGCTAAAACCAGGGAAGAAAGTAAAGGGTAAGCCATGGTTCGACAAAGAGTGTTCAGAAAGTGTGGAGGAAAGAAAGAAAGAAAGCAAAAATGAAAGCGCTGGCACAAGATACCCCAGAAAATCAATCCATATTGAATGAAGCAAGAAGGAGAGTAAAGACCATATGCAAAAATAAAAAACGAGCTTATCAGGCAAAGGTTATAGAGGAAATAGAAAAAGACTGCAAGAATTACAGAACAAGAGCATTTTATAGGAAAATAGGAATGATAAAGAAAGGCTAGAGGCAAAGACTAATGATATGTAGAGGGAAGGATGGAAAGATAATTGGAGAAGAAGAACGCACATTAAAAAGGTGGCGGGAACACTAGAGAATTACTAGCGGAAACGGAACAAATAATGACCATCGAACCACGGATGGAAAGCGCTAAAGGAATGGAGGAAACACCTGGACCAACAACGCAAGAAGTTGAGGAAATTATCAATAATATGAAGAATAATAAAAGTCCAGTGAAGAAGGAGTTACAAATAGAACTGATAAAATATGGAGGACCACAATTAATAGAAAGATTTTCCAAGTTAGTACAAAGAATATGGATAACTAAAAAAATTCCGAAAAATTGGTCTGAAGCAATAATTTCCCCAATTCACAAAAAGGTGACCAACTAAACTGTCATAATTATAGACCAATATCAATTCTGAATGCTCATTATAAAATACTTGAAACAATAATTAATAAACATTGAATAGAAAAAACAGAAGAAATAATGGGGAATATCAATGTGGTTTCTGACCGAACATATCAACAATAGACCAAATTTTCGTAAGTAATGAAACAAATTATGGAAAAATGTGTAAGAAAGAAAATCAAAATCCACGATTTTAAGAATGCCTATGATAAAATAAATAGAACAATGCTGATACAAACACTACAGGAACTGGATGTGCCACAAGATATAATAGCGTTGGCCAAGATGACGCTGTCAAATAGACAGAATCAAGTTAAAATAGAAGAAGATTTTGTTACTACTAGTGGGTTAAGACTAGGAGACCCGCTATCAACGCTGTTCAATATAATACTTGAAAATATTCTAAGAAAATGTAAAATTAATAGAGATAAGAACATCTTTAAAAGTGTCTATCAAGGCCTTGCATACGCGGACAATTTAAGGATAATAACTATAACAAAAGAGGAATTAAAAATTCTTAACAAGAAAAATCGAATCTGAGGCTCAGAAATATGGATTAAAGATTAATGAAGAAAAGTCAAAGTATATGGTGGTTGGTAGTGGAAAACAAGCTGAACAAGACATGGTAATAAACAGGCACGAGAAGAGAGGAGTTACGTGTTTTTGAGCGTAAAATATTAAGAAGAATATTCGGGGGGGGGGGGGGTAAAGGAAGGAGAGGTATGGAGAAGCCGTACAAACAAAGAAGTGGAAGAAAAGTATGGAGAACCAGGAATAATAAATATTGTCAAACAAGCTCGTCTAAGATGGTTGGGTCACATTGGTAGGATGAAAGCAGGAAGAATGCCAAAACAGGTACTAAAACAAAAACCAGAAGGTACAAATAGAAGAGATAGGCCAAGAAGATCGTGGTGGACCTGTGTTAAGGAGGACCTAAAGGAGCTGGGCGTAGAAGAATGGGAAACGCAAGTTCAAAAAAGACAGATGCGGAAGGAAATAACCAAACAAGCCTGAAAGGCTTTTAGTGCTGATATTAAAAAGTGGGCGAAACAGGTAGCTGGTACTCTCCCCATACTTTTTACGTTTTAAATATTCTCGCGTCAAGAAAAGATGGAAATTTACATCGTCATCTCCAGTGGGTGCAAACCGCCTACTCCAGTTGAAAATTCTTGCTGATCCTAATAAAGTACTTCAAATAGTCTATGGAACTGTTAAAAGTTTATAACAATCGCTGTTTATGGATAAATAATTAATTTAATTTGTAAATTTTCAAAAATTCCCGGAGGGCGTCAAAGTACAGTTTGGAAGATTAGTAAAAATAAATTTGTAGTTCATTGCAAGCTCTATCGGCTCAGAAAGTTTAAAAAAATGGTGTGAGCAATTTTTGAAGAATAATTTTTTGAAAATGTCCACAATTTTGAGCCGCAAACTATATTTACAATTTTCATATTTCTAAAACTATTTTTGCATCACTTGATTATACTTATTAAGGGCTATCAAATAATATGACAATTTGTATTGATTGAATAGTTTGGTTTTAAGTAATGGGGCATTAAAGCTAAAATTTTCAAGAATTTGTAGCAGATTTCATTTTGAAGATACAGCATTTGACTTGTCTTTAGATGCACTACAACGTTATGTATTCCAAATTTTAAAACTGTGTTTTCTATACCAAAAAACAGATCTAATTTCTGTATCCTGTTCTGATTAACGACGTTACAAAGAACTACCTGCAACTAAAAAACTTCCACACATATATAAGGAAACGAATGCACCGACCCACCCACAGACACAATTTTTTTTTGGGTTCCTTTCGACCCCAAAACTATTTTGCACAGACATTATAAAATATTTAGCGGTACATGCCACATTTGATGGTATTAAGAAACACTGGGTGTTTCATTTGAAAAACAAAAGTTATTAAAATATGAAGTTTTGCAAAATTGACATTAACTTATGAACACCCTATGCAATATTTTGGTGCTTTAAGGCTGTATATCTAGAATTAAATTTAGAATCTAGAAATGCAATAATATACAGGGTGTTCATATCAAAGTAATTTGTTCTAACGGCATAACTAAACACCCAGTATAATTGGTTATAATTTTACGTTATGCAGTAGTTAATTATCAACAAATTTTATGAAAAAAAGAAAAGTCTGATATTCCCAACAGTTTAGGAAATAATAGTGGGATGACATTCGCCCTGTATATGATTTGAAAATGTACCATTGTTGGTAGTTTGAGGGTTAAACCGCTATCCTGATATTTATACCTTGTGATACTATTAACAGTTCTTGTTACAGACTGCATATGTGCAAAGTCTGTTTTATTAAAAGATTAACAGACGTGAATATGTTTATAGACTTGTAATACAAATTTTTCAAATAAATAAAGTTCATATTTCATACAGTTTGTTTTAATTTTCCATTTTATTAACATGAAATATTCATAATTGCACTGTTGACAAATTCATGTTTTTCAACGCCACAGGTATTTCAATGAAGTATGGATACCGTAACTCCCTTTAATTCCAGATATTACCTTTGATTTGTTTGTGCGCTTGGTTTTTGATTAACAGAAATGTATGAGTTGATACTTGTAGTAAAAATTTTTGAATGAATAAAATTAATATTTTGTAAAGGTTTGTTTTAATTTTTCGTTTTATCAACTAAACTGTCCACAATTTATTCTGTTGACAAGTTATTTTTTAACGCCAAGGTACAAACTATACTTTTCAATGAAGTAACAATAATGTCATTTCATTCAACTAATTTTTTGAATTAATAAAGTTTGTTTTTATTAACATACAATATCTGCATCATACGCAGACATTTCTAAGGCGCTAGACACCGAAATGCAGAAAAGGTGCGAAAAACCGATTTTTTTGGTATAAATAGTTATATATGAAATTAAAACTGACAATATTATCTATAAAAAATATTTTATACGTCTCTTTTTTATAAGACGCATACTTTTGGAACAGTAGTTGCGCGAATTGAGTTGAGCAATTTTTGAGAAGTGCAGAAAATTTGGATTTTTCACTTGTAACAAATTCCACTGTTTACTGGGTGTGGTGACTATTCACTGTGTAAAAGATGTAAATCAATAAGTTTCTTGTAGATGCACGATATATTAAATGTTTCCAAATTTTAGGAGCTTATTAAGGATTTTTCAAAAATTGTCGACCCGTGGGATTTTCAGCAAAGCTCAATATACGGCTCTTAAATTTTTCAGAAACCTGACTCTGAAAGGAGGGTCAACGTTTATAAATTTTAAGTTCGTTTAAAACAATTGTTCAGACAATCAAAGCTCTGAATTAGAGGTGGACGGACAGTTCTGACTGGAGTCATTGCAAAGGAACTAGTCCAGACTGTAAATTGGATTTTTGGCAGCTACTTAAAATTAATTTATAGGTGCAAACTTGTCAATATTTAACTGTAAATGTAGCCAAATATATTAAATTATTTTAGGGAAACATTTCAGATTCAAATATAGAGGGTGTCCATGCCTAAAACGCCTCGTCCTTATAACTTTCTTATTTAAGAGATACAGTCTTAAAGGTTATTATAAAATATTTCAAGCGTTCAGTGCTTAATCCAAATAATCGATAATTTAAAATGTAATTTACACTATTTTGAAATTTTGTTTTTTAGTTTGTTCCAAATAGGACCATATATTTTTAAACGTGCCGTTGAAAAGACTGGGGAGTTTTAGCTGGGGGCACCTTGTATATGTAGTAGTAGCATTTAGGGGTGGAATAGTAGCACTTCAATTAAGTGTTTACTATCAAATTTCTATACTGGGTTAAATGAAAAATGTAATAAAATACAATAATTTATTCGTAAACTGATTTTACTGTTTTAAGCCGTGTTTTTTTATAGTTGTTTTATGATGATCTAGGTAATTAATAATAAATTTAGTTGAAAACTATTTTGAAAAAGATGACAGGATGATGCCTTCTTCTTCTGTTGTTCTTTTTTTTATTTTGACATGCAGATTATAAAAATATTTTTCCTGTTTTTTTTTTATTATAGCATTAATTTTGTCAGATGTTTGCTTGTATATAATTAATTATGAACTGAACTATTATTGGGTTCTTATTGCATTCATTTTTTTAATGCAGGTCGGTACACTAAAACTGAAATATTGTATGAAACTGTTCCACATTTTTGACCTGTTCTGGTTTGAATATATGACAAACCGTTTATTTTCATAATGATTGGGAACGTTTGGCCCATTTAAGAAAACTGGCTCATAGCCAACACTATGATTTAATTAATATGTTGCTAGAAGGAATTTGGTTAGTTGTAAAATTTTTCAAGCGGGAAATTGTTTTAATTTTATTTGGTATTTTTGAATACTCGCTCTTCTCATGCTGGTAATTTGGTTCATATTTTTTTTATTATTTCATCTATTCCTATTTAAATGCATCTTCAATAAATTAATTAGGTTGCAAGTATAATAATTGCATTAGATATTTATTTGTATACAAAAATGTAATAATCTAGATTTTTTTCATTAGTCTGCCTTCCTAGAGCTATAAGCTGATTGATTTTAGGGATGCAACATTTAGTCGGTGGATTGAATAATTTCTTGAATATTCGGCCATTTTTTGGAGATTGGTGAATATTCCGATAATCGGATTTTTTTTTCAAATCAAAAATGAATTATGAAAGATCAGTGAATGACATATCTTTAATATATACCTACCACTTTGAAGTTGTTTAGTTTTTCATGTTTTGATGTATTTTTTTAAAATGGAATTTGAAATAATTACAGTTATAAAAATGAGCAAAGCACTTCACCTGGACTTTCCTATACTTTAGGAATTGTTATTAATATTTTCAAAAGCATCAAAGTTTTAACCACTGACAATAACCTCGGCCAACGAATCTCTAGCAAGCACAACCGCACATCCAAGACGTCATTCCCGTAGGTATTGCCTGGTCTGCTGCATTAGCGTACTGTAGCAAAATAATTTACAAATTTTTTGTGAGAAAAGAAATAAATTTAAATTATTTTTGGGAACAAGATTCCTCAGCATTAAAAAACACCAGACGCGTCTGTATAGAGCTGTTGCTGCAAAAAATTTGATCCGGCGTTAAAGTCAAAATTTTCAAAAAATTGTAGCGGCCGCCATTTTACAGCTTGAACGTTTTGAAAAAAACGTTGAAATTGCCCTGAGGTTTTCTAACAGATTTCGTTTTCAGATTTCGAAAACTCCATTTTTGAAAAAAATGCCACCAAATTATCTAACTTCCGGGTTCGGCTTTGGAATTTCTTTCAAAGTATACTTTCCCGATAAATGATTGATATACCCCCACATTCCAAAGCGCATCAATCAAAGTCGGACCATCGGTTTGGGAGTTTTGAAGCGCACATACATCCACCCACTCACAGACAGACATTTTTTAAAAACAACTTTTTGGGGTTCTTGGAGTTCCAAAACATGTATTTCCGTCAAATTCTCAAATCAACACTTTCCTATACTGAAAGCATAGAAAAGTAAAAAGATAGCAATCTTTATTCAAAACATCATTAAAATTTTGCTCTTTATGTTCACATAAGGACGGCATTATAAATTTGGTTTTTGTAGAACACGACTCATATTACGTTGAGCCCTCACACTACGTATTGTTTGGAAAATTAATTAATTTACTATTAAAATTATTTTTATATTTAAAAACAATATTTTGGATGTACCAGAGACACCTACCTATCAAATTAAATAAGTCCCTGAGAAAGCAAAATTGAATTATGAAAGGTCAGTGGATATGACGTCTTCAATACCTATGATTCACATTGATTTTGGCACAGACCAGACATTGTTGCTCACTTTTTGTGTGAACCTTATGTCGTTAGTTCATATAAATTCTGTAGTTAAAACTTTATCACCTCTAAAATGTGTTTAGTATTAACACAAGTAATAATTTCTTAGGTACATTAGCTAGCTTTCACAATTTATGTGTATATTCAATGTTTTCCTTTGTTGCAATATAATTTGACACTTGATTCGTCTGTTAGATCAAAATCTAAATTTGTACAAATGGTATCTTATCTGTTATTTATAGCTTTTGTTTTTCTATCTTAAATTTAAAATTCAGAAAATAGATATTCGGTTAATGTGCTTCAAATCAAGTGAAACTGGAACCTACAACCTCAATAAATCTCATTTATAATTATAACGGAAATTTTGTCTGTATTTTCAAAGTGCAATATTTATGTCAGCAACAAGTGAATGCTATTATTCACAGCCGGGCAATTTATTTTTAGTGCACTAGGAGCAAAGCAAATAGGTAACAAAGTAATGTTATAGGGGAAATTTGGGACAAAAGGGTAAAAAATTGACGTCCACTGCTGATATTCAAGTTGTGTAAATTTTATTGGATGCAAAGTATGTCCGCCTTGTACTACTTAACGTCACAGTAAGGGGGCATATGTGTTGAAATATTTCAGTAGGACGATATGGTACTCAAATTAGCACATCGTCTAAATATATCTAGCCACAGGTTTGCAAAGCCTTTGGCAACACTGTGTTCGTAAATAATGAATATTTTTCTGCCTTCATCATATCACAAGATTTGAGAAACCTATTTGGGTGAATTTTAAAATTAATAACAGTAGATCATAACTTTATTAAACACCTTTTTTCAAAGTTATCTGTAAACTGACATTTTTTGATACATTTTATAATTTCGAACTTAAAAATTAACTTGCAATGTTGTAATTGCATTTTTTTTTCTTCCCTAAAAACTGTCTTTTATTTTACTTAAATAATATTTATTTATTTTAACCCTATATGTATTTCGACATGTTTACATGCCATTGTCAAAGGTTATATGAAAAAGTAAACAGTTAGTGTTGTCATAGCAACGATAGAACTTGGTTCCTTCATCTTGGTTATCAGTGTTTGCAGATGATTTGATTTCTTATTCCAAAATTTCCAATAAGAGTGATTTTAAGAGATCAATTTGCTCATTCATTAAAAGTACAGTTTTAAATGTTTGTGAATTTTAACGAAGTAAAAGTGGAACTTCTTAGTATTATTATTATCTTTCTCTCAAATTTTTATCAGTGCATTATAAACTGTTGTATTTAGGTTTTGCAAATTATTTTAAAGAATATCCGGCATCACCTTTAAATAAAATCTATAAAACATAATTATTTCGCCACTTAAATTGAAAACCAACTACTTGTACTGTAATTTGTTCAATTTCATTTAACTTTAAACATACATGTTAGAGTATAGGTTATTAAACCTATAACTTATTATTGTGAAAATTTAATTACCTACTTAAAAACCATAACATACATAGTTTGAAGGATCGTGTATATGTATCAAAGCCAACATGTTTAGAAATGGTTCATAAATCTCTAGTTACATGAGATTCTTTGTGCAAATCATTTTGACTGAATTTCGATATGTAACAGTTTTATTGGCTGCAAATTGAAAAAATGTTTGTAAAATTCCGTTAACATTTAGTAACACAGTGGCTTTTGAAAACGTTGGCAAACATTTTAATCCAGCTTGTTGATATAACTTGCTCCACATATATGCAATTTGTCAAATCTTATAAACAATACTTGTATTTTAAGAACCAGTTAATTTTATATATCCACACAATTTTCCAAGCAGAAGAAAGTTTTCAAGAATTCATGGCTATAAAGTAATGAATAACTTTGAAGTATGTTTTGGCCAAAGAGTTTATTTAACTTTCTTAATTTTTAGCTCGTAACTTTATTAAAATCCAAAAAACAGTTCACCTTTCACATTCAAGTGAATTTTCGGGTACAGTGTTTTTAATTTCCACATGTTTTTAACAGTGAACACTGGCTTTTATAAGAAATGTGAGAAACGTTTCTAGAAGCAAAGGATAAGTCTGGTGACAACAAAATGTGATAATTTTTTTATAATATAAGTCTGGTACTTAGATCAACAACAAAAAATATTCCATATTTTGTTTTGGAAACATTTTTGGTTGTGACCTAAAACGCATTCATATGAAGGCTTTGGAAACGTTTTTGGCTACAGTGTTGTTTTTTTTAGTTTAGCACTACTAGGCTGGCCGTTATGAGAAATGTGGAACTTTCCTAGAGGCAAAGGATAAACCTGCTTATGATAAAAAGTGATGCTAATGTTTCCACCTTTTTTTATGCAAAACTATAGACGTATTTTTGGTTACAGTATTTTTTATACTTTCATATTTTAAAATGTGATATTTATAGGAAAAGTGTGTGAAATTTTTTTATGGACAGAACATGGGTATGGTACATGGTAACTATGAATAAAAAATGTTTATGGAAAACTGTGGTACAATTTTTTTGCAGAATTTTTTATTTTAAAACTGCTATGTTGATCTAAATAAAAACTATGGGAAACTTTTCTATACCTAAAAGATAAAGTTGATATTAAATATGTCAGTATTAAATCATTGTACATTTTCCACGCTTTTTAAATAAATATTTTCGTGGCATTTTAGCAATGTTGGAGTGTTTTTTCTAAAAATTGTAAAAAATTTCTTCCAGACAAAATATATACCTGGTAAACATGTCAATTAAAATTTGCTGTATTTTTTTTTGGCAGATTGTGAAATAATAAAACTTCTGCTTCTTGACCCTGTATCCGTCCTGTCGAAAACAACGAAAGGAATTTTTGTCTGAACTATTATTTTAGAATTAAATTTGAACTGAAACTTGGACTACAGAGATTTGTTGATGAAACTAAAATAAACTAAGCAACTGGCTTATGTGCTCTCCAGGATGTAGTGTTTTCATTAAAGATTGGTTCAAAGCTTGTGTTTACAAGAATTAAGGTTTCTAGTATATTTATCCAGACGCTTGGTTCCTGGATAAATATGCGTTTCTGAGCCGTTAACACGCTTTTAATGTAAACAGTGTCGAATGTGGTCAATTAGTAGCAGAGGGGCGCGCGCGCCACTTTTGAAACTGAAGGCGGGCGTCGTGCATCGGTTACAGGGCGGGCGTCGCGTCTTGAAACAGTTTCAGAATTTTCAGTGTGCTTAGCACTTCATGGTTAGTCTGACGCTTGCACGAACGTCGCGCAGCGCGCTTGCGCCTAAATCGGCATCGCGACGTTCACGAATTTCGCAGGCGCAGCGCGCCGCCGTATAAGGCTTGGCATAGCATTGGTCTACGTGTAAGCTTACACCGCTTTTTCACTGCTCCTGGCTAAAAATACTTGGACTAATGGTTATTTCTAGAGGATTCATATACATGTTTTCTTATAATCTGATTTCTATATTACATTTTTATGACGAACAATAAAACTGCACTGGTCAATAAAAACAAATTGATAAATCCCCCCTTTGCAATTTATAATTAAAAACAGAATTTCACTAACAGCTATCAATGTCATGAACATTAAACTGTAATATCCTAATAATTAAAGAACATTAACACTTCTGATTAGGTAATACTGAAATGAGAAATTATATTAACTTGAATATTAAGTACAGATGATACCGTTACAATAAACCATAAATGTTGCAGTATTTTAGTATTTTTAAATTTAATTAAGCAAAGCAGTATGTACTTTGTTAATGTTACTGGAATGTAAACAACTTGACCGAAGGTCAGACGATGAGGTTCATCAGGTTTCAACATTGTGACAAACAGCAGAAGAAATTGTATATTTAGATGATGCAACGAAAATAGGATGCAGCACATATGATACCGGATTCATAATTAGTACTAATAAGTAAGGTCGCAGCCCGAAATGCTACTGCACTGCTTTGTAGACTTGACTCTGCTAACAAGCTCCCATGTGGTGATCTATTTTTGCCACAGACAGAAACGACCGCTGTGTTGTTTAATAAAAATAGCCGATACTGCCATGTTTAGAACCAGAACAAGTTGATAACATTTGGTAAAAGGGACGATTATGACGTCTCTTCTAATACAGAATCTGTTAACCCGTGCGTATTATAAGTTCAGAAATGCTGATAGATCTCTTGGCTTCGTTAACTGCTACTACTCTACATTTGTTAAAAATATATTTATCGAAAAAATGTATTTTTTGGCTGCTACATCAGAATACGAAAGAATCATAATAACATAATTCATTTATTCGACGCAAAAACTTTGAAACTTTTTTGACGTCTTACCAAATTAAATACAGTTGCAACATACTATTGTCGTTACACGACATCCTGCACAACTAGGAACTAGAAACAAAAACAATGACCATTCCAATTAGGTATTTCATCTCCTATGTGTCAACTTGTTTTGCACTTGAATTTTGAAAGACATACAGATTACTCAGAATTCATTTGCTAACATAAAGTCTAAAAATGATCTTTTGTTGACTATATTTGTAATTTAATTCGACACTGTTGCTGAATGATCATACTAGAATGTAGCAATTTTCTTAGAAAAATTTTTGCTTATACAATTCTCTTGCTTTTGTTATAAATAGTTTCAGAGAGAACTTAAATCATATACAATTACATCCTTCACATAAATGCCAACACACCTGCTTTAGTAACACTTCGCAGTTAAATTACAATAGATCTAGTGGTGTGACTTATAAATGATAAATTATATGTTTAGTACATTTAACTGGATTTAATGAGTCGTCAAAAATATTATTTCAGTGGTGGTTAAATATGGTATTGTCTCATATTTATTCCCACAGTCTATATTTAAAAATAATAGCTGGTGTGTTACTTTTCTGGAAATCAAAGTAAATTTATTTGATGTACAACTGAGCTCTAAAGTTTCACATTAATAAAATCAACAGTGTGCTGTGGTTAAATACGATACTGTCTCACATTTATTCACACAATCTAAATTTAAAAATGTTGGGTGACGGGTTACTGTTCTGGACATCGAAACAAATTTAATTGAGGTTTAACTGATCTCTAAAATGTAACATTAATAAAATAAAATCAATAGTCTGTGATGGTTAAATATGATATTGTTTTATATTTATTCACACAGTTTACATTTAAAAATGTAATGTGGTGGGTTACTTTTCTGGACATCAAAACAAATTTAATTGATGTGTAATCAATCCCTAAAGTTTGACATTGGTAACAAGTCTATTGAGAAACTGATGTTTGAATTATATTTAAAATAGTCTCGAAAGGCCTTGAACGTGCATTAGATGTGATGACATTGGTGCACTCCGGAAAGAGTGTGTTGGTTCATCGGAGAACAATCGCATACCACTTATCACAGGTCGATTAGTCATTATCGATGAGCAACAAATGGGAATAGCGGTCAGGGTGGAGGCGGCACATATTTTGTTAACAGCGTCGCTCCTGCAGGAGCAACAAAAGGAGTGGGGCTTAGCGGCTGGGAGGGACGAATCACGTTCTGGTTTAGATTTGGGGTGCACGTTAAACTCCTTTAGTCAGTCAGTGCTTTGGGAAGCCACAGAGCAATCTCTAGGATAGGACGAACGACTCGACGGCGCGCCTGTGCGACGGGACGGCCATAGTGTTATACACGCGAACCCTTTAAGTGTGTGCAGTGAAGTGGTGAAGTGTTCAGTTCAGCTTCCCTCCACAGAAGTAAGTCAGGGTGGTCTTATTCTCCAGCGGAATATACGCTTCTTGTGCGCGCGAGTGCCCCACGTGCCGAAGGAAGTGTTTAAGTGCAACTCAAACGCAGGATAACCAATCTTCAAGGATATATTTGTTTTTTTTTACAAAAATATTTAATCACCCTGTAACTTCTGGAATTTATGATATTTAATCAAAAACGTCATCGAGTGCTACTCACATATATGGAGGCGGGGGGGGGGGGGGGGGGGTCATAAAATTTACCAGGTTGTATCACTAAAAGTTGCCAAAGCACCGGCGCTGAGCGTCACCGCTAACGCTCTTAAAATTTGAATACAAGTCGCCGTTTTAATAATAGTTTCCGCACGCGAACGTAACAGTTCAAAAATACTTCTTGGCTGTTAGTAACTAGGCTGAAAAGGTGATTCATTTCAGAAGTAATTTTATCTTAGCATACTTCCCACAGCGCACGTAAACGGGTCGCAAAACTATGTCAATAATTTTTGACTTACCTTGAACATTAAATTTTATTAACCATTAACTATTAGTATTCAGTTTATTAAATTTTGACAATTTTCGATTTCTAATTTTTTTTGAGTACCATTAGATTTTAATTATACCATAAGTTAGAAATATTATTTTCAATTAATTATAATTGTTGGTTTATTGGATACTGGACGTTTTATAGGGCCGAGTTAATGTCCATGTTACCGGGCTAAAGCAATTGTAAAATCATGGGGGTGGCGGAAGACTTCGCTCCCAGTTTTACACAAAAGCCGCAACTACGGCAAGAAGATGATGGCAATAAACTCATCTTCGAATGCCAGTTGCTGTCTTCACCCAAACCGGACATACAGTGGTTTCGCAGTGATGAACTTCTTACCGAAGATACCCGAACTGTTTTCAAAATCCAGTCTGTGGGCACAAACAAATTTTTGGTGGTCCTCGAACTGGACGATGTCATCGAAACAGATGCAGGCCTTTACAAGGTCAAAGCAAAGAATAAAATGGGTGAAGTCGCAGCATCTATTAACCTGAATTTTAGTCGTAAGTTTCCTTTTAAATTTTATGCTTATATTTCAATGATGGTTGCTTATTATTGTTGACATTGTTCCAAGCACCATGAAGTATTTGTTTCGCATATGATTTAAACTCACAATAATTTTTGGAATAATCAGTGACAAAAGTTAATCTTGACAATTCTCTTATTGCAGCTATGGACGAACCACGAGAAAAGTAAGTTTTAATACAAATTTTTTTTGTAAACATAAATAAATGAGCAAAAGGATATTGATGAGCGGTCCTACAGCATAAAATGTGAAAATAATGGTAAAAGTTAATTTGATTTTTGTTTAAAGCATTAATGTGAATTTTTTTGTTAATTCTTTACTGGTGAGATATGAGAATTATTCAGATCAACAAACAATTCCTTCTTTGCGTACCTTGCTTTTGATTTATTTATAGCTTTCACTTTCATGCAAGCGCTCGTGTGAATAAATTTATAAAAAAAAATAATGAAATTGCGAATTTGTGGAAAATAAATTGCTCGGACTGCTGAACAGACGCGATATAACCTTAGCTGTTGAGTTGCCTATAGACAATAACAATCGGGAATTTTTTCAATATTTTGTGTTTCCACATTTTCTATGCTTCTATAGACAAATAGATGGCCTTGCACCAACGTTTGCAAAAAAACCAAGTATTCGACAAGAAGAGGATGGAAAAAGGCTACTTTTTGAATGTCGAATCCAAGCAGATCCTCGTCCCGTCGTAACCTGGTTTCATAACACCACCCCTGTCTCCGAGTCGCCACGTCACAAGGTATAATATTTATCTTACACGGCATATAACACAACTACAAATCTGATCTGAAATACTAACAAAACATAAAATTAACCCTGTTTACATACTGAAACAATTATAATTAGGTACTTTAACTGACGGTTTAATTGTTTTTTTTTGGCAAAGATGTGTTCTATTTTTGTCATAGCATATGCGACACCTGCTGTTTTCTTTTTTGTCCTATAATCTGGGTTACTTAATTTAAAATGCATTTTCGGAAATAGCACTTTTATAATAATTTAAAAAACAAATTTAATTATACGCACGCGCGCACACTTAACACATATTGTTTCCACTACATATATCTCTGGGCAGTGGACTATGCTAATAAATATATTTAAAAAAATTGTTTTACCACTGTTTGGAAAAAATTTTCCGTTACTAACGAGGTTAATCAAATTTCAGTTGATCATAGATAAAGATGGACATTCGTACTTTGCAACACTTGAAATTAAAAACGTTACCGTTGAGGATGCTGGAAAATACAAAGTTATGGCAAAGAACGAATTGGGAGAGAGCAACGCAACCATCAGTCTTAATTTTGACAGTAAGTTTTGCAGCTGTTTAATGTTTTTATGCTTCTTGCAGCCTTGCGTTGGCAAAGAGACCTCCTTCTTTTTTTAAATATTTTAATTTAAAATAACGTGCAGCTTTGTAGAATGCAAAATATAGAAATGAAGTAAAAACAGTAAGTTTTGGAGGAGGTCAAATTATAGCTTACGTGTTACTTCAAAGCACTGAAACTGAAAGACTATGCTTACACTTTTAATTAATTCATTAACGTTCTAATCACTGCAAAGCTTTCAGTTTTAAGCTTCTTAACTGCATTTGTGTGGCAGCACAGAGTTTATAGTATAGGTGCTTTTGCTCCACGGATGCAGCTGCTCAAGTCTATACCACGTGACACTACAGTGTACTTACTTATAACTTATTTTCAATATACTACACACTATGCATTCAGAATAAATATACATTTACCTGTAGTTTTAAACTTGCCAAATAATACATGATTGTATACTTGAGCACCAAAGCAGCTGTAATGGGACAAGTATGTCAGCACTCGTGCACAGTTACAATGGACTAACTGCGCTTAATCTCAGCTCAGCTTTTAATCCGCAAGTTTGTTAACATTTCCAATATTAATCCGTGTACAGTGCCTTTGAAGAAGACGTGTTGTGTGGTCTTTTTTTTATTAGCTCAGAAGCTTAGATTAGATACAGACTTATTTTACATTGTGCAGTACATCCACTCGCCTAAATTTTGCCTGGCATTTTGTTACTTACGCGTTGACCGCTGGATTGCATTATTTTTTTAGCACAGTTTTGTTTCCTGCTAAGAAGCTACAGACATTCTTCTTATTTTTCGACATGATACCCTGATTTTTCCAAGGCCATGTTCTTGCAAATGTGACACATTTATTTCAGCACTGTAATTTTAACACAGTTAGGGCAATATTAAAAGCTGAGCTTATTCGGTGATGAACATTGTAAGTTGCGCGAGTGTTGCTGGCTGTCCTATACCTGATAGCCAGTTTAGGAGAATTTCTGCATAGGCGATGAGGCTCCGGTGCCGGAACAGGGATTCAGACCAACATTCACGGAGCGCCCCGTCATCCGACAAACCGACGACGGTACCAAGATTACATTCGAATGTCGTTGCGTGGGTGACCCGAAACCAGACCTTAAGTGGTACGTATGCTTGTCCTGCTTATGAAACGAAGGAGACTCTTATTGGCGATACGCAGGTTCCATGGTAATAAAGAAATTAAGGAAGGTGGGCGGTACATCACATCAATGGAGATCGACGAAATTCTTTACTACCTAGCTCGCTTAGACATTTACGAAGTTGAAGCTGCAGATAAGGGCGAATATCGCGCAATAGTTAAAAATAAGTATGGTACCGGAACGGCCACCATCAACCTCAACTTCGAGGGCGATGGCAAGCCTAAGTAAGACTGCATCATATTTGCAAAGAATGGCACGAATATAGTGCTCTATTCCACAGAATTCCTGAAGGAAAAGCGCCGCGTTTCCCCAAGAAGCCAACAATCCATCAAGAAGGGGATACACTTGTAATGCAATGTTTGTTAGAGGCAAATCCTGCACCAGACATTACCTGGTTCCAAGGGAACAAGGTCATTTCTGACAGTACGCGAGTGCGTATGTCCAGAAAAGCTACTGCCAAAGACACGTACTTGCTGACATTAGAAATTTCACATCCTAGGCTTGACGACGGCGGAAATTACCGTTGCAATGCGTTCAATATTTATGGTGAAAGTAATGCGAACATTTCGCTTAACTTCCAAGGTATGCTGCGTATGATCCGGAGTTATGTGCAACTTCTCTGCTGAACCCCCGTGTTGTAATATTTGATGTCTCAGATTGTTTCAGCACTGTCGACTTGTCCATGTCTGTTATTCTCCGTATATCCGTTTGCATGAGCATGGCCGTAACCACCCTGAAGTGCCTGCCTCAAGCCAAATGCTCACATGTGTGTCTTTACAGGTGGCGACAATGCCGCTGGTTTTGCACCCTCCTTCATCGAAAAACCTAAAATTATACCCAATGAAAGTGGTACACTTATTACGATGAAATGCAAGTGCAAAGCCAAACCCAAACCCCAGGTTACGTGGTACAGAGGAACTACAGTCGTCACCGAATCTTCCAAAATCAGCATAAACATAACCGATGTTGAAGAAGACATCTATGAACTTACTCTAGAGATCAAGGTACATATGGTACTTCCAGTCTCATTAAGCGTAGAACGTATTATGCTGATGTTTTTTATGTTAATATGAACAGTCAAGCTATCATTCATCTTCAGATACAATTAACCCGACTTACTCCCTGTATTAAATTTTAAATATAAGTATAATTTATAACATTCACCTGTCACAGACTTATACAAGGTGTCCCAAGCCTACCCGAACATAGGCAAATAACATGAAGAAACTGCAAGTGTTATATAATATCTTCCTGAAATGCGCACGTCAATTTTAGATGACGTCATAACGATGAAGAACGCATATTTTTGTATTACTCAGTAGATATTTTGGTAAGCTTCCGGTTTGATTACGGCTTTGGTTAATTAATTTACGATTGCAATAAAAGAGTTTGGCTTGTAACTCCGAAATTAATCTTCCTCGCTTACGTTTTGACCCACGTCGCACACTAACGATGCAGCAACGGCAACGACACAGAAAATTCAGTTTTCGCTCTCCTCCAATTTTTTTTTATTATTACTAAATCTCTTAATTATCAATTTTTATTTTATAAGAGCCAAATATTATTTTTGGTACTGCTTTGTTAAAAAAAATGGATAAAATAACACAAAATATTATATTACTAAATCTTCATTGAGCCATCTTTGCATAATAAAGTATTTGACCAATAAAAAAAAAAAATAATTCAGGTATTTCACAACTTTCTTTTGTCATTGTAAATTAATTAATTAAAGCCGTGGTTTAACCGGAAGCTTACCAAAATTTGTAGCAAGTAATACAAAAATATAAGTTCTTCATCGTTATGAAAAATGGTAGTATCGCGATTTGATAGCACTTCTGGTCTCGCCAGAAGTAACATGAACTTTTGTTTTTTAAACGGAATAGTACAACTTTGTTCTTGTATGTAGCTACTATTCATAAAAAAATTAAAGATAATATTATAAGTTTTTGTTGTAGGATTTCAGATTTTTTTTTAGTTTTCTTCTATCTATACTAATATTTTTTGCGGCACAGACACAAATTTATGTAAAATATGGTTAAAATTTTTATTACACTTAAAATGAAAGCTTGACCGTTTGAAGCATAAAACAAATCTATGTATTTTGAAAAATACTCTACCCTAGAGTACTGTAAGCCTACTGAGATAGGAGGTACTAGAAATAGGTACACATGTAGGGCATTTGAAAGCTTGTTCCAATATGAAAATTTATTAGGATCCTTCAGCGCCGGATGGAGGGACTTACAGATGCCATGTCAAAAACGAATTTGGAGAAAGTAATGCAAACCTGAATCTCAACATTGAAGCTGAACCAGAACCAGAAGGAGAGGGACCCACATTTGTAGAAAAACCTCGAATTACTTCACATCAAGGAGGAAAACTTGTTGTTATGGACTGCAAGGTACATATCTTCTAATTGTGCTACAACAACATCGACTTATTTTACATTCAAATCCCGACAGGTTCGTGCAGATCCAAAACCAACGATTGTTTGGTACCGCGAAGGTAAAGTAGTTTCAGAATCGAGTAAAATTAAGATTGTAGTCGAGAAAGTTGAAGAGAGTATATATTACATAAAGTTAGAGTTAAAAGATCCTGACCTGGAAGATTCAGGATTATATAAATGCAACATTAAAAACACATTGGGTGAACTCAATGCCAATCTCACACTCAACATTGAAATTATACCTGTTATTAAAGAAAGACCGAAAGTTATTAAGATTATCAAAAAACGTACAGTTATCGTGGAGTGCAAAGTTCAAAGTAAATTTGCACCACAATGTACGTGGTACAAAGAAGCAGATGCTGTTAAAGAAGATTCACGGCATTCGGTGCATGTAGAACAAGTTAAAGATGTAAGTTTAAAAATTCACAGGAATACAAAGTTTACAATCATTTCTAATCCTTTAGGGTGAATTCAATGTTAAATTAGAAATAAACGAAGTAACGAAAGACGACAAAGGCTCATATAAACTGGTAGCTCGCAATGAAAAAGGTGAAGCTACATCTCAGAGTGTTGAAGTGACGGAACTTCCACCTGAAGAAAAGCCTAAAGGAGAGAAACCTAAAATTAGCAAACTCTCAAATATTGTAAGTATGCATTCAATGTCTTTTTTTATCTTGATACTAATAAGCAATTGCTTTTAGACAATCGAAGAAGGCAGATCAGTTGATTTTATATCTACACTTAAGATTATAGACAAAACTGTTATTGTAATTTGGTACAAAAACAATACCGTTATTAAAGAATCCTCAGATATCAAAATGACATTTGATGGATCGACAGCCCGCCTTACAATTAGTAAATGCAAGCTGTCTCATGCTGCAACGTATAAAGTAGTGATGAAAAATGAATTTGGCGAAGATGAATCCATTGCTATTCTTACTGTTAAAGAAAAGAAAGAAGAGGTAATAAACATTTATTTATTTTATTCAAATAGATAACAAAATGTAAAGTATAGATAAACCCCACAAATTTAGATAGTTTCAATGTATTAGTTGTTTAACAATTTGTAAAAAGCAAGTAGAAAGCCAACTCAAAAACAAACTAACACACCTTATTAGTCTAACTAACTTATGTATGTGTATCAATAAGGAGGAATCTGAAGAGGAGGAGGAGGAAGAAGAGGAGGAGGAGGAAGTAATAGAAGAAAAAGAAAAACAAAAGGTACAAGATACACTTATACATTCAACAGCCTGTTTTACACACTCAAATAAATCTACATTGTTCATAGTGCCTATCAGATACTGGTATTTTGCAATTTGTTTTCTAAATTCTAATAAATTTAATTTTTTTAAAAGTAGTTAAACAGCTAATTATAGTTGGTCCGATATTAATATTTAAAATATCAACATTTTTATTTATTTTAGCTTTTTAAAAATTACAAAATAGGTACTCTGCCATTTATACATTATTTCTGAAAAAAAAAACATTAAAAATTTGTATTGCATTGTTATTAATATTATTCCTATTTATTACATAATACCACTACAATTGTATCATATTTCTAAATATGTTATTATTTATCACTAACAATTGAATTTCAGTTACACAAAGACAGTTTTCTGCATGTAGAATTATTTGAATATGAAGTGCTTCTATATGCTCAAATACACTATAACTTAATACTTATACATACATTTTGTTTATTAGGAAGCTGAAAATGATAAAGAAGCCCTTAAGAAAGAAGAGGTAAAAACAACAAAAGTGCATTATATTTCAGCAATTATTAACTAAATATTTACCTTGCTTTTTTGTTTGTATGCACCTACTAAATGGTATTTTAAGGTATATCTTATTTTGCTTTGGATTCTCCAGAGGTTCAGAATTTTCTTCAGATTTTTCGTTCGCTCACCACATATAACAATATCTGTAAAACAAAATTTACAATTTCACTACTTTTGAGTTCATACAAATATGCAGATCTAAATACTCAAACTTTTGCATTTTACACTCAACCAGTAACCGGTACATAACACAGATCTTTTTTTTAATTATTTTTAACAGAATTTGTATATATTATTATTACATGCTAAAATTAATATTTTATTTTTAGAAGAAAGAGGAAAAGAAGGTAGAAAAGAAAGAAGAAAAGAAAGAGGAAAAGAAGGAAGAAACGAAAGAAGAGAAAAAAGTAGTTACAAAGAAAGTGGAAAAGAAAGAAGAAAAAGTAGAAAAGAAAGAGGAAAAAGTAGAAAAGAAAGAAGCTGTAAAGAAAGTAGAAAAGAAGGAGGAGGAAAAGAAAGAAACCATAAAGAAGGTACCTAAGTAACTAATGTTATATTCCTGTTCATTCTCATTCCTATGTTTGTAATTTGTTCATAATTATGTGATGTTTATTTATGTAAGGAGGAAGAAAAGAAGGTGAATGATGTAGACAAAAAGAAACCTGAAGTCAAAAAGACTGAAAAAGAAAAGGTAAGTAACTAAACAACTGATGAAAGTATTATGTCAATTAAAGTGTTTGTTATTGCATGCATGTTCCGTCATATTGTTCTTGTACTTATAGGAGGCTGCACCTAAACCTGCTGAACCGAAAGTTGAGAAAAAGACTGCTGCTCGAAAGGTAAATAAATAACTCTTGACAACAATGTAAATATTAACATGTCAGAAATTATGTACAACTAATTTTTCAAACTTAGGTGGTAGAGGAATCAAAATCAGAATCCAGAAAATCCTCTCTTATCGAATCTGAAGAAAAGGTAGTTATAGCCTATTAAAAATATATCTGAGTATTGTTTTTTGAGGGTTTTTTCCAAGTGTTACTGAAATATTATTTTAGATTGTCAAAGATGGCGATTCTCGCTCCGCAAGTAGAAGATCTTCCGTTCAAAAGGTATACATATCGTACTTTTTTTTTATTATTTTTTCTTCAAATAAAATCTTTTACTTTTAACTTTTGCTATCAACTAAAATTCCTTCAACATTTGTTTATCTTTGGTGACAGGTTGAAGAACAGTCTAAGACTGAGACTAGACGTACTTCTGTAGTTGAAGAGAAAAAGAAGGTAACTTTTGTCTTCTACTTACTTTCATGTACTTTTCTTTTCGTATTTTTGAGGTTTGTTTTTTATTATTTAAATTCTCTTTTAAGGTTGCAATTTCTTCTGATATGAATTTTATGCTTTTAAAGTTTTATTGAATTTTAGTTGCTGCTTATTCTTTACATTAGAAAACATAAGAATTTTATATAAAATACTTTTACAGGATAGAGACCAAAAAGTCCTAGAACCTACACCAGAAGCGGTAAGTATTAATCAGATGTAGTTTATGTGTTGGCCTTCTTTAAATTGTGCTAACACACAGTATACAATAAATCTTTTTACATATATTATACAATCAATACTTCTAAACACACACAGAAACAAACCCCAGCACCACCCACAAACGATGTAGGTCCAAAAAAACCTGCAGAAGACAAGAAACCAGAGCCTAAAAAGCCAGGACCCAAACAACCAGAACCCAAACAACCAGAACCAACAGAACCAGAACCTAAAAAACCAGTAGCTAAAGAACCAGAACCCAAAAAACCAGAACCAAAAGAACCAGAGCCTAAAAAACCAATAGCTAAAGAACCAGAACCTAAAAAAGCAGAACCAAAAGAAGCAGAGCCTAAGAAACCAGTACCTAAAGAACCAGAACCTAAAAAACCAGAACCTAGAAAACCAGAACCAAAAGAACCAGAACCCAAAGAGCCAGAACCTAAGAAACCAGAACCCAAACAACTGGAAGTAAAGAAACCAGAACCTCAACTTAAAGCACCTGAAATTAAAGTACCAGAATCGAAACCAGCTGATAAAAAGCCTACTTTAAAAGCACCAGAAATTGTTGTACCCGAAGAAAAGGGAAAATTAGATAAACGACTCACTGCCACACAGGTATACATTTTATTCTTTATTGTACCTACATCACAAATATTTACACTGCAGCACTAAACCAGTCTATCATCTATTCTTATTTAAAACATCCACCAATCTAATCATTAATAAAAACCTCTTTCAGTTCGACCATGTAGTATTCTTTCCTGCTTATTCATGCATAGTATTAGAATAATAACCATTGTTAACTTTTTCTATTCATAATATTTTATAAAACAATGTTCTAATTATTGTTATAATTTTCCTTTTATGTGTTGTCCGTCTACCTGTATCTATTATGACGCTCGTTACTGACACACAGAATGAAGAGAAAGAAAAGCTTGGCGCCGCTAAATTAAAGGTAAGTAAATTTTATTTAATAACACTAAAAAAAAACTTAAGACTTACTGCTTCAAACTATCTCAACTGTATGAAAAGTTTCAATTTTTTCTTCTTCAAAGTAATGGTCTGTCTATTATTTAAATTAAGCCAATTTCAATATATGTTCAGCGTGCAGAGGGCGATAAAACTAAGCCCAAAACAATTCCTCCTCGTAACCAGGCTAAAGCAGCATCTTTTATTGGTATACAACTGAAACCTGTAGTTCGAGAAGCTAAAGAAGCACAGCAGGCTCAACTTGAAGGGCCTGAATTAAAGGTAAAATCAGCTGTGCTGATGAAGGAGTTTGGAAAATACCTTCTATCTTAAAATTCTCTCATTTTTATCTATACTACTCTCTATTTTTCTATTTTCTTCTCTGTATATCGACATCTTTCTTACTTTTCTATAAAATCTATCTTTTCGACTGTTAATCTTTCTCTCTTTCTTAATAAAATCTCTAGCATGGAATGACTTCTGCTTCGATTTATAAATACACTGAATACACACTTAAAGTTTGGAAATAAATATGTTTTCTACATATTAGAATTTGACTGTTTTATTAGAAAGTATCGGATAAACGAGGTTCGGCTGAAGCTGCAAACAAAGCAAGTGCGAAACAGCAGGCTACATATGAAGATTGGGAAAACATACCCGATTATGAGCGACCAGTATTGGAAAAATATCAAAAGGGCGAATTTGTTCCTTCAGATCCACGCGATAAAACTAAACTTTCGAAGGTGAGATCATACGCACATGCAATTGCACATTAGCCAGGAATGTAAAATAATTACTGCTATAATATGTGTAATCTTGGCACCCCTTAGCTTATCCTTCGATATAATCTGGGCTCATAATAGCTTATGAAAGAACATTTATTTTTGCTGCTTATTTATTCCGCAGTTAGTTTCGTACAGTGCATTCCTCTAAAAGCTGCTTTTAAGTGCTTTTTGTTGTGGTCGAGTAGTGTTTAAATTGCACACCCTCTTAGGAAAAACCATCTGTAGCAGCAGAAATTAGAGAAAAACCATCTGCAGTACCAGAAATTAAAGAAAAACCAATTGCACCAGAAATTAAGAAACCTGACGAGGCCAAAAAACCAGCAGCTCCTAAAATTGAAATCAGCAAAGAAAAAAGTCCTGCACCAGAACCTCGTAAGACATCTTTGGCTCCAGGAGCAACATTTGGCCGTCGTGGTTCTCTTATTCCTCCAGAAGAATCGGGTCGTAGAGCGAGTATCATCATTTCTGACGATGTATGTAGAAAATCTTATAAGCATGTATTAGTATTATTTTATTGTCTATGTTTCAATTTGGAAGATGCTTGACTGAAATTGTTTATCAATTATGTATAAATAAATGTTTGTAATAGGACACAAGGAAGCTCCGGCCTGGAGAGGTGTTGGATGACAAAAAGGTAACCACTGATCATCTCGCCTGCATTGTTCGCCTTGGCTCTTTTAATGACTTAATTCACATTTCAGCTGATACAGCGTGTTTATTATTTGATGCTTGGATTGCGTTGGGCAAATCAATGCACGCCATGCTCAAAACTTAATCTAGGTTACAAACTAATGACAAATAATAGTGCAAGTATATTCATTAAAATAATTTGTCATTTATTTGTAATTTTGTATGTACGCATTTTATATTAAAATCATGCAGGGAAAAAGTGTCGGTTTCTTGTCAATATGCTCATTGTTAACCGCCGTCTGAGCTGAATAGCATCGGCAAAAGGTGGAAATGCAGCTTTGGATGTCATGGCAACGCAGCTTTGGATTTCATGGCGATGCACATGCACATATCATTACTGTTATCACTATTGTAAATGTTCCAGCATAGGTTTACTTTGACAATCAAAAATGAACTTTCTTATTGCATTTTGCTGTTCTCCACTTACTTATTTATATTTTATTTTGGTATTAAAGCAAAAAGGCCTTCGACCCGGAGAACTGCAGCATAGCGCAGACAAACAGGTTAGCGGGGTCACAAGTAGAATAGCAAAGACACTGTGATTAAAACATATGTGTTTGTCTCTAACAAATACATAGATTTCAACAAAAAATATCCTCTCTTAAAATTTAGAATAGTAATATAACGACGTTCGGCATTAAATAGAATAGAATAGCCTGTGTATCTAATGTGCGATCATACCTTTGTATTTTTTACACTTTTCCACCTCCCCTTATACTATTATGTTTAGTAAGTGTGAAAATCTAGATAGATATGTGCTCCCCTGATCTTTCTTGTGAATGTAGCCAAGAATCCAAATATAATTCTATCACTTCTATTTTGCATATAAAATATTGCTTATATAGCTGTATGCTTATACGCTATCTGCTTTAAATACCCAGTACTAATTGGCTATATCTGAAAAGATAGGGTAAGTCATTTAAGTTACACCCCACTATTATTTACTAAACGATAAAAAATATATCCAAAAAAAATTAATAAAAGTTGTTGATAATTCATCATTCCAGAACACATGACATACCAACATGCGGACGTAGAGCAGACGTCAAAGTATCGAACATCACCTGTTTCCTGGGTGTATTGATTGACAACAAAACAACAAAATACTGTAATTTTTAATTTTAGACGTTTTGCTCGAGAAGACAACGTTTATTTAACACAAAAATAAGGCAGACCACTTGTATACGTTTGCCCTACGTCGGCCATATTGGTTTGGATTGTGTGACGTCATGCTGGAATATTGGATTAACTGCTGCATAACCTAAAATTATTACCGATTATACTGGGTGTTTAGTTATGCCTGTACAGCACATTACTGTTATTTTAAATAGAACACCCAGTGTATATTCTTGCATTTTTACATCCTACATTAAAATTTACATACAAAGGTATTAACATACTATGATCTTAAAATTAGAGATTTTCGAGTTTAATTAAAAAAAAAACAAATCAAAAAAAATCAAAAAATCATACAAATTTTCATATTTGGTATAAAAAACCTTATATCAAATTGAAACATAATTTAATTCTACATGTAATGGTGTTAAAAATACTGGGTGTTCTGGTTAAAAAATAAAAGTTATTGAAGTTTTGCAAAATGGACATTAAATTATGAACAGCCTATGTAACCATCTGCTGTTTTTAACATACCTATGAATACTTTATAATGTGTTAATAGTCTGTGCAAAACAGCAATGGGTGAAAGTTTTTGGTATCTAAAATATTAATTTTGTAATATTAGTTTACAAATATCAAAATTTTTGAAAAAAGTAAAATAACTCGAAAATCACAAATTTCAAGGTCATCGTATAGCTTAATACTTTTATATCTAAAAGTGTGATAATATACTGGATATTTAATTTAAAATAACAATGTAATAATTTTTGATATTCTCAATAGTTCAGAAAATCATAGTGAGATGACACATAAATGACTCCCCCATAATATACAATAAACAAAAACTTGCATTATTCATAAATTATTTAGTCAATAAAATGGTAATTTTTGTTTATTTTAATTTATTTGCTTTAAATTGTCGTAAAATTATTTCACACTATATAAAAAGTAAAAATTCAAATCCGAAAACAGTAGACTTTTCTGTATGTTGCTTCTCTAAAAAACAATTCCAGTAAAGTGTTCCCATTTTACCATACTGATTTGAACTATTTATAACAAACTATATTGAAATAGATTGACACCCTGTATGTAATAATTATAATAAGCTATCACTTCAAAATGCAGAAAATCACTATTTGCAATACTTTTTTTGAAAAAACTCTATTCCATGCTATATAAGAGATAAAAGCTGATTTTGCAGTTTTATCAAATTTTAGTGTTTTTCGAAAATTGTCAATGTTATCTGTGGACAGGGTGTTGCAAAATTACACCGACAAACTTCGGGGGGTGATTTCTAATGTCGGCCTTCCAAAGATGGAACATTTAATCATCAAAATTTTGTGTGGGAATTTTATTAGTGATAATTTACAGTTTCACTTGTTAAAATTCAAATTCATCAACCAGGGGCGTGGATGGAGGATGCTTGACATATCACTTAGGTAACATATTTTTTACACACTTAAGATTTTCTAATTGTTGACTTGAAAATCGTATTCTTTATAAAAAGTATACAAAAAAGGTACTCTTGTTGAAAGTCACTGGATCCACTGGTTTTCAAGGTAATTAATTTTTTGTGAAAAGTCAAATTGTTTCCTTTTTCCCAGTCTGCAACCTGCAACTTTCTAAAAGAAGGGTTGCCAGGCTCATGTTTATTAGAACTTAATTTACTGTTTTCATGTATGGAACTTGCTCTAAAAATGTTTTCCAAATATTTCCGCATTTTAATGATACACTGAGACCTTCATAGCAACTCCATTTTTCACAAAAATTGAATTGATTTTATGGATAATAAGTTTTTCAAGTCAAAAGTTAGAAATTTTTAAGTGTGTAAAAAATAAGTTACGAGACACGTTAGCACTCTCCACAGCTACGCCCTTGGTGGATGAATTTGAAGGCAAACAAGTGAAATTCTAAATCATCACTAGTAAAATACTCACACAATATTTGAATCAAATATCTCAATTTATGGCGGAGATATTAGGAGCAGTTTAGGACATACCTTCATGGAAACATAAACTGATCTAATCAATCACCTCCCGAACCTTATTGATGTAATTTAGAACACCCTGTAGAATATTGTTTCTCCAAAAAAAAACATGGCAAATATTATTTTTATCCCTTGCAATTACTTGCATTTAAGAAGAGTTTAATTTTAATTTTTAAAACTATTGTAACACAAAAAAGAAGACATCATAAAGCTTACAATAAATTGAAATCATTTTAATCTTTAATGAACAATAAAAGTTTTTGTTGACACAAGTATAATACAATAATTTTTTCGGTGTGGCCAAATAATTTTTGTTACTGCTCTATTTTACTTACACAATTGCATTTTAATACATGATACTCTAACAAACTTTTTATTTCTTTTATTTTCTTGTTATCTTAACATCGACAGTTTTTCAGAATTGACATCAACTCTGGCACCTTCTGTGCATACGCTTAATTGCGCAACTTGTAGAATTGTTTCATACAAAACAGCAGATGCCAAAGCACTTCAATTCAGAGATTAACAGTTACAAACATAATTTTACATGCGGTTGGATTAATACATTTTGATTATACAGAGACGAAAGAGTACAGACGTCAGAAGACCAAGTATGGGCGAATTGGAAGATAAACCTTCTACTCCTTTAAAACCCAGTGGCAGCGGAGGTCCACCAGTTATTGTGGATTTCATGGAGAGTATCTCTTCAGTAGAAGGTTTGTGTAATGGTATTCTTTCCATGACAAAATAAAATAACCGACACGTTTTAGGCGAATCTGCCTATCTCATAGTTGAAGTAGAGGGCAACCCACCACCCACATTCAAGTTTTACAAGGGAGTTACTGAAATCATTGAAGGTGGTCGCTTCAAATTCTTAACTGATGGCGAAACCAATACAATTACATTAATTATTCGTAAAACTAAAGCCAATGATGAAGGTCAATACAGAGTAATTTGTTCTAATGTTCATGGCCAGGACACAGCAGATATGAATTTGTATGTGTCTGGTAAGTAATAAATATTTAACATGAACCCTTCCATTTTGGTTAATCAAAAATAATGTCAACTGATAATAATAATAATAACGTAAATTGTTTTTAATAGATTCTAGTGGCATGGACTTCCGTGCTTTACTGAAAAAGAGAAAGTACGCGAAATGGGCTAAAGATAAAGGAGATCCTGACTGGGGCGATTTGAAAGAAGTGGAAAAACCAATGCCACAACTCAAAAAAGTAGAAAAGGTAAGGTGTAATTATAAGTTTTTTATTTCTTCTCAGTTTTGTGCTGGATGATTTTTACAATTTTTACAATTTTTCAGCAGAGTGGTAAAATATATTTTTTTATTTAGTTTAAAGATTCTGAATCGAGCATCAAACTGTGCTACTGTGAGCAGTGGAAATGAAAGTTGGCTCCATTTTTAAACTCTGTAATAGCAATTAAAACTTCATCTTTTTGAGAGTACCCATGCAAAACCTAATTAACATTTTTTGCATGTTTTGCATTGAACAAATTAGGAAATGAGTGTTAGATGAGAATTTGTGCAAAATCTGAGTTCTAGTTTTTCTTTGTAGACACCAGTTTCTTCCCGAAGACCTTCTCTAGCTGAATTAATACCTGACTGGCCAGTATTGCACCATTTTCAAAAAAAGGAGGTTGGATGTAACGAAAAAAAATCTTCTCATTTAGATGTCAATGTTGTTTTTTCTTGAATTAGAGTTGCACGATACTGTAACCTTTTCAACAGTTTGCTCCTCTAAATATATCCTCTTGCACTTCTGTGTTTACTGGGAAAAATCAAAACCCAAAAAAACATATTTTTTAATTTTGGTTTTTCCTAAATAAGCATTAAAGCATCTTAACTTGTTTCTTTACTAAATGAAACTCCACTCTAGATGTTGTCTTGTACCTTCTTATGTTCGTCTGCATGTTGGTCGTAGATGATCCGATACACAATAAATTTTTACGGGTTTTTACCAATTTTTTTTAGTATTTTTCCTTATTTTGAATTTTTCCAAGGTATTTTGCTTTTTTATAATTCTCTCATTTCAGTTAGATTTTTAAATGAGTACAATTTTAATATGTAGCACCGATATTTTTTTTTTCGAAATGCAATTTTGCTTTTTTTTACACCATTTTCTTATTTCAGTCTGATTTTTAAGACGAAGACTACAATTTTGATATCCAGCAGCGATATTTTTTCTTCTAAGTTCTCTTTACAGAAACAAAATATTTCATATATTAATTTAGCAATTTTGTTTTTTTTTTAGAAACCAGAATCATTCTTAAGGCCGCTGGTCGATCAATTTGCAAAAGAAGGTAAAGACAAAAAGGTTACATTTGAAGCTGGATTTTCCAAAACGAATTGCAAACCCAAATGGACGTTTAGAAAAGATGTAAGTAACATTGTTTTAAAACTAATATTTAAAAATTCATAAAATATTACATTATCAGGAACTATTCCCTGGATCCAAGTACAAGTTTGTGAACGAGAAGGATATGTATCATCTAATTATTTGGAATCCCAAAGTAGAAGATACTGGCAAATATACCATAGAAATTGGTGGCGTAAGTTCCACTGGTTTCCTCACTGTTGAAGAAGCAGATCCTTGTTATAGCTTCACAAAACAACTAAAAAAACAATACAATGGCTATACTAAGCACGATGTACTTCTAGAGTGCCAAGTTAGCTCTAGCATGGCTGTTGTCAGCTGGTACAAAGGTCAAAAGAAGATTACTGATGGTGATAAATATTCAATTTCCAAGGACATATCTGGAATGTGCAAACTAGAAATCAAAGACTGCACACTTGAAGAATCCGGAGAATATACCTGTAAACTTGAAAAACAACCAGACAAAACACAAACCAACGTTAAGATTATTGAATATCCATACAAATTCGTCAAGATCTTAAAGCATCAACAAGTCGTAGAGAAAGATAATGTAACTTTGCTATGCGAACTCGATGATGCAGGTGGTGAGGTGAAATGGTACAAAAATGGTGAGGAAATTAAACCTCCTGACAAAAGGGTACAGATAAAAGAAGATGGTCGTAAACGTAAGCTCATTATCAAAGATGCCAAAGTCACTGATGCAGGTATGTACTCCTGTGTTAGTAATGCTGACAAGACTGAAGCAGAATTAATTGTAAATTATCTCAATCGTTTCAACAAAAAATTAAAAGATACTGAGGCAGTTGAACGTGAAAAACTTGTATTGGATATTGAACTTCAAGATCAAACTGCTCCAGCTGAATGGATGTTCAATGGAGAACCTATTAAACCATCTGAGCGAGTTGAAATTAAAAATTTAGGCGGTGGTAAACACCAACTTGTATTTAACAAGCTTGAATTGGGAGATAACGGTGAGATCACTTGTGAATCTGGAAAACTAACATCAACCATGAAACTCACTGTTAAGAAAGGTGAAACTGTACCAGTTATTGACTGTGCAAGTACATTTGAAGGACCTTGTGACAAACCACTTGTACTTGAAGTACCATTTAAAAGTAAGTTAATCTTCCAATAAATTCGAAAATTATGAAGCGCCGTGTGGGTCAGTTAGGGAATATATTATTATTTTTTAACTTTGTATGCGGAAAAAATAAAATTTTCACAAAAATGTTTTTTTTCTGCCACCCAAAAAATTTATTTAGAAAAGTGTTAAATCTGAAAAAATAATTTTGTTAATAGAGAAGAAATAATTTTGTAGTCTAGAAAAGTTATTTTTGTGATATCTAAAAATTATTCTTTTGTAAATTACTATTATATCCAATAGTTGGCTCCAGGGCAATTGGATAATTATCTTACTTCTACCTTAATTTAGCCAATTAAACGTATTTAGTATTTAAAATGCGGCACTTACACATCGGGTCGTGTTGTCATGTATTAGCTAACACTGCAGTTTTACCTTGAGGCTATGTTTGTTGCCATTTGCAACATACCTACTATACTAGTCAACAAAGCCCCTGAAAAGTGATATGAATATAAGCACAAAGACATATTAGCGGAGATAATAGGCATCTTCGTCACATGACAGATGATAGTAAAATAGGTGTACTGCGTAAAATCCTAGCACGACGGCGCCACCTCGTGTGAACGAGTAGAAGCTTTATGTTTAGAAAAATAATTGTTCCAGACTTCACAATATTAATTTTTCTGGACTTCACCAAATTGCTTTTTTATCAGTTCACAAAATAGGTTTTTTCTGATTTAACACATTCAAAATACATTTGTTGTACATCAGAAAGAAAACGATTTTTTTCGCTATAAAAAATTGTCAGAAAAATAAAAAAAAAATTTTTTTTAATATTATTTATTCTCATGACAGGGGAATTACAAAGTAATGTCCTCTGTAATTCCCCTGTCATGATTTTGTCTGCTGGGTATATTTCTGCCTGTCTGTTTTGGTTTCAACTGTAGCAAGGTTTGCGTCCACCTGATGAGTTCCAATAGAACGAAACATGTCGTGGTCTATCCTAGCTATAGTTGAAACCAAAATCTTTTTCTTGATTATTTATTCTGAAAAATATATATATTTATGTAAAAAATTGTTTTGTAAAAAAAGTGTAATAATTTTTAATTCTACAATTGGCCCAAACGGCGCTTCAAAGAAAATCGCCTTAAAATAACTTTTTGTTATTTCTTAGTTGATGGTACCAAACAATCACCGGTCGAAGCGAAACTTATGAAAGATGGTAAGCCATTACCACTCAAAGATGTGGATGTAGTTGTCGCAGAGGATAAAGTAATCTTTAGAATCAAGAAGCCCCAACGTGATTTATCGGGTCCATATCAAATTAAGCTGGCTAATGGACAAGGAGAAGACGTTAAAGATGTTAAAATTACGATGCAAGATGTACCTTCCCCACCTGAAGATGTTAATGTTACGGATGTATTCCAAACTAACTGTCAGGTTTCATGGAAACCACCAAAAGATGATGGTGGAACTCCTCTTCTTCACTATGTTGTTGAAAGACAAGACTTGAGCATGAAAGGTATTTGAGCATATTCTAACCATGCCATATTTTACATTCTTGTATTATTTTAGCGGGGTGGGTTAATGTTGGTCAGGTTCCTGCTGGACAACCTACAAAGTTCAAAGTTGAAGATCTCGTTCCCAAGAAGCAGTATAAATTCCGCATACGTGCAGTCAACAAACTGGGACCTAGTGAAGCTGCTATGTTTGCAAATCCTATCCTTGCTAAGGATCCATGGGGTATTTTTGTAATAAACAATTTCCATGATTCTTTACTAATTCGAATAATTGCAGATGAACCCAGTAAACCCAAGAACGTTGAATTAACCGACTGGGACAAAGACCATGCCGACTTAAAATGGGAGAAACCAGATCGTGACGGTGGTTCTCCTATTACAGGTTATGTTATTGAATATAAAGACAAATTTGGAAAAGATTGGGTTAAAGGTATTGAAGTACCTGGTGATCAACTATCAGGTACTTGTCCTGGTTTGAAGGAAAACAACCAGTACGAATTTCGAGTACGGGCAATTAACAAAGCTGGTCCAGGCGAACCTAGTGATCCCACCAAACCCATCATTGCAAAATGCAGATTTGTTAAACCATACATCATTGGTGATGATTTGATTAACCTAATTATAAAGAAGGGACAACAAATTAAATACGATATCAGATTTGGTGGAGAACCAGAACCAGAAGTCATTTGGATGAGAGACAAGACTGAAATTAAACCGGATCCTGAAGAACGAATCACAATTGAAAATCGTGAGAAAAATACTGTACTGACTACCCGTAAAGCTGTTCGTGGTGACAGTGGTAAATACAAACTAATTCTGAAGAACAGTTCTGGAACTTGTGAGAAAATTGCCGATGTTGTTGTATTGGATAAACCAACACCACCTAAGGGTCCTCTTAAAATTGAAGAGGTGCGCTCTGATCACGTTAAAGTAAAATGGCAAAAGCCTGACGATACAGGAGGTACTGATTTAACTGGATTTGTATTGGAAAAAATGGATATGGACACTGGCAGGTGGATTCCTGCGGGAGAAGTTGGTCCAAATGAAAACAGTTTCACATTCAAAGGCCTTACTCCTAACAAAAAATATAAATTCAGAGTTAAGGCTAAAAATAAGGAAGGTGAATCAGAACCTCTTGAAACAGATGATGCCGTACTTGCCAAAAACCCATATGACGAACCTGGAAAACCAGGTAAACCAGACATTATTGACTATGACAACAAAAGTGCTACCCTTCGTTGGGATAAACCTGAAAATGATGGTGGTCGACCAATTACACACTACACTATTGAAATTAAGGATAAATTTTCTCCAGATTGGATTGAAGTAGCTAAAACTGAAGACAGTAATCCTGAAGCTAAAGTAGAAGGTCTTAAAGAAAAAAATGTTTACCAATTCCGTGTCCGTGCTCACAATAAAGCAGGGCCAGGTGAACCGTCCGAAGCCACCGACAATCATCTATGCAAACACAAAAATCGTAAGTATTTTGTACGATTATGATATGTCCCAAGTAGAGAGAGTCACAACTCGTTCCATTATGTTATGTTAATTTTTTACAAAAATACTGATATTAAAAAGGAAATGGATATTCTAATGTTTCTCTTCTCTTCTAGTTAAACCACGCATTGATCGTGAAACATTCAAAACTGTTATCATCAAGGCAGGACGTACTCATAAATGGGCAGTTGATATAAGTGGTGAACCTCCACCAACTGTCAAATGGGTTTGGCGGGACAACATACCACTTACAAGTACTGAACGTATTAAAATTGAAAATAAAGATTATCATACCGATTTTACTATTGCTAATTGTGAGCGTAAAGATACTGGAAAATACACCCTTATTGCTGAAAATGCCTCGGGAAAAGACACAGAAACTGTCGAACTTACAGTTCTTGCCAAACCCAGTCCACCTGGAGGACCATTGGAAGTTTCTGAGGTTACAGATTCTAAATGTAAACTTTCATGGAAAAAACCAGAAGATGATGGTGGTTGTCCTGTTAAAGACTATGAAATTGAAAAACTGGATACTACCACTGGTAAATGGGTACGTGTTGGACGTGTTCCTGCAACCGATAAACCTTCATTTGAAGTTACTGGTCTACATCCTGGATCTGAATATAAATTCCGAGTGAGTGCCGTTAATAGTGAAGGTGAATCAGAACCGTTAACTACAGACAAGGCCATCATAGCCAAAAATCCGTTTGGTATGTTATTCAATAATTGACGAAAAACACGAAAATAACTAAGAATCTTTTTAACAGATGAACCTGGTAAACCTGGAAAGCCAGAAATTACAGATTATGATAATAAGGGAGTTAATCTTAAATGGGACAAACCCAAGAGCGATGGTGGAGCTCCAATTGAAAAATATATTATTGAGAAGAAAGATCGCTATAAGCCTGATTGGGAGAAAGCTATGGAAGTTCCTGGAGATAAATTAGATGCTAGAGTAGAAGATCTAAAAGAAAACGGAGAGTACCAGTTTCGTATAGTTGCTGTCAATAAAGCAGGACCATCTCAACCTTCAGATGCTTCCAAGATGCAGATCATCAAACATAGTGCTTGTATGTTAGATATGCGCTTTTCTTTTAATATGCTGGTTCAGTTCAACAACTGCTATTTCTTCGTCCAATCCACTCCATTGAATTGGTGCCTTGGTTCAGCTGGGCGCAGTGCTGGTTTTGCAGTTTTTTGTAATTTTAACCAACTAGACCTTGGCACTAAATATTTTTTCCACTTTGAGTCGCCTTCAAAGTTTTCAAATAATTCACAATCTGGTTCTAAACCAGAATTTTTCACTTGTTTAGCGCGCATTATTGAAATCTTATCCTACTCTGCTTTTTTGCCTTACTCAGCTTCTCACCGACTTTTTGCATTACAATTAACAACATTTTTGAACAGTTGAGCATGCACTTACTCTAAACATTGATTTTTTTTATACAGCAATAGAACATCCAAATGTATTTGCTGAATTAAAGGCCTTATTTAAATTTCAGCGCAGGCTTGACTGTATCTGTCTACTTTACGACCCGGCCCTGTTCATGTTTCAACCCGGTTTGGCTCAGCACTGTTTACCTTTCAGCCCGGCCCGGCACAGCCCTGATTACTTTTTAGCTGGCCCAACCCAGCCCTAATTACTTGATGTCGTGGTACACATTTTGGCTCTTCTGGGTTTTACATTTTTATTAAATCCAGTTGATTCACTTGTGTACCTAGTAGATTTTTGATCCAGAGTTAAACAACTGTGGCTCAAAATATATGTATAAATATTGTTATTGTATTATATAAAATAATTGTACCCCTATCGAAAATTCAGCAGAGAAGTACCTAACTCTATAAAATTCAAGTTGAATCTCGGAAGTCTTTTAGTAGAAATATTCTATTTTATATTTTCAGTGAAACCAAGGATAGACCGCACCAATTTGAAATCAATTACTGTACATGCTGGAAAACCAATCAAATATGATGTGAATGTAAAAGGCGAACCTGCACCTACAATTACATGGTACCACCTCGATAAAGAACTTAAATCTGAAGGAAACGTTGAAATTATCAATGTTGACTATAATACAAAATTAAATATTACCAATTCTGTTCGTAAAAACACTGGTGTGTATAGAATTAAAGCTGTTAATGAACATGGTGAAGATGAGGCTGAGGTAGAAGTTACAGTTCTATGTAAGCTATAAATTATTATTAATAATCAACAACACATACCTTCTTAATTGTTGAATATTTAGCTGTTCCTGGAAAACCAAAAGGTCCATTGAAGGTATCTGATGTGAGCAAGAGTGGTTGCAAACTTAAGTGGGAAAAACCAGAGGACGATGGTGGTGTACCTATAACAGGATACACTGTAGAAAAACTTGATAAAGCTACTGGACGTTGGGCACCAGTTGGTAAAACGCTGGAACCCGAAATAGATGTAAAAGGCTTGCAAGAAGGTCATGAATATCAGTTTAGAGTAAAAGCTGTTAACGATGAAGGAGAATCTGAACCTCTTGAGACTGATAAAGCTATTATTGCCAAGAATCCTTTTGGTACTTTGAGGTTTTTTTAAAATTTAATAACAAAATTATTAACCACATTAATTTCAGATATACCTGGCAAACCTGGAACTCCAGAAATTACTGATTATGATGCAGATCGTGTTGAATTGAAATGGACTGCACCTAAACAAACGGGTGGTGCCCCTATTACAGGATATGTTATTGAAAAGAAAGAGAAATTCGCTACTTCTTGGGATGAAATTCTTACCACTGATGTAAGTAAGGTTCTAAATTTAGAAGCATTTTGTAATTTTATTTCTTTTTACAATCCAAATGTATTTTGACGTGAAAATTTTCGATTCTGAGATTTTGACGGAAATACATGTTCTGGACATCCAGGAACCCAAAAACTGTTTTTAAAAAAAATGTCAATCTGTATGTGTGTGTGTATATACAGGATGTATCAAATTGCGTGTTAACTATGGGGATCTCATGTATTTGAAGAGATACGACGATGGTTAAATTAGAGAAAAGTTGTGGAATTTTATGCCCATTAATAATCTGAAAAGAAATTGGAGCTATCTTGCTTAGTTTCTGAAAGAACTAGAAAAAACTGAAATTTTGAATTTTTTGTTTTTGGCTATAACTCATTCATCATTCATGTTACATATTTCTAGTTAATGCATTATTAGGACACCTTTTCATGCTGAATCTAAATTTTAAATCAGATTTGGTATAACTGCTACCATTGCTCATTTTCGACTGTCAACTTTTTTTTTTCTTATGGTAGGCATTTTAAATTTTTTGATATTTGAATAGAGTTTTTAATTCTGATTTCAACGATGTGTCACACTTTGCATTTTGTTTAAGTTTTGAGCATTTGTACCATGGAAAAACCACGTCATTTAATTTATTTTGAAAAATATCTAGTAGGCCATGAACTGATGGAAGTAAAACAAAACACTACTTTTATTTACTTTGGCCTTTAGATACATTAGGTAAATTACAGGAAATTTTGTTTTGAGCGTAGGCAGCAGGTTATGTTATTTTTTACAAAAACAAATAAATGACAAATTTTCAAACATACACAATTTACTGAAAATCCCACTTGCAGTTTTTATGTTTGCAACTGACAACAAATTTGAATAACAGGTTATATAAATACAACAGATAACACTAGAACTGCACTAATACAATTATTGAATATATGTTCAAAACATTTGTAAAACATGCTCAGAAGCTCGTCTAGAATAAATTCTCTAATCTGTGTGTTAATAACTGTGTCAGTCATTAGTTTTTGTAACAAATAACATAACCTGCTGTCTACGCTCAAAACGAAGTTTCCTGAAATTTTCGCGTACCTAATGTATCTAAAGGCCAAAGTAAATAAAAGTTGTGTTTTGTTTTACTTCTATCAGTTCATGGCCTACTAGATATTTTTCAAAATAAATTAAATGACGTGGTTTTTCCATGGCACTCTTATGAAATTTCTATTTTCTGTAATAAAATGCTCAAAACTTAATTAAAATGCAAAGTGTGACACACCGTTGAAATCAGAATTAAAAACTATTCAAATATCAAAAAATTTAAAATGCCGACCATAAGAAAAGAAAAAGTTGACAGTCGAAAATGAGCAATGGTAGCAGTTATACCAAATCTGATTAAAAATTTAGATTCAGCATGAAAAGGTGTCCTAATAATGCATTAACTAGAAATATGTAACATAAATGATGAATGAGTTATAGCCGAAAACAAAAAATTCAAAATTTCAGTTTCTTTAGTTTATTCAGAAACTAAGCAAGATGATCTAATATCTTTTTAGATTATTAGTGGGCATAAAATTCCACAACTTTTCTCTAATTTAACCATATCGTCGTATCTCTTCAAATAAGCGAGATCCCCATAGTTAACACGCAATTTGATACATCCTGTATATTTGGTATAGCAAGGTATAACAAAAATTTGTCAAACCAAGAAATTTTTTGTACGATCTGGAATTGGAAACAGAAGTTTGATATTGTTTTTTTGGTATATTTCCCAAAAACAAAATTGCATAAATTTTTGACCACAGTATGATAGAGGGGGCAGCCACAACACGAAAACTTTGTTCCTGCAACGGTACAAAATTTTACAAATTATGAACTCTGTTGGGTCATAGAGCTATGGATAAGCTACTATTTGATTGGTGTCCCAGTCTAGTACAGCACAACTATATATACTGCAATGATATGCTTGGTCTTGTGACTACTAGAATACAATCTCTAAACTGTCTGCAATTCACGCAATTAAATTTAAACTTGCTATGAGACTCTTTTAATTTTCTCAGGGTCGTTATTAGCTTGTAAATAATTTATTTAATTTTAAATAGAAATAAATACACACAACGATATCAACTTTACAAAATAAGTTTTTATTTATTAAAAAAATTTCAAAATGTGTTTTCCGAAATATTAAATGAGTTTTTATTAATTACTATCGTCCTTTTTTTATTAAAATTAGAACACTTATCTTAGCGTCTTCTTATTATGTCATTCCTCGCTCTAGCAAACCGCTGAGTGTCCAACCTCTATTTAGTTCTGCTGGCCTCACGAGCAACAAATAAAACTCGCCCTTAATCCAAATCTTCTTCTGATCTGTTTTATATTATTTCAATTTGCTTTTACCATGATCACAAACGAAGAAACTTCCTTTGATCGCCTTTTACATGTAATACTTCTGTACTTTTTACAATTCGTAGATAATCACTTATATTTTCTTCTTTTATATTGAAAATCGGTTTCCATTACGTTTTGAACTCGTTCTTTCTGTTTTCATCCAGAGGATATCAAAATCTCTGTCTTTTTTCTCAAAGAGTAACTAATTAAAACAAATTCTCTCTTTTTTTAATCTTTTGTCTTCCTCCTTTGATCCCCATTTTTTACAACAAACACATAAATCTCATGTCCAAGAGTATCCTTTTATATGTTTGTCACAAATGACACTGACATCCTAACTGACATTAGTCGACGCACAAATCAAGTAACTCTAAAACTTTTTATAAACTAAACCTTTTTAACAATTCTGAATTAAATTATAATTACAATTAACATAAATAGTCTTCGTATCAATCTGTTGTGTTTGTCTTTTCTTTCAGTAAAAACAAACCATATGAAAAATAACAATTATTAGAATTTATAACAGGAATTCTAGCAAAAATACGCAACCCTGAGTTTATAAGTTAGAATATTAAAATCTTACAAGTCTTCATAATTTTCCAAATGTAAATTGAACTGCAGCAAGCATTCCAAAAATTGCCTTCCAGCAACCACAATACCCCAGTCAAATCAAACACCTCTAAATATCATAGCAATACATACCAATAACAACAATATTTAAAGTATGGGAAAGTCCAGGCAGGCAAAGTGCTGTGTCCATTTTTTATTAACGAGAACAAAAAATATTTCTTTTGTGTGTATAATTGTATAAAATTATCAATAAAACCAAATAAATTACTATTAACGCTACAGACCCCCGATACTGACGCTACAGTTCTTGGTCTAAAAGAGGGTAGCGCTTATCAGTTCCGTGTACGTGCAGTAAATAAAGCAGGTCCTGGAGAACCTTCTGATGCAACTAGTGTACACGTTGCCAAACACAAACACTGTAAGTTACCTAATTGTTTTGCTTTATAACAAAATAATATTGTATCTTAAATTTAGTGCGACCTCAAATCAACCGCAGTAAACTGCACACTGTTAAGGTACGTGCAGGACAGGTCGTTAAATTTGATGTTGATGTGAAAGGTGAGCCTCCACCAACTATAACTTGGAGCTTTGTTAACAAACAATTGGAAAACGGTCCAAATACTAGAATAGAGAATGAAGACTATAACACGAAACTTACCCTGACCAATACAACTCGCAAAGACACTGGTACCTACACCATTAAAGCCGTAAATGAATCTGGCTCTGATGAAGCACCTGTAGAAGTAATTATCTTAGATAAACCAGGAAAACCAGAGGGACCATTGGAAGTTAGTGACGTTCACAAAGAAGGTTGCAAACTTAAATGGAATAAACCTAAAGATGATGGTGGACTTCCTATAACTGGTTATGCTGTGGAAAAACAAGACACAACAACTGGAAGATGGGTACCAGCTGGATTTGTAGATGCAGACAAAACAGATCTTGAGCTAACCGGTCTTGAACCAAACAAAAAATACAATTTCCGTGTAAAGGCTGTAAACGAGGAGGGCGAGTCCGAACCTTTGGAAACCGACGCTTCAATTTTAGCAAAGAACCCATACGACATTTCCGCACCACCAGGTCTACCGGAAATAGTTGATTATAACGAACACTCTGTTAAACTAAAGTGGGAACCACCAATAAGAGATGGTGGAGCTCCAATCACTGGTTATATTGTTGAACTAATGGACAAATTCGGAGGACAGTTTGTAAAAGCTGTAGAAGTAGGACCACAATGTCAAGCAACAGTACCCAAACTTGAGGAAGGTAACCAGTATAAATTTAGAGTGCGTGCAGTTAATAAAGCTGGACCATCAGAACCTTCTGAACAGAGCAACTGGCATACAGCTAAAGCACGATTCTGTAAGTATACCATTAAGATTTAATAGTTTCTATTGATTAATGTATTAATTTAATACAGTGAAACCATTGATTGACCGCACAAACTTGAAGCCACTCACTGTAAAGTCTGGATTAGTTGTGAACTTAGATATCAATGTTGCTGGTGAACCTCCACCAACTATTACTTGGTTCTATGATGGCAAAGAAATTACCTCAAACGATGAACTTCGCGTAGAAAAATCAGATTACAACACTAAATTCTTCATACCAAAAGCCAAGAGAGGTCAAAGCGGAAAGTATACTGTAACAGCTAAGAATGAAGTTGGAGAAGATACTGCAGAATTAGAACTAACTGTTCTTGGAAAACCAGGCACACCTAAAGGCCCACTTGAGGTTTCTGATGTCCATAAGCATGGTTGCAAATTGAAATGGAAGAAACCCGATGACGATGGTGGCACTCCCATTGACTATTATGAAGTTGAGAAGCTCGATCCTCTTACGGGACAATGGATTCCATGTGCTAGGAGCAATGAACCGGAAGCCAATGTTACTGGACTCCAAGAAGGCAAACCATACAAATTCAGAGTAAAAGCTATCAACAAGGAAGGTGAATCTGAACCCTTAGAAGCTGACAAATCCATCATTGCCAAAAATCCATTTGGTGAGCTATCACTAGTTTAGAAAAGGTAAGCAATATTGATACATTTTAAAATTATTTTCAGATGAACCTGGTAAACCAGGTCGCCCAGAACCTAAAGACTGGGATAAAGACTTTGTTGAATTGGCATGGACTCCTCCAAAAGACGATGGTGGTGCACCTATTGAAAAATATATCATTCAAATGCACGACAAGGCCGGTCGTGGTTGGGTAGATGCTGCAACAGTTCCTGGAGACAAAACTAATGGAAGAGTTGAAAATGT
Organism: Ctenicera cuprea; assembly: GCA_958336395.1. NCBI lineage: Eukaryota > Metazoa > Arthropoda > Insecta > Coleoptera > Elateridae > Ctenicera > Ctenicera cuprea. The sequence continues at coordinate 350,693 of OY284496.1, read as the reverse complement.
CGAGGAAGGACATGAATATGAATTCCGCATTGTTGCTGTAAATAAAGCCGGTCCTAGCGAACCTAGTGACACATCTAAATCTGTTATTGCCAAACCAAGGAAATGTAAGTACTTATTTATATTTACATTGATAAATATAAAAATTTTGCATACTGCATTTATATAATTTAAATTATCATTTGTTACTTTTTAGTGGCTCCTCGCATTGATCGTAAAAATTTGGACATAAAAGTTCTCCGACCTGGACAACTTCTCCGCATGGATGCCGATGTTACTGGTGAACCTGCCCCAACAATTACTTGGACTTTGAAAGAACAAACACTTAAAAATACTGATAGACTGAAAATTGAAAATGAAGAACATAAGACTTCATTTACGTTACAAAAAGTCAAGCGTGAAGACACTGGTGTATATACAGTAACAGCTAAAAATGAATATGGTGTAGATACAGTAGATGTAGAAATAAAAGTTAAAAGCAAACCATCGAAGCCTAAAGGACCGCTCAAAGTATCCGACGTTTCTGCCGAAGGCTGTAAACTTAAATGGGATGCTCCAGAAGATGATGGCGGTGAACCTATTACTGGATATCTTGTAGAACGTATGGATGTTGAAACTGGACGATGGGTACCAGTTACTACCACAAAAACTCCAGAAGCTGACGTTACTGGCTTAATTGAAGGAAAAGATTATCAATTCCGTGTGAAAGCAGTTAATGCTGAAGGAGAATCAGAACCTTTAGTAACAGATGCTCCAACTACAGCTAAAAACCCATACACAGAACCAGATACGCCTGGAAAACCAGAAATCAAGGATTGGAGTAAAAACCACGCCGATCTTAAATGGACTCCACCAAAAGACGACGGTGGTGCTCCTATTACAAGCTACATTATTGAAAAGAAGGACCCTAGTGGCACAAAATGGGTGAAAGCACTAGAAGTTCCTGGAGATAAAGCTGAAGCTAGAGTACCGGATTTAATAGAAGGACAGAAATATCAATTCCGAGTTAAAGCAGTGAACAAAGGCGGACAAAGTAAACCATCACCACCATCTGAAACTATTACAGCTAAAGACAGATTTGTACCTCCTAAAATTGATCGCACTACACTTAAAGATTTGACACTAAAAGCAGGTCAACACATACGATTGGATGTCAAAGTAACTGGTGAACCACCACCAACTAAGACATGGTTCCTTAATAAAGCTCGTATCGAAGATCGCAGCGATATTACTATTGAAAGTGAAGATTACAGAACAAAACTTGTTATTGGTGTTGCTGAACGTAAGCATACCGGTACTTTAACATTGAAAGCTGAGAACAGCTGTGGCAGAGATGAAGCCAGCATTGAAATAAAAATACTCGACAAACCTGGAAAACCAGAAGGCCCTCTTAAGATCAGCGATGTACACAAAGAAGGTTGCAGTCTTAGATGGAACCCACCAGAAGATGATGGTGGTGTACCCATTGAAGGCTACCTTGTTGAGAAAATGGATACTGAATCAGGACGTTGGGTTCCTGCTGGACGTTCCAAAGAACCTAAAATTGATATTGATAATTTAGAGCCTGGTAAAGAATATAAATTCCGTGTCTCTGCTATTAATCCTGAAGGTGTATCAGAACCTTTGGAAGCAGATCACACTATTGTTGCCAAAAATCCATTTGGTATGTTTTTTTATATTAATTTAGATAATTTAAGATAATCTAAATATTTTAGATGAACCGGGTGCTCCTGGTACGCCTGAAGTTACTGATTGGGATAAAGACCATGTTGACTTACGATGGACCCCACCAATTAAGGATGGTGGGTCTCCAATCACTGGTTATATTGTTGAGAAAAGGGAGAAGGGTTCACCTCGATGGGTTAAAGCATGCGAGGTGGGTCCTCGTGACACAAAAGCTACTGCTGATAATTTGGATGAAGGTGTAGAGTACGAATTCCGTGTTAAAGCAGTTAATGCTGCTGGTCCTGGAGAACCAAGTGATGCCTCAAAATCTGTGATAACAAAACCAAGGAAATGTAAGTTATACTTTGTACTTTATTGACTTTCGAACATGTTAACATTTTTTTGCATTTTCTTTTAAGTGGCACCTAAGATTGATCGCCGTAATTTGAAGAACCTGACTGTGAAAGAAGGGGAACCAATCTACATCGATGTTAAAGTTAGTGGTGAGCCTGCTCCTGATGTCACATGGTACCACGATAACAAGACAGTTATTCCCACAAGCCATATTCGAGTGGAAGATATTCCATACAACTCCAAGTTCTTCAACGACAAACCCGAACGCAAGGACACTGGAGTTTATAAAATCACAGCCGTTAATAAATATGGCTCAGATACAGCAGAAATTGAAATTACAGTTGTTGGTAAGTAACTAAATGAAAAAACCAAGTGAACAAGATTAATTTGTTGTTTCTTATAGCAAAGCCAGGAAAACCCGAAGGTCCTTTAGAAGTATCCGATATTACCAAAGATGGCTGTACTCTAAAATGGAAGAAACCAAAAGATGATGGTGGTGAACCAATTGAAGGATATGTTGTTGAGAAGTTTGATCCTGAAACTGGCATTTGGTTGCCTGTTACAAAAACTACTGGACCAACACCGGAAGTGAAAGTTGATGGCCTTACTCCGGGACATGAATATAAATTCAGAGTCAAAGCAGTTAATAAAGAAGGTGAATCTGAACCTTTGGAAACTCTTGGAACTATTGTTGCTAAAGATCCATTTAGTAAGTACAAGCAAAAAGCAAAAAGATATTTGAGATATAAAAATCTTTGTACTTTTAGCTACCCCAAGCAAACCTGGAGCTCCTGAACCAGTGGACTGGTCAGAAAATCATATTGATCTTAAATGGACTGAACCTCCTTCTGATGGAGGATCACCTATCACTGGCTACATTATTGAAATGAAAGATAAGTACAGTCCTATATGGGAAAAAGCAATCGAAACTACAAGTCCGACTCCTACTGGAACTGTTCATGGACTTATTGAAGGAAACGAGTATCAGTTCCGTGTTATTGCTGTAAACAAAGCAGGTCAAAGTCAACCGTCAGAAGCTGGAAAGACATTTACTGCTAAACCTAGATTCTGTAAGATTTACCTATTTATTTTAATTACATTATTATTTTGCCGATAATATTTTACAGTGGCACCACGTATTGATCGTCGTTACTTGCACAACGTCACATTATCTGCAGGATCACCTCTTAAATTCGAGGCAAATATTATTGGAGAACCTCCACCAACAGTGGAATGGCGCTTTGCTGGAATGATTCTAAGAGACAGCAACAAAGTACAAATAAATAATGTTGATTACCACACCAAAATTGCAGTTCGTCCAGTGAAACGTGATGACTCTGGAGAATACACTGTAACTGCTTCTAATACTTCTGGAAAAGACAGTGTAACTATTAGCGTTACCGTTACTGACAAACCAAGTGCTCCAGAAGGTCCATTGACAGCCACTGATGTTCATAAAGACGGTTGCAAACTTAAGTGGAAGCGACCAAAGGACGATGGCGGTACTCCTATTGAATATTATCAAGTTGAGAAAATGGATACAGAAACTGGTGCATGGGTACCTTGTGGCAGATCTACTGATCCAAGTATTTGTTTTCAAAATATTAACATTGTACAAGTGTAATTTATTATTTTCGTTTTTAGCTATGGAAGTTACAGGCCTAACTCCTGGCAAAGAGTACAAATTTAGAGTATCGGCAGTAAATGCTGAAGGCGAATCAAAGCCATTGGAAACTGAATCCACCATTCTTGCCAAAAATCCATTTGGTATATATTTCTTTAGCTTACACGCAATAATTTTTTACCTACATTTATTTTACTTACAGATGAACCTGGAGCACCTGGAAATCTTAAAGCTACAGACTGGGATAAAGATCATGTTGATTTACAATGGACTCCACCAAAAGAAGATGGTGGATCTCCAGTTACTGGTTACATTGTTGAAAAGAAAGACAAATTTGGCGAATGGGAAAAAGCTGTTGAGGTTCCAGCAGGTCAAACTAAAGCTACAGTACCTGATTTAATTGAAGGACAACCCTACCAATTCCGCGTTCGTGCAGTTAATGCAGCAGGACCTGGCGAACCTAGCAATGAAACACCAACAATCATAGCTAAACCACGCAACTTGGCTCCTAAAATTGATAGAAGCAATCTCATTGAAGTTCGCATTAAAGCAGGTCAAAACTTCAACTTTGACGTTAAAGTTACTGGTGAACCAATGCCCGAAACAAAATGGTTAATGAAAGGAAAAGAACTTAAATCTAGTGACAATCTTAAAATACAACACTCAGATTACAATACCAAACTTAGTGTTCGTGCAGCTACACGATCAGATGCTGGAACTTACACTGTTACAGCTGAAAATGTCAACGGCAAGGATATTGCAGACGTCGAAGTTGTTGTTTTGGATGTGCCTAGTCCTCCTGGTGGACCACTCAAGGTTGCGGATGTTCATGCTAATGGATGTAAACTCAGCTGGAGACCACCTTCAGATGATGGTGGCAATCCAGTTGAAAAATATGTTGTTGAAAAGATGGACGAAGCTACCGGTCGCTGGGTGCCTGCTGGTGAAACTGATGGTCCATCTACATCTTTGGATGTTGATGGTCTTATTCCTGGAAAGAAATACAAATTTAGGGTACGTGCAGTGAATAAACAAGGTAAATCTGAACCGCTACAAACTAGCCAAGCTATTGAAGCTAAAAATCCATTTGATGAACCGGATAAACCTGGTACACCTGAAATTATCGATTATGACAAAGATTTTGTTGAACTCAAATGGGATAAACCTTCAAATGATGGTGGATCACCTATTACTGGATACGTCATTGAGAAACGTGACAAATTCAATCCAAATTGGGAAAAATGTGCCGACATTGATGGAGATGTTACAACCGGTAAAGTAAATGACTTAATTGAGGGTACACCTTATGAATTCCGTATAAGAGCTGTAAATAAAGCTGGTCCTGGTGAACCAAGTGATGCTTCCAAAATTCACGTTGCAAGATCTAAAAATCGTAAGTATAATTAATGCAGATTACATTTTTTAACACTCTAATGTTATTTGTTATTTCAGTTGCACCTAGAATTGATCGCAATGCACTTATGGATATAAAGGTTCCAGCTGGAAAAACAATCGAATTTAATGTACCCGTTATTGGAGAACCTCCACCGAGCAAAGAATGGCAACTTAAAGACAATGTATTAATGAACAATGATCGCGTTAAAATTGTTAATGAAGACTACAATACAAAACTCAAAATCGTGGATGCTAAGCGTTCTGATAGTGGACCTTATCAACTTACAGTCAAAAATATTAATGGTAAAGACGTGGCTACTGTAAATGTAACAGTACTAGATATTCCCACGCCACCAGAGGGACCGCTCAAGGCTGACAATGTCACTAAAAGCTCCCTTACATTGCGTTGGCGACCTCCCAAAGACGATGGTGGATCAGAAATCACCCATTATACTGTTGAAAAACAAGATACTGAAACCATGCGATGGTTACCTGTTGGTGAAGCTGTTGGTACTTCCATACGTGTTGATCATTTAAGTGAAGGACATGATTATAACTTCCGTGTTCGTGCTGTTAATAAGCAAGGAGAGTCTGCACCATTGAATACTCAAGAGAGTATCACTGCCAAAGATCCTTATGGAAAGCCAGATAAACCTGGAATGCCACACGCAACTGATTGGGATAAAGATCATGTTGATTTGGAATGGACTGCACCTAAAAAGGATGGAGGTTCTCCGATTACAAGTTATATTATTGAAAAACGTCCAAAACACGGGTAAGTTTTTATTATTAAAAAAAAAGATTATTAGATATCATTAGATTATTCCATTACAGAACATGGGAGAGAGCTGCGGAAATTCCTGGAGATAGCACTAAAGGGACAGTACCCAACTTAACTGAAGGCGAAGAATATGAATTTAGGGTCATTGCAGTAAATAAAGGAGGCCATTCAGAGCCTAGTGAAGCTTCCTTGCCTGTTATTGCTAAACCAAGATTCTTGGCACCTACTTTCGATAAAACTATTCTCAATGATTTGGTTGTTAAGGCTGGAAATCGTATCAGCTGGAACATTCCAGTTGAAGCTTCACCAAAACCAACTGCCAAATGGACAGTAAATGGAAAAGAAATAACACCCAGCGACAGAGTTGATATGCAAGTGTTTAGTAATAGAGTAACATTTGACATTCCATTCTCACAAAGATCAGATGCTGGAAAATACACGTTAACTCTAACCAATGATCATGGTTCTATTAACGCTTCTGCTAATGTAATAGTATTAGATCGTCCTGGACCACCTCAACAGCCACTCAATATATCAAACGTAACTAAAGAAAGTGCTCATATAGCTTGGAAACCACCATTGGACGATGGTGGCTCTCCAATTCTTCACTATATTGTGGAAAAAATGGATGTTTCACGTGGAACTTGGTCTGATGCTGGAATGGCAATTATGTGCAACCACGATATTCAACGATTAATTCATAAAAAAGAATATTACTTCCGTGTCAAAGCTGTTAATGCAATTGGAGAGTCAGAACCTTTAGAAACAACTAAAGGAATTATAGCTAAAAATGAGTTTGGTAATATATTAAATTTTTCTTTTATACCTTAATTTTATTTATTTTTGTTGTTTTTTTTCTTCATCAGATGAACCAGAAGCTCCTGGCAAACCAGCTGTTACTGACTGGGATAAAGATCATGTTGACTTAGAATGGACACCACCTAAGAACGACGGTGGTTCTCCAATTACTGGATATATTATCCAAAAGAAAGAAAAAGGCAGTCCCTACTGGGTTAACGCTGCAAGCGTCCCTGCAAAAAAGACTAACGCTACTGTTCCGGACCTTACTGAAGGGCAAGACTATGAATTCAGAATTATTGCAACTAATAATGCTGGACAGAGCGAACCTTCTGAACCTTCTGACCTTGTTACTGCAAAAGCTAGATTCTGTAAGTTTATATTCAATTTGTCATAGAATTGAAAATAATAAAAATGTTTTTATAGTGGCTCCCAAAATTAAAACACCTCTTAATGACATCCGCATTAAGGCTGGACTTATTCTTCATGTGGATATTGATTTCATTGGAGAACCCACTCCTGAAGTAACATGGACTTCTGATGGTGGACCGTTACTTGCTAGTGAACGTACTACAGTCACATCCATTGGACATCACACTGTAATACACACTGTAAATGCTAGACGTTCTGATAGTGGACTGTACCATTTATCACTAAGGAATAGTTCAGGAACAGATGAAGGATCCTTCCAAGTCATTGTCTTAGGTAAAAAAAATAATTTAAAATACATTGTCTAACCTAATTACTTGCAGATCGCCCTGGACCTCCAAAAGGACCACTTGAATATGAAGAAATTACATCACAAAGTGTAACCCTCTCTTGGAAACCACCAACCGATAATGGGGGCAGTGAAATAACGTAAGGACAAAATTTGTTATCTTTGGTATTATATTACAATTTTTAATTTTCAGTGCATATGTAATCGAGAAACGTGATTTAACACATGGTGGTGGTTGGGTACCTGCTGTCAATTATGTCAGTCCAAAGAATACTCACGCTGTTGTACCACGCCTTATTGAAGGAACCAAATATGAATTCAGAGTGTTTGCTGAAAACTTACAGGGTCGCTCAGATCCACTTGAGACTGAGAAACCTGTAGTTGCCAAGAACCAATATGGTATGTGTAATAGTTGAACTTTCTTGGATATCAAATCAATAGCTTTAAGCAATTTGGAACTTAAATTGTAGTCTGCATTTGTACCACAATATTTTTTTGCAGATGTACCTGGTAAACCTGGAAAACCAGAGCTTGTAGACAGTGATAAAGATCATATTAAAATAAAGTGGACTGCACCAATCAGCAATGGTGGATCTCCAATTGTTGGTTATGATGTTGAACGAAGAGATCGTGCCACTGGAAGATGGGTTAAACTCAATAAAGAACCAACTCGCCATCTGGAATACTATGATGACCGTGTTCAAGAAGGTCATCAATATGAATACAGAGTATCTGCAGTTAATGCAGCTGGACCAGGAAAGCCTAGTGATACATCTAATGTATTTATCGCTAAACCAATGAAAGGTATCTATGTGAATAAAATTAACCTAAAGCAAATAATTTATGGTACATTTTCACAGAAAAACCAAAATTGTGGCTTGACCACCTTATTGGACGCAAGATTAAAGTACGTGCTGGAGAACCTGTCAATATTGATATTCCTATTTCTGGAGCTCCAACTCCTACAGTGGAATGGACAAAGAATTCTATTTCTGTTCCACAATCTAACAGAGTATCTGTAAGTAGAACAAACAGCAAAGTGTTAATATTAATAATTTTGTTTTCCTTGCAGTATGAAACAACAAGCGAACACACTGTATTCCGTATCGAAGCATCTAATCGTGATGACACCGGCAAATACACCATATCTGCTAAGAATGAACATGGTGCTGATCAAGCTGACATTGAAGTTATTGTCGTAGATAAACCTGGCATACCAAAAGGACCACTTCAATACACTGAAACTACACAAGATTCTGTTTCTTTATCGTGGAATCCACCAAATGATGATGGTGGTGGTGATATCACTGGTTACATAGTAGAAGTCAGCGAATTTGGAACAGACAGCTGGCGTCCTGTACCTGGTTTCTGTCCTAAATCCTCACATACCGTGCGTGGTTTGACAGAAGGCAAGAAATACGTCTTCCGAGTACGTGCCGAAAATATTTATGGAGTCTCTGAGCCTCTAGAAGGCAAGCCAGTGATAGCAAAGAGTCCATTCGATCCACCAGATGCACCAAGTCAACCTCAAGTAACAGGATATACACCATCAAGCTGTTCTTTGAAATGGAATCCACCTGCACATACTGGTGGAAAACCAATTACTGGCTATTATGTTGAAAAGAGGGAACGTGGAGGTGAATGGATTAAAGTTAACAACTATCCAACTCCCAACACTACTTATACTGCACAAGACCTTCGTGAAGGTAATAAATATGAATTTAGAGTTATTGCTGTAAATGAAGCTGGCCCTGGTCAACCCAGCAAACCATCAGAGCCAATTACTGCCCAACATCAACGATGTAAGAAATTTTATAAATTGTCATGACTATTATATATTCTAATAACATTCTTTTTTGTTTCAGTTAAACCTGATCCTCCAGAACCGCCTAAGCCCGACCGCATTACTAAGGATAGTGTTACATTATCATGGAGACCACCTAGGAATGATGGTGGTTCAAAACTCAAAGGATATATTCTTCAGAAGAAAGCTAAAGGTGATGCTGATTGGAGTAATGTAAATGAGGTACCAATACCTGCTACTGTTCACACTGTACCTAATCTAAAAGAAGGTGACGAATATCAATTCAGAGTAATAGCTGTTAACGATGTAGGTGAATCAGAACCAAGTAGACCCAGTGGTATGATTCTCATTGAAGAACAACCAAATAAGCCTTGCATAGACTTAGGTGGTGTACGAGATATCACAGTTAAAGCTGGTGAGGACTTTAGTATTCACGTAAACTATGTTGGTTTCCCGAAACCAACTGCCACCTGGTTTGCTAATGATAAAATATTGGATGAATCGGATAGCAGAGTATTCCCAAAACTGACAGATGATTCTGCTAGTATTATTGTTAAGAATTCAAAACGTAGTGACACAGGCCAATATAGACTTCAGTTGAAAAATCCATCCGGTTTTGATACCGCTACATTAAATGTAAGAGTCTTAGATCGTCCCGGAAAACCAGAAAACCTTAGAGCAGATGAATTTGCCGGAGACGCACTTACTTTATACTGGCAACCACCAAAAGACAATGGTGGTGCAGAAATCACCAACTACATTGTTGAGAGGAAAGAAGCCAAATCTCCTACATGGTCTAAAGTTAGCAGTTATGTCACAGTTCCATTTGTACGAGTTCGCAATTTAACTCTTGGTCGTGAATATGAATTCAGAGTAATTGCTGAAAATTTGTATGGACAATCAGATCCTGCTGTAACTGCAGAACCTATTCGTGCTAGACATCCATTTGGTAAAATAAACGTGCAAACTCACATCTAAAACTGATTATAACCACAAAATAATTTGCAGATCCACCAGGTGCACCTGGTGCTCCAAGAGGAATCGATAGCTCAGAAGATTCAATTACAATTCAATGGACAAAACCAAGGCATGATGGTGGATCTCCTATCACGGGTTATGTAATTGAAAAACGGCTCATCTCTGATGACAAGTGGACTAAAGCATCTCATGCTCTTATACCTGATCTTTCCCATAAGTAAGTAATTTTTATTGATAGCCATAATACTGCTACATATATGTGAATTTTTAGGGTCATTGGCTTGATTGAAAATCACGAATATGAATTCCGTGTGGCCGCTGTAAACGCAGCTGGTCAGGGATCATGGAGTTCATCGTCCGATATGATTGTTTGCAGGGCACCTCCAAGTGCTCCTAAAATTACTTCTGATCTCAGTATACGTGATATTGTTGTTGTTGCTGGTGAAGAACTTTCAATTTCTGTTCCTTATGTTGCAACACCAAAACCCACCGCAACATGGACTATTAATGGTAATGAAGTTCTGCAAGACCAACGTATCAAGATTGACACCAACGAAATTGCATCTGTATTCCTCAACAAGTGTGCTAAACGTTCCGATGCAGGAATTTATTCTATCAAATTAACGAACAGTGTTGGTTCAGACTCTGCATCATGCAGAGTACAAGTTGTTGATAAACCACAACCTCCTCAAGGACCATTGGACGTTTCTGATATTACACCTGATAACTGTTCACTTGCATGGAGGCCACCACTAGATGACGGCGGTTCTCCTATCACCAACTACATCGTAGAAAAACTTGATCCAAATGGAGTAAGTATAATAAATGTTATTACGTTTATGGCATGCTTAGAATTTTCTTTTTAGATTTGGGTAAAAGTAAGCAGTTTTGTTAGAAACACCCACTATGATGTTATGGGATTAGAACCAAATAAAAAATACATGTTTAGAGTGCGAGCAGAAAATCAGTATGGTATCAGTGAGCCTCTGGAGACAACAGAGCCTGTTACAGCCAAATTCCCATTCACAGTACCAGATGCTCCCGGAGCACCTCGTGTAACCGATTACGATGCTAGCTCTATCTCCCTTCTTTGGGATAGACCAACTAATGATGGTGGATCACGTATTCAGGGATATAAACTGGAATACAGAGATGTGGCTGAAGATGCTAATTGGCAAATTGCTAGTGATTACTTGATCAAAGATAACCGATTTATATTGTACAATATGACTAGTGGTCATGAATACGAATTTCGAGTTCGTGCTAAAAATGCTGCTGGTTTTAGCAAACCATCAGCTTCATCCGCCAAATTCAAATTGAAAGGCAAATTCAACGTTCCCTCACCACCTAATAATCCCAAAGTTGTTAAAGTTGGCAGAAATTACGTCGACCTCACTTGGGAGCCACCTGCAAGCGATGGAGGAGCTCGTATTACTGGTTACATTATTGAAAAACGAGAAATTGGAAGTCCAATATGGAACACATGCAATGCATACAACATCACAGATACCAATTATACAGTTCTCAATCTTACTGAACGGTCAGACTGTGAATTTAGGGTATTTGCTGTAAATTCTGTTGGAAAGAGCGATCCCAGTGCATGCACGACACCAGTTAAAATATGTGAAGTGGTTGATGGTGAGAAACCACAATGGATACGTACCCTCAATAACCAATCTGCTCCACTTGGAAAACCACACACTTTAGAATGTGAAGCAACTGGCAAACCAGCTCCAACTTTCCGCTGGTTAAAGAATGGACGTGAATTAACTCTAGGAGCACGATTCAGATTAGAAACTAAGGGAGGTACTGCTTGGTTACATATATCTGAAGTGTTAGATATTGATGAAGGTGACTACACCTGCGAAGCAAGCAATGCAATGGGCTCTGTTACTACCACTGCTCGACTGAAAATTGGATGTAAGTACTAAGTTTTAATCAGTCACTGAATATTTTAAGCATTATTAAATTTTACAGCACCACCACGTATCGAACGACTTCCTGGAGATTTATACCTGCCAGAAAATGACAATACCAAGATTAAGATTTATTACTCTGGCGATCAACCACTCGATATTACTCTTTCTAAAGATGGTAGAGTCATTGATGACGATTCACATATCAGATACACCGTATTTGATGACTACATAATAATTTTCATTAGAGAAATTAAGAAAAGTGATGCAGGAGTATACAACCTCACAATTAAAAATGATAGCGGTACTGCATCAGGTAGCTTTACAGCATATGTTACTGGCCTTCCTGGACCTCCCAATGGACCTCTCGAAGTTTCTCACATAACTAAACATACTTGTTCGCTGAGCTGGAAACCTCCCAGCTATGACGGTGGTTTACGAGTTACCCACTATGTTGTTGAACGAAAAGATACCTCTCATCCTCACTGGATAGTAATATCTAGTACATGCAAAGACACGTCATTTACAGTTCAAGGTTTAACAGAAGGACAAGAATATCTATTTAGAATAATGGCAGTGAATGGTAATGGTATAGGGCCACCTCTAGAAGGTACTAATCCTATTAAAGCAAAGGCACCGTACGATCCACCATCAGCACCTGGAACACCTAAAGTAACAGAAGTAGGAGGAGACTTTGTCCATCTTGAATGGGATAAACCTGAATCAGATGGTGGTGCAAGAATCGAAGGTTACTGGATAGAGAAACGTGAAATAGGCAGTTATACCTGGCAACGTGTAAATCCATCACTATGCCCTGCTCCTCAAATTAGCATCCCCAACTTAATTGAAGGACGACAATACGAATTCCGTGTGTTTGCTCAAAACATTGCTGGACTTTCACTACCATCAACTGCTTCCACATCAGTGAAAATTGTTGATCCACTTGCTGCTAGTCCACCCGAAATCATCAAACCTCTTAAGAATGCTAACTGCATACAACACCACAATGCTGAATTCCACTGTGAAATCACTGGCATTCCCAAACCACATGTTACATGGTATAAGGGCGCACGTGAAATTGTCAACGGTGCACGGTACCACATTTATACTGAGGGAGACGTACACCGTCTAGTTATTACTGACGTTTACGGCGAAGATGCTGATGAATATGTATGTAGAGCAGTAAACAAAGGAGGAATGAAATCTACCCGTGCTGAACTAGTTATCATGAGTAAGTTGAATGTCTATGAAAATTTTAGAAAAAGGTTGGCCATGAAAAACAGGACTCATGTCAGAACTCAATTCATAAAAACTATCATATAAAAAATAATTTTTCATACGACTGTATGAATTAAGTTTCGACATGACTCTTATCTAAAAACATTTTGATCATACTGTATATCCATAGCCTAACGAATGGTTTTTTGCAGCTTCACCAAAACTTAATGTTCCACCACGATTCAGAGATACGGCCTTCTTTGATAAGGGTGAAAATGTTGTTATCAAGATTCCATTCACTGGTCATCCAAAACCAAGAATTTCCTGGGTAAGAGAAGGTGAAACCATAGAATCTGGTGGACATTACCATGTGGAAGTTAAAGACAGACATGCAATTCTTACAATTCGTGATGGAAGCAGGCTAGACAGTGGACCATACAGAATAACTGCAGAGAATGATCTAGGTCAAGACTCTGCCATCATTAAGATCCAAATCAGTGGTAAGTGTACCTTACACAACGGATCTTCCTTTTGCTTTATGTTTCAACAATTATATTAACTTGACTAAACTTGATATTAAAAATAATTAAATAAATGTTGTAATTTCAGACCGACCTGATCCCCCAAGATTCCCCACTGTTGATAATATTGGGGTTGATTCTCTGTCACTCTCTTGGAAAGCTCCAGTATGGGATGGTGGAAGCAATATTACTAATTATATGGTAGAAAGACGTGAACATCCTCTATCAACTTGGATAAGAGTAGGTAATACTCGATTTACTACCATGGCAGTGGAAGGTCTTGCTGCTGGACATCAATATGAGTTCCGAATTTATGCTGAAAACATTTATGGTCGTTCGGATCCTTCTGAAGTAAGCACCTTAGTTACTATGAAGGACACTGGTAAGAAACCAAAAGAAAAGAGGAAATATGAAGTTGATGAAACTGGAAAGAAGAAACGAGAATCTGCTCAAGAAACTATTAAAGATTACGATCAATATGTATTTGATATTTATTCTAAATATGTTCCACAACCTGTTGAGATTAAGACGAGAAGCGTCTATGATGATTACGACATATTGGAAGAAATTGGAACTGGTGCCTTTGGTGTTGTTCACCGTTGCCGTGAACGCAAAACTGGAAATATTTTCGCTGCCAAGTTTATTCCAACTTCACATGCAATGGAGAAAGAGCTTATCCGTAAAGAAATTGATATCATGAACCATCTTCATCATCCTAAACTTATCAATCTACATGATGCATTTGAAGATGATGATGAAATGGTCCTTATATATGAATTGTAAGTATTTTTCACACTTTATAGTTATCGTCTTAATTACAATATTTTCCAGCTTATCTGGAGGTGAACTGTTTGAAAGAATAACAGCTGAAGGATACCAGATGTCTGAGGCAGAAGTCATCAACTACATGAGACAGATATGTGAAGGAATTAAACACATGCACGAACGCAACATAATTCACTTAGGTAAAACATTTTTGTTTTTATGCAGGCAATGTAATCGAATATTGATTGAATTGTAGACATCAAACCTGAAAACATCATGTGCCAAACCAAAAAGAGTACAAATGTTAAATTGATCGACTTTGGATTAGCAACCAAGTTAGATCCAAATGAAATAGTTAAAATATCTACTGGCACAGCCGAATTTGCTGCTCCTGAAATTGTTGAACGCGAACCTGTTGGTTTCTATACAGATATGTGGGCTGTTGGTGTTTTGGCATATGTTTTGTAAGTAAAATGAGTGGTTTATAGTACCTTCCTAATAATTAATTAATTATATTTTTAGGCTAAGTGGATTGTCACCATTTGCTGGAGAAAATGATATTGACACACTAAAAAACGTTAAAGCTTGTGACTGGGACTTTGATGAAGAAGCATTTGGAAATGTTTCTGACGAAGGCAAAGACTTCATTCGCAGACTGCTGTTGAAGAACAAAGAGTAAGTATATGGAAAAAGAATTCATTTCCATCTAAGAAAACCTAAACACCTAGTTATTTTGTTAGATATCTACTTTGCCATAATATTTTATAAGCATCCTTAATCCTTTTAGAAAACGTATGACTGCACAAGAATGTCTTTTACACTCCTGGTTAAGTGGCGATCACAGCAGCAGAAGAGAAGTTATTGACCAGTCCAGATACCTCCGCATGCGAGATAAGATTCGTGCTCAATATGAGAACTGGGACAAATATATTTTACCAATTGGTAGACTTTCAGAATACTCTTCGCTACGTAAATTGTTATTAGAGAAATACAGAATCTATGACACAATGTTTGGTAAACTTTAAAATATCTATATTGTTTTGTTCTTCAGATAACCATTATTAATTTTAGATCGAAGACAAGCGGCACCTAGATTTGTAATAAAACCACAAAATGCATTCTGTTATGAAGGACAGAGTGTAAAACTATACTGCAGAGTTATTGGAGTAGCAGCTCCAACTGTAACATGGTTACGCAACAACCAAGAACTCAGACAGAGCGTGAAATTCATGAAGAGATACACTGGAGATAATTATTACTTCATTATCAATAGAGTAAAATTAGAAGACCGTGGTGAATACATAATTCGTGCAGAAAATCACTATGGTGCCAGGGAAGAAGTAGTCTTCCTTAACGTACAACGTAAGTACCTTTCAATAAATTATTATGATATATGTCTTTTTACACTTGTCACTTTATTCTGTTACGTTTTGTCTTCAATTATACTTTTTTTTTTAACATCAATAAACTTACAACTACAGTTTAATACGATTTGTATTATAGCATTACCTAAAGTAGTTCCCGAATACAAACCAGATACTCAACCAATACGCAGACGTGAAGCTCTACCTTACATGTTCTGGCAAGAAGAACAAGAATGTGCTCCAAGCTTTACTTTCTTGTTGCGTCCTCGTGTCATGCAAGAACGCGATACATGCAAACTTCTATGTTGTTTGAGTGGTAAACCCGTACCAACTGTTAAATGGTACAAAGACAAACGAGAACTTAGCAAATATGAATATTCGATGACTCATTCTGATGGTGTTGTCACCATGGAAATTGTTGGTTGTAAACCTGAGGATTCAGGCAAATATACTTGTGTGGCTAATAACAAACATGGCCAGGATGAAACCTCTTGCATTGTCATTGTTGAAGGAGAAACCAGCACACTAGAACAGACCAGGATGGCAGATCATATATTGCATTCTGGAGGTACTGTTAATTATGGATGACTATATAGGCAGTTAATAATGTGTTTTGTTTTTTTAGACCGTAAATACATAGAACACCCCATCAAACCTGCACCTATTCCTGTTACAATAAGGAAACCCATTTATTCCAGTCCCGCACCTCAACCGTCCTCCTCGGCAACAAATTTAAGTCATTCCTCGTCAAATTTGAGCGTAAATGATCTAGATAAGCGTCCAACTAAGAGATACGGAAGATTAGACTCCACAGGAAGTCCAAACAGATCCAGAAGTACAACTAAAGAACTTGCACGTATGTATTAAAATACGCTTACGTACTGGTATCGCAATCTTTGTGTAAATGAAGATCTTGTAAAACCTCTTCTTCTAGTTTTTCAAGTTAGGTAAGCCTAATGAAGATTGTCTCAACAAATTGTTTTCAGTGAAGACCAGTACCTAGGAGTTTGTAAAACTTATAACTGCTCGCTTCTTTCGTCTTTTTTTTTGTTGAATAAAAATGTTTTTGTAGTTCCACCAGATGATTCAACAATGTGCCAACCTAAATTCACAAAGGAATTGTCAGATTTAACAATCGGCGATGGCGAAGCATTGACGCTTAGCTGCATCGTTCAAGGAGATCCAGAACCACAAGTTACTTGGACAAAAAATAATAAGGTGTGATATTTAATCTAATATTTGAAAATAATGTTACTTAATTATTTTTGTATTAACAGGAATTGAGTTCATCCGATATTATGGACTTAAAATATAAGAATGGCATTGCAAGTCTTCACATCAATGAAGTATTCCCTGAAGATGAGGGAAATTACGTGTGCAAAGCAACAAATTCATTAGGAACATCAGAAACCAAAAGCCACCTTAAAATCAAACGTAAGTTAAATACATTTTCCAAAACTGACAAGGATTTTATGTGCATATTTTCTAGCAATGGAAAAAGCTACTGGGGACAAAAAGAAAAGTTCTGAAGATAAAGCCCCGAAAATTGTAGACCATTTGCAGTCTGCTTTCGTAAAAGACGGTGAACCAGTAACGTTATCATGCCGTATTATTGGCGCTAAAAAGTTTGATGTAATTTGGCTCCATAACAATAAGGAAATAAAACCCAGCAAAGATTTCCAATACACTAACGAGGCTAACATATATAAATTAGGTATTGCCGAAATTTTCCCTGAAGATGCAGGTGCATACACTTGCGAGGCATTTAATGATGCTGGTGAAAGCTTCAGTAGTTGTACATTAAATGTGAATATACCTGGCGAGCCAATAAAAGCCCCTGTGTTCAAAACATTCCCTATCTCCGCCACTATTGCAGAGGGAGAGACAGCCTCGTTTCAGGCTGAAACCGAAGAAGAGCCTTTACAAATCAATTGGCTAAAAGATGGCAAGCCCATTAAAGAAAGCACTACTAAATATCGTTTTACAGTAGATGGAAAACGTTACACATTGCAAATTGTTTCATGCGATACAAACGATATTGGACAATATCAAGCCAAGGCCATTGGCAAAAAGGGCGAATCCTTTTCTGCCTTTTCACTTAACGTGGTTCCGCCGGGCGACCTATAATGCTCTGACTAGTGAAAATTCGCTAACTGAACGAACGACTTGCCTTAGCAAGAACTTTCTTCTATGTATCATATGTTGTGCATAAAACCTTATATTTTAAGGATTTATATAAATGCCGGTTGAAGACTTATGCATTATCGGCAACGAGCCTGAAGCCCATTCCAGCATCCTACAATTTTCCATCATAATGGGCTTCACCTCATGCCTGTGCACAGGTCTTCAACTGCTGATTTAATTTTAACATGCCGAAACGCGAGCGTTATAGTCTTATTTTTTATTTTATTTGCTTTTTAAAGAATGAACAAGATGCAGACTACGTAATACTAACGGTATGAAAAGGAAATTAATTTTAGTGTGAAAGTGCTTCCAGCCATTTTTCATTGTGCCATATTGCAATTTATAATTTTAAATTTTATTTTTCTTTTCATAAACTGCATATCGCTTACGCAGAACCAAAACCAATATGTTGTATAATATTATACATACAGAAACATATATAATTTCTGAATTAGTCTGCGTTTTCTTTAAACCTCCCATGTCATAATTATACTGTTTACTTACCTGTTGATCTTTGACAGTAGGTAAAAAAGTTCTTATTTTTTAAAATAAAAATAAATGTATAGGTACTATGTAATACCTAAATTATATCACATTGCGAAATCAGTTCTCAACAGAAAAACAACACAAATTATTGCCGGCCGAAGTTGTAAAACAGTCAACATACTTTTACGAGACTGCGCCTGCGCGAAGCCTGCAGAATGGTCAGATCGTAGACTCTTGTTTTATATAATCAAAGGTATAGCTAATTCATAATCGAATGATTTTCGTAATCAAATGGTTGCCATTCGAATGAACTTAATAATTGAATGATTGATTCAGATGTACCTACGCGGTAAACACTTAAACAGTAGTGAAAACGTGCTCCGCTTTATTCTTCTCGAATGCTTTGATGATAGAATTCTCTCTCGTTCTCATCGCCTTTCATCTGGCCGTTAAGTAAAAATAGAGCAAACTTGAATATTTGGATGCATGGCACTGCTAGTCGTTGTAGTAGTCACTACCGATTTTGTTTATTTACGTATAAAAGTTAAACTTTCGGTGTCTCCTTTACGACAAAACTTTACATTTTTATTATACAATAGTTCAATTAATTTCAGTCGAAATATCCTATCACTAATCACAACAATAGAACAAAGTGCTATAGTAGTTATATGATTATTCTGCTGATACATCATCTAATAATCTAGATTTTATGATTATTAACGAAAAAACTTTGATAATTGAGGTAGGTCAGCTAAAACGTAAAGTTGCAGAAAGATTTAAATATTATGTTCTTGTATTCCCTTTTTCACCAACACTATTTTTTATATACCTGCGGGGTGATTTATTCCTACCAGAAATGTATACTGTTACCGATTACTAATCTAAAAGTCGTTTCTTACAAAGTATAGTAATAATTCTTGACCAATTACATGGAATCAATTTAGCAAAATCTATTAATATTTTTTTTAATTAAAATTAATTAGTCGCGACTGCAAAAATGTTAAACGATCATATTTGAATAGTTGTTTGACTTTAAATTGCAAATGCTTGGTATAACCACCCGCTATTGTTCGTGTACAAGAATTATTTTTTTTTTATTGTCTCCCTACTTATGATAACGATAAGACATAATTTCGCAATGAATCACATTATTGTATTAAGAGATCAGAAAATAAAGGAACATTTTTTCCTTGTAAAAACTTACGAAGTTTACACACGGCTCTTTTTTTTTAAATCTCATTGTGGTCACTACTGAGTTTGCAGAATCAAAGTAAGTAGGTACCCAATTGCTGACCGTGTGTAATTTCTCATATGCCAATCAAGAAAAAAATTCTTATATGTGAGTCTAAAATCGCTTATCAAATTTTACATCTTGTTTGATACTAAAATTTACGCCAAATTTTTTGTTAATAAGTAGGTACTTTTTAATTACTTACAAATTATTAGAAAATAAATGTAGGTAGGTATCATAAAAATGAAATTTTATTTAAAATAAATACGCAGAAGAGAATTTAAGGTAGGTATGTAACTCAACAAACAAAACAACTAAACTGGAAAATTCTAAGCATAACTCACAGAAATAGTATGGATGGGTACTAATAATTATTAATCAATCAGGCGTGCTATAAAGTAGCGCTCCTTGTTGTAAAGTCAGACAAACAACATAATGTTGTAATAAATCACCTAATACATTTTGAAACTAAAATTTGAATTACATAGGTAAGAATTTTCTTGGCAAGGTTAATAAACGTTCATTTAACTCTTGTTCTAAAGATACAAACTATAAACAACTGTTTCTACCACACATGAAATCAACAATTATACAACCAAAACAACTAGGTAGGTACAGCTTCATAGGCGTCGGTTACAGGGTTTTTCGGGTGCTCGAGTACCCACATTTCTAGAAAAAAATTATATATATGCATATTTTTGATTGCCCACATGAATTTGCAATGTTTATACTTTTTTGCAAGTAGTCACTAACGCATTTTTAATGCATTTTATATAGCGTACTACATAGAGTGCGTCTATAAGATCCCCCTCCCATACTATCATTAATTTTGTATAGCATTGATTCAGAGAACCAAAACCAAGCTTACGTAACGAACACGTGAAATACTATATTTTTGACCAACCCAAAATTCGAATCACATTATAGTGGCGTCGCGATGCTAACCCGACGCAAAAATTTTAAATGGCAATACGTGAAGCATTATTAAATAGTTCTATTTTTTAATTTACGATTTAAATTAAAGTGGAAAAATCAGCCCATAACGAAATTTAAGGGAGACAACAATCTTTCATACAAAACGCTATGCTATTCTAAGAACCTATTTAGAATAAATTTTCACGGAGAAGTGCTTTTTACAATTTCTCTATTTATACGCCATAAAAATATATCACTTAAATGCACACCTATAAATTTTGATAATTAAATTTACAACCCGTTTGATTATATCTATACCTTTGGCAGTCTAAGCGTAGCTGTCTTTTTTGAAATAGTTTTTCGGTGCTTATATCTGCTTCTTCAGTTTCTACTATTAGAGTTTTATGAAACACATTTATTTTTGCAAAAAATGAATTATTACTAATCATCAAAATGGGTACCTTGGGTATGAATAAACTGACTTTTTAATGTGATAGTCCCACCCCAAAATACTTGATTTTGTGGGGTTGAATGTTCATTAGAATAATCCCAAAAGTTAAATTTCTTATAGTTCACACCTGTTTTTGTTTTTGTGGCGAGGACATTCCATTACACTAGGCTGGATTCGGAGTTCAGTGAATCTAGAAGGTGGATAGTGGCTTCAGAAGCTCAAAGAAGAGTTGGTAGAATGGTTGTCTTTCCCCGGACCAGGATCTAGTGCTCGATCTGGGGGTTAGTTTATGACCAGAAGCTTTTGCTCGGTCGCGCTGCTTATGTATGCTTTTGTTACTAAACAGCGCCAGTAGTACAATGAAAACGACTTCCCGCGTTTTTGTTAACCTAGGGATGCGTTTTCTATGTTTGCACTTAGCATTTGTTAGAATGTCGTAAGAGAGAATGAGATAGACTGTGGTCGTTGTGCAGAGCGAGAAAGAGGAGAGGAGCGGTATACGGCGTATCCATGAAGTCTAATTCATAGTTGTGCAAGAGCACAACTATGGAAGCTGATTGGCTGTCAGTGGGAGTTATGGAATCATTATTTTGCAGACTTCGCAGCGTACGAACATAAATGTTGTTGTGACGACGAGTCGCTGGCACCAAACTTGTGAATCATGTCAAATTATTGAGTATGTGGTGATATACTGATACAAATCTATCTAACTTAGTTTTTGTTTTACATGACTCTATTATCTAAAAGCAGCATCCAGAAGCAGGAGTTAAAGCCTAAAGTACCTACTTTCAGGCTTCCCAAGTGTAAGCGAGGACGATTAGTCACTACCCGACTGAGCAGGTTTTAGGTGCATTCTGATTTTATAATTCTACTAATTGTAGTTCTCACTATACTACCTCTTGTTTAATTGAACTCATAATTGTAAGAAAATATATGGTTTTTACATAATGATGTTCTATCATTACATGTAATTTTATTGTTTTCTCAACAGATATGTTTTTTTTTTTTTTTTTTTTTTTAAAGAATCATGAAGCCGTGCGTGAGCACGACCCCATGATTCCTATCCCACCCCCTTACCCGGGCTCAGCGGACTTGCGCTCTTTCACCGGTCTAACATGCACCCCACCCCTGAAGACATGCAACCCAACATACACACCTACATACACCATCCATGGACCCGTCGGATTTAACTTGTTCAGAAAAATTACCGCCGAGCATTGGATTCGAACCAACTGCCATTGAGAGTCTAGTTTCAAAGCCTGGGACTTTAACCACTAGACCACCCGCCGGCCCAACAGATATGTAAAACTTGACGACCCTGTGCACTATTTAAAACATCCACTGGCTCAGTGGCGTATCATCTTGAGCTTGGTCCCTGATGGTTCAACGTTTCCTTATGGTCTCCCAAAGTATTTTTAAAAAGGTAATGATGAAAACGTGCACTACTGCGTATGCTGCATACTTCGATGGAAATATTTTACGTAAAATTTCACGTTTTTTTTTGTACAACTTGAGCTCACGGTTCTGGTGCTGAATACATCATAGGACAAGACGCCACTGCAGTGAATAAAAATTTAAGATCCTTTCACATTGTAAACAAATTAGGAAAAGAACCTTGTAGAAAATTTAATTATGTATATATAAATATATTTTAGACATAATGTTTATTCTGTTTTAATTAGGAACAACCACTCGTTTGCGATATTAAAATCATTTGACCCTTGATAATATGCATTTGCTGATCCAGTTCCAAAGAATTACTAATCGCGTCAAATAATTTATTATAATTTCGCTAACAAAGTGTAAAACCTCAAGTCGTGCCAGGAAATACATCTTGATCTTCCAACAAAAACTTAAAAAACTCTTCAAATTGAAGCTACCCGAAAGTCTTAAAAGAATATTTTTATAAAATTATCACGAGTTACGTTAAATTTTGTAAGCTAATAAAGATAGAGATGGGTTATCATTAAATTTCAACCTTGTACGAATTTTTGAAATTAGAAAATTAATATGCGTTTGAGGTAAATTGCTCATCAAAAACAGTTTTTTGCCTTTATTGACGTTTTACCGAGAGGAAGTTTTAACTACACTTGTATCCTTACACGCGATCCGTAGATGTATTACGATAATATAGTAACTGTTGGGTATTAGAACATTGACCTGAAACAGTTTTTAAAATAAAAAAATAGGAAAGTTTGCAGTATGTTCAGGCAAAGTGCTTGGCTTTTTGTTTTAAAAAAAGTCCAAGGAATTTATGAGTTTTCATGGCCCTGTACCCAATTCCCAAATAATCGCAATTCTTATATAAAATAAACAATAGCAATAACAGAAAAATATTTATACAATAACTTTATTTTAGAACAAACAAAGTAGGTATGTACTAACCACTACATTCACCAAGTGTACAAAACCTATATCACAAACATTTATGTAGTATATACATATTTTAATGAAAAGTGTCACAATTGCATTACATTTTGCAATTGCTTAATATTTTTAATTATCCAGCGAAAGAGCCACGTGTTTGTACGGGACGTATAGTTCGAGTTTCTATTGGGTTGCCAAAATCATCGAAATCGCCCCTTGATTGGAAGTCAGGATCTGGTTGGAAACCACCACCTTGTTGTTGGGAACCACCGGCACCTAATCCACCTTGATTTTGTTGTTGGCCACTACCACGTTGTGCTTCGATATGTTCTGCATTAAGAACCCAAAAAGGTCTACGTTCTCTGGGCCATTGATTCAATCTATTTACTAAAGCTATATCTCCACGAGCATCTACAGGTATCTTTGGGGTAGTTCCTCCACTTTCGCCCAAACGATTAACAAAATCAGGGGTTGTAGATGAAGATGATGTGCTACTCTCATCTTTAAAACGATTTGCTAGCCCAGGATAACCCACAGGACCGCTTCCCAAATAACCGGGACGTTGTGCGATTGCGACAGCAATTACAGACGCCAAAATAACAAACGATTTCTGAAAAGAGAGGTCATAATCAGTATTTGATAAACTTTGTCCTTGAACTTATTTTTGTGTATTATTTTGAAATTATGTGATAACTAGATGCCATCTTCATGCGTGGTGTATAATTTACATTAAATGCGAAGGTGGCAAATAATAAAAGCCAACATTTTACAGTTTAATCTGGGACTAATTTTGTTACTAACAAATTTTAACATAATGACCCATAATAAAAAGTCATTTATAAGCAAACTATAATGTCATTATAATTTAAAACAGTTCTAGAAAATATTTCTCAGTTCAATATAAATAACAAAAAGTTGCATTGAGCACAAATAACAAAAATAATGTTAAAAGCACAAAAGTGTTGAAGAGAAGAATGAATATACAAGTATGTCATTTACATAACTTACCATTGTAAATTAGTTGTTATAAATTACTACACTCAACACAACGAAACTAAAATACTGACACGAGTATCGAAGTAAACCTCTGCAATAACAAGTTTTGAATGCGTCTTAATACAACTCCTCAAAGTATTTATGGATCTTCATATGTGGCCGACGACTAGTGCGGGAAGTCTGAGCCCGAGGCTGTTCAGAACTTGAATTCGTTTCGGAAGTGGGAATTTCCCGCCTATCTAGATCAATCCGTGCTGTTATAATAGTTAAAAGTCAGGATTCTTTGTTTGGAGAAATTCGTGTATTTTATGTTGTTTGATGCAGTTGCGGTTTGACTTTATCATCGACTTTTGTAATTCAAAGTTGGTTGATTTCCACATTAAAGGTGATTCATTGGTTTCTGGGAATTCTTGCAGCAGACGTACTGGGAGAAAAAAGCCAAGTCACGAATTCGCGAAATATTTTATCGATTTTCCGCTAAATCTACGTAGGGTATAAAAGTTTCAAATAGCATTTTTTATTCAGTAATACTTCTAAGTTTTAAAATTCAATTTATTTTATTGTGTATACCTCTACTTAGATTTCTCAAAAATGTTGCAGATAATACGCGTCATAAATTATCTAGTAATGACACAATAATGTAATTGTTTCACTAATTACCTTTGCGCTTTCTAATAAAGTCGATATGAAATTGCAATGTTGACAATTTACAGTCATCTCTGATAACTTTCAAAAAAGAAAATAAGTTATTAAAAAATCCAAAACAGAAACTGAACAACTTTTCTTAATATACTATTTTGTCAAAATGAAATTTTGCAAATGTGAAAATAAGATCTAATAGAACCCGTTAGGACAAATTAAATATTTTTTCCCAACTCTCTAGTTTCAAAATTGCGAACGCTAACATTTTTTTGAAAATTTTGGTTTTCGGTTTAAAGCTGAGAGTGTTTGCAGGTCGATATAAAATTTAGTATTGTGGTAATCGAGGAAATGACAAAGAAAATATATTTGAAACCGTAACACCAGAGAAATGAGAAAATAAAATTCTAAATTTAATTTTTTGGGCAGTAACATTTAGGGGGTGCTACTTCCGCTTCCCCCATTTTTGGCAGATACATTTTGTTGTCTTTTTAATGCCAAACTACACGTTGATTCATAACATGTGAGACGCACATTTAGGATGGATTCAGAATCTGAAAACAATAAAATTGGGCACTTACACCTTCATGGTACCTTGTTTTTTCACAAAACTTAAATTAACTCGAAACCTACTGGATTTACCACCTATCAACACGAGTACATTTTTTGTGTCTTTTTGTATGGAAAATAAGAATTTATAACTAAATATTTCAAAATTGCAAAGATCTAAAATATTTAGAAGAATATAGCAGGTGACCCCTCCATATAAGACACCTCTGGTGAATGTATACAAGCAAAACCTAGTAGAAATGCTAAAGTAAATTAGTAATGCTCAGATATAGAATTCCAAAAGTTTAGTTGCAACTACTGCGAAAAGTTATCGAGAAAAAAGTGATTAGACTGTTTCATCTTCAAGAGGCTGTAGCTACGTAAGAAAGCGTCGTTTCCGGACTGATGTTTATAGCACGATTATTCATTGTTTTCAAATTCTGAAGTTATCCTGAAAGTGCGTCGCACATGTTCTAAATTACCCTGTATATTTTACGGTAAATATTAAAAAAAATCATGTTTTGCCTTTATTCTTGCAGATGTTCTTAGTCTAATGGATTACTACGCAGAACCACGGCCTGTTTTTCCTTTATTTCGTAAGCGGGAACTTCTGTTTATGTGCTTAATCTGTTCCTAAAAATATTACTTATTGTGAGTTTCATATTGCGAAACAGAGATGTAATATATTTCTTACTAATCTTAATGTTGTGAAAAAGTGCCAATAACTATAGATACTTCCTATTATTCTGGAAATAACAATTAAAAATATAACGACGGAATATAGGTACAAATAATCCTGTATTTTTTAGTTAACATGCTTAACCATGATCACGATCAGTCTCATACACTAATTATCTCGTAATTATTATATTCTCAAGAAAAGGGTCAAGTAAATAGATATAAAAGAATGCAGCCCTAACTATAAACAACAACAACAAATTCGGAATTGGAAACATTCCCAAACAAGATCAAAGAGCGTACCTGCAGTTTTAAAATTTCTAACTAATCTAACAAAAATGTACCTTAACAATGATACATTGAAGTTGTGAAATGGGAAAATTTACAATTCTTGAAAAAGAAAAGATACTGATAATTTTTATATTTTTTTGTTCATATTATTCGAGGACATGAGGGCTAATTATGTGCGGGTAGATACGTGTTGTGCAATTTTGCGCCAGATGTCCACATTTCTAATTAAAAAAATAATAAAACATAAGTATATGTTAATGTGAGATTAAAATAATTATTTCCCAAAGTATTTGAATAGAACGTCATTATGTTAATGCACTCTATTGTGACGCAAACAAAAATCCATACACTGTTGAGTTTGTTTTTTTCTTATTTGGGTAATTTAAATAATCAAGATTGCCTTTAAAATTAAGTGTTATTTTCCAGGAAATGGTATTTTACTGTTTGTTGAAAAAAACGTGATGAATTAATGAAATATAAGCGATTAAACAACAAAACAAGACTAAAATAAAATAAAAACAATAACTTTTGTAAATGAGAATGTTCTTATTTGCTATAAAATTTGTTCTTAGAATTTAATTAAGATACACTCTTGTGGAAAAATAATGTTGTATCCGAGGGCACTGTTACTGCACCTGAAAAGCTTAATTTGAGTCTTCTTCTACTGTTACTCGTAAATAATTACTGAGTTTCTGAATTTTAAAATTCATAGCGGGCGCCACAGAGAAATTGGAAAAAAAAGCTTATTAATAGCTCTAGTACTATCCAGAAATTTTAAAAATTGTAATGTTAATTTTTGAGAAATATTTTTTGAAAAACATAATTTAGACATTTTAAAAGCGTTCCGAATAATTTTATATCATAAAACTTTGCTTTACTAGGGCTATTACTAAATGAAATTTTATACCGATCTTCAGGCTTTAAAACTAAAACCAAATTTCAAAAGAAAACTTTGAAAAAAGTATTTTTTTTTGTATTATCGTCACAGGCGCAGTTTTCAAATTCCAGGGAAGACCCGGATTTCCTATACGCTAATGCTCTAAGCTTTTATGAATTTAGTCTTTAGTAAATATATTTTTTGTTGTAAAATGGAATCATGAAATTGTCAGACTTTTATTTCCGTAAATTCCGACAAAATAAAAAAAAACGTACTTGAAATCCTTTTTTTATATCAAATGAGAAAAAAGCCAATAAATGTAGCAGTCGAAAAAAATTACATTTAAGTATGCTTAATAAAAGTCACAAACGAAAAAAAATTCTTTTGAAATTGCTTATTATTTTCTTTTTCGATTTTCTCGAAAATGATTAATTGTACCGCTTTTTAGCAAGAGTGCGTTCTTTGAGAATTCTTTTCTCGTGAACTCGATTATATAATCTGATTTCTAAAACAAAGATTAATAAAAAGTTAGGAACAAATATTCAATAGGAATTAGCTATATCTACGCCACTGGAGAAAGAAAACAAAAAACTCTCAAAAAAAGACTCCAATAAACAATGACAGACAAAATTTCAAGATTTTATCTTCCACGATTCTCAGGTCGTGCTGAAAAATTAATTTTGTACAATCACTTCAAAGGAATGTAGCTCCCTTAAGAAGCATTTCCGTATAGGCATATGTTCTTATAAACTTTTCTTCATGAAATAACTCAGCGTATCGCCTCCTTAAGTTGTACAGCAACATAGGGAGGTGATTTCTACGTACTTAGGAAACACCCATAGATAAATTTTATTTGATAGAACTTAACTTATAGACTTTACTAAGATTTTTACAAGAGTTGTGATTCACGTCTAAGGATTTACGACTGTTGCTGATACCGTTGCGAATTTGGAGTACTTTTGCACACAGCATTGCTGTTTTGAGATATTTTTCGCTCAATTTAACGTTTTTATTACCTTAAATCGGTACCGTGACGATCTGATCGAAGTGT
Source organism: Ctenicera cuprea (assembly GCA_958336395.1). NCBI lineage: Eukaryota > Metazoa > Arthropoda > Insecta > Coleoptera > Elateridae > Ctenicera > Ctenicera cuprea. The sequence continues at coordinate 322,080 of OY284496.1, read as the reverse complement.
TTTTTTAATTGTTTTTAGAGGGGACTTCGGGGAAGTCCACTCCCGGAGGCGCCCTTATTCGACACTAATGCTTATCGTCTTCTATAATATCCCGTTTTCATTGCAAAATAAATTTTTGTTTCTTAAGTCTATTGTCTACCCTATTTGGCGGCGTAACTACAATTTGTGCCTCCCCCCGCACCGCACCGATATTGAAGGGGCCTTCTTAGGAAAATTATAACAAAAAAAAAATTATGTGGAAGTTCAGGGTTCCCAAAACGCCCTAGAACGCTCGGACTCTCCTGCGGGCCCATAGTTACGCCACTGCATATTTAAAAATTCCTCAAAATCAAATCAGTTATTACGAAAATATGGGGAAATGAAATTCATTACACTGTATTATATTGGCCCAAAAACGGTTTTCCCAATGTTCATCACAATATGCGTGCATGCGCGTACTTCCGATTCCAACAGACGTTATAATGCAAATAACTTACTGCTAACCAAATTATGTTTCTATTCGACAGAATACATTTTTTGCAGAGAAAAATCTACATAAATTGATGCTCATATAGCATAAAGTTTTGCTGTCTATATTCAGTAGTAATAATAAAGCTTCAGTTATAATTAATCAACCTTGCGTGAAATAAAGGTCATGTTACTCATTACCGTCTGAACCGGTTTGGTTTTTTATTCACTGTTTTCTTGTTTCAAATACTTAACAACATTGACATTGCTAACAAGAAGTATGTATTAAACCACGAGTTTTTTTTCATAAGACTGTGGTCGATCTATTTTGCATTTTGTAGAGATAAAAATGTTAACGAATTTTTATATGAAAAACAATTCTAGAGAATTAATAAGCACAGCAATTGCCGACCCTGTAGTGCATGTCTAAAACCTTTTGTACCTGTTGTAACCGCCTATTAATACCTACCAGTTTGCTGTTTAACTATGCTTTATTAATACTATATACAGTTCGATATACTTATTTTTAAATTCAAACAAGATGTTGATTAAAAACGTGTTTCACTTCTAGTATCAAAATTTTCTGATGCCAAAATTTTAAAGACAACTGTTTAAATTTTCTTCTATTGTTTTTTTTACATCTAGACAATGAATGAAATAATAAAAATAAAATGATCGGCGTTCTTGTTAAGAATAACTTTCTGATTTTTACTTTTCTATACTTTTACTGAACTTTGGAGGGCCAGCGGGTGGTCTAGTGGTTAGAGTTCCAACATCTAGAACTAGACTCCCAACGGCAGTAGGTTTGAATCCTCTGCCCGTCGGAAATTTTTCTGAATAAGTTAAATCCGGCGTGTCCATGGACGGTGTGTGTGGTGTGTATTTTGGGTTGCATGTTTTTTCGGGGTGGGGCATGTTAGACCAGTGAATAGCGCCAAGTGCGCTGAGCCCGGGTAAGGGGGTGGGATGGGAATCATGGCTCACGCACGGTCTCATGATTCTTAAAAAAACTGAAGTATGGAAAGGAATCTAGACAAAAAAAAGCTACGGAAGAAAAGCAAATAATAGTTTCTTTTTTTTGAAATGCTATATCTTTGAAACGAAGGCCGCTACGAGTTCTTGAAAATGTTGACTTTAATGCCCAATTACTTTAAAACAAATTGCCCAATCGATAAAAATTATTATACCATTTAATAGCCCTTAGTAAGTATAATCATGGGATTTAAAATATTTTTTTAAATGTATAAATTGTAAAAATATCAGATTCTCAAATTTTTTGACATTTTCAAAAAGTGATTCCTCAAAAACTGTCCACATCAATTTTTAAAACTTTGTGACCCGATAGATCTTACAGTGAACTACAAATTTATTTATTTACTAATCTACCAAATTGTACTGTGACGCTGTCCTGGAATTTTTGAAAATTTAAAATTTTTTAATGATTAATTCAAAAATGCAAACAACAATCGTTATAAACTTTAAACAATTCAATAGACTATTTGAAGTACTTTATTGGGATACAATAGAATTTTTAACAATTTTAAGAATTAAGAGAAACAATACCAACTGTTTACTTTTTAATATAACCTTTGATAATAGCTTATAAACATGTCGAAATACGTGTAAGGTTAAAATAAATAAATATTGTGGAAGTAAAAAGTAATTTATTTATACTCAAAAAATTTAGATATTATTTCTAGGTTCTAGCTTTACTTCGTTAAAGTTTATGTTTATTGAGTATGAATAAAATACTTTTTACTTCACAATATTTATTTATTTTAACTTTATATGTATTTTGACACGTTTACATGCCATTATCAAAGGTTATGTTAAAAAGTCAACAGTATCCAAATAAAATTATTTAAATCAGATGCATCCCAAACCGGGGGGGGGGGGCTGGGTTATTTTTATTTTATATTTTTGTAGTTTTCAATTTTTTACCAATTTGAGTGACATATGATTCTATGTTTAAACAGGCATAAAAATGATACCCTTAATTTTATTGCACAACCAGCAATTTTCCAGAAAAAATCAATTCAAACATTTCTCTACTTCAAATTGAGATGAAACTTTGTTATGTTTCGTACCTATTTATTAACTTGGAATTCAGAAAACTTAGAAATAGTGGATAACAACTAACTAACTACTAACTAATAACAAAACGTAATTATTGCAGTGCTTGCCCAAATAAAAATTGAAATCAAATTTAACATCTAACCTAACAAGCTTGTGATGCTCATACATTAGCGATTCTAAAAATTTAAAGGCAAAGTAGAAACAGTTTTATTTAGGTAAACTGGAAAATTAGAAACATTAAAATAACTATAATACTGTTGGTTTACCGCAATTTGGCAATTCACTTTGTTACATCTTAAAGTGGTTGTCATAATTATTTGTGTGGTTTGTTGGAAACATCGGGCAAATGCGTCATAATGTGTTTTGGAAAACCAAGAAAGTGTTGCAGTAAAAGGATGAGCCACAAAGAGTAAAGATTAACTTCCATAATATGCGGTTAATTACGTTGGACCCACAGATGGTCGTTTAAACTATGGAAAAGATCTTCAAAGTGGGCGAAGTGAAAATACGAAAGGTACGAAGGAAAAGACTAGTAGTGTAAAAAACTAAGCAGAAAATAAACATACTAAAATCATGAATTAGAAGATTGTCATGTACCAGAATACACAGCCTGTTTCGGTTGAAAAAAAGAATTAAAGTTGTTACCTACCATATTTCTGCAATGATCTGTTAATTTTGTTTGAAAAGTTGCAGTAAACTGTAAAATTATGAAAAAGTAGGTAGGTAGTAACGAGTTTTACAAGCAGCTATTTTGTTTAAACGATACAAAATCGATTAAATATAGAAGAAAGGCATTTTTCACATACAGGGTTGTTCACATGTATGGAATAATGATTCTGGTAGCGTAAATATTGTTTCTTACAAAAAAATAGATAAAGGTTTTCTTATTACATTTTTATGTAGGTACCTTTATGCATACTTTTTTTGAACAATGCTGTATTAGCTGTCATGCGATCGTAATTTTTTACTTTCCCATACTTCTACTGAAGTAAGCAAATATATGATTTCATTCAAATTTTCGAATTTCGGATTTTAACGGAAATGCGCGTTTTGGGGTCTAAGGAACCCACAAAAGTGGTTTTTCAAAAATGTCTCTCTGTGGGTAAGTGGGTGGGTGGGTGTGTTCCTTTCCCTGTGTCTCCGGAACCCTTTTACCAATTTTATAAGATTTGGTGTGTAGAAGTTTTTTAGTTGCAGGTAGTTCGTTGTAATGTCGCTAATCCGAACCGCAACCGGAAACAGAAATTAGACCTGTTTTTTGTATAGATTTTTTTCTAAACATTTTTTAGAAATTTGAATACATAGCGTTGATAGTGCATTTAAAGACAAATCAAATGATTTTTTTAATAGCTGCATCTCCGAAATGAAGGCCGCTACAAATTTTTGAAAATTTTTACTTTAATGCGCGATTACTCAAAAACAAAATATCTAATCAATACAAATTATTATATTATTTGATAGCTCTTAATAAGTGTCATTGAGCAATTTAAAAACATTTTTGGAAATTTGACAATTGTAAATATATTAGCGGTTCAAAATTTTGGACATTTTCAAAAAAAATCCACAAAAACTGCCCACACCATTTTTTTTTAACTTTTTGAGCCGATTATTAACTTTAATCAGTTCCATAGGCTATTTGAAGTACTTTATTAGGATCTGCAAAAATTTTCAATTATTTTAAAAATTAAGAAAAGAAAAGATACTTTTTAATATCAACAACGTGTTTTCCGGCAGTTACGTGATTTTCACTACGTCTATCAATTAGCTCTAGTTAAAAAAAAATATTTTTTATAGTTTTATAATTAAGCTTTTACGGCGATTTTAGTCCGAAGTCCGAAGCGCATCTAATCAAATGTAAGACACGGTCGGCTGCCGTGCTACTGTCCTATACGGCTAGCCGAAGTTATAGCGCTATACTTTAGACGGCGCACGATATCGTTACGCTCCATATCTCCGGAACGGCTGGACCGATTTTGATGTGCTTTGGAATGAGGGGGTATATCAAAAATTCACCGACAAAATAAGCTTTTAAAAAAAACGAAACCGGAAGCGGAAGTTAGACATGTTTTTTTGGTAGCATTTTTTTCAGAAACTGAATTTTGGAAATTTTAATAGTGGAGATTAAAGAAGGCCTTTGGCCAAATCAAACGATTTTTTACCGAACTCTCTAGCTTCAAAATGGCGGCCGCTACGAATTTTTGAACATTTCGACTTTAACGCCCATTACTCGAAAACCAGTTATCTGATTGGAATCAACTACATCTTGTTTGGTAGCCCTTCAAGGGTACTATATCATGAAATATAATTAATTTTGAAAATATAAAAACGATCGCAATGACATCACTCCAAAATTTTGGAATTTTTCAAAAAAATATTTCGCAAAAACTGCCCACACGTTTTTGTTTAAACTTTTTAAGCTGATAGAGCTGGGAAGCTTCTACAAGTTGTTTTTGTGCGCATTGCTATCATTTCACTGTGACGCCCTCTATGAATTTTTGAAAATTGAAAATTGGTACCCTTTTATTTATTTAACGGGGGGCATTAAAATATTTCTGTTAAAGCAATATAGCTCATCATTGATAGCAAAATCCGCATATCATAATATTTTTTTGATACTTTAATATTTAGGGGGCTACTGTTCCCCCCCCCCCCCCCCCCCCCCCCAAATTTTCGCCACCAAATTAAAAAATTGATTTCTTCTTTTGTCTGCGCTAGGAGAATCTTTTTACAAAAAAAATCGAAATTTTTGCCCCTTAATAATCTTTGTGTCCTTAGAAGAATTTCACATACTTTCTACAGCAGTTGTATTCTTGTACTAGTCGTTTAATGTTCAGTGTAGGCTAACTTTTTTATTTTAATAGATAGACTCGCAAACCCAAGAGCAAAGTTGTAGGGCAAAATTCTTCTCGATTGTATTTAAGAAAAAAACTTGAGTTTCCAATTTTAATATGGCGGCCACGGTAAAAATATTGGCCGCAACGTCCACTGTGCCCACAACGTCCACCAGTGAAAATGCCCATAACGTCCACCGCGGACACAACGGCCACTCATGTCTGGTGGCCACAAAGCCCACCGAGTCCATAACGCCCAGCCGTTCGGGTTGCCGTGACTGTCGCCTCGCACGATGTCCGATGGACACAACGGTGGCCGCGACCATAACGTCCACTACCGTAACGGACCACAACGTCCACCGTGACCACAACGCCCACTACTGTAACAGCCCACAACGTCCACCGTGTCCACAACGTCCACTCACGTCTGAGGGACACAACGCCCACCGAGCGCATAACGTCTACCACGGGTATATGTATATTTTTTAGTAACTAGTTAACCATAAAGAAAAAAATTCATATACTACGTATTTTATACAGTGCGATTGTAAAGTCTCGAACTAAGGAATTCGATAAAATTGAAACTGGCGGATTTAAAAAAAATCCTCGTACACGTCAACCTTATTTTATAAAGTCTTTTCTCATAATTGTCATTTTGCGGTAGTCTTTTGTTTTCGAACTATGACGTCATCGCCAATTTTTTATTTCTTGTTTTTGTAAAAAGGAAATATTATTCGAAAGTAATTCAACCTTCAATCAAATACAGGGTGGCCATAAATATCTGTGATCCCGGTAGCCATGGAATTAGCTACTTATAAATGTTGGTTAGCATTATATTTCAATTATTATTGTGATGACATGAATGACATTTGACATTTAGGTTAGTTGGTTAATCATTTTTATAAAGCGGTGTAGATTCCAAAGGTAATGTGATAACAGATATTTATGGCCACCCGGTATATTCTAAATTATAGCTCGCACTAGATGTGCTGTTCTTAGTTTGGCCATATAAGCAAAGCAACACATTACACTCATTTAGAGTTGTTTGTCTGTGGTGGCACGACTCAACATTGATCGCTTCAGTGTTTGCATCTAGGCGACCTCACTTCCGCCACATTACTTCCGTTCCATCACTTCTGTCTCACATTCCCATGATTAGATACTCCTGCCGGCAAAGAAGTTTCACTTGAAAAGCGAAAACTGAAAATTTAGTTGTTTCACTCTGTAGTGAAAATTAAGCAACAATTCTAGCTGGAGCAACCACCTAGGATTTGACTGTGAATCATAGCAGTTATCTTGGACACCCTGTATACATTATACTTAACTGCAATACTGTGAAGGCGCCTTTCAACATTTTTAGAAGTTCATAATGGAATTAGGTATTTAATGCTTGTATAGAATTAAATACTGCCTACCAATAATTATTCAGCAACCAGCTTTTTTTCTATTTTATTATGCCCTCACTCAGGGCCGAGCCAAGGGTATCTGCCGCCCGGGTGCAGGATATAATTTTCCGCCCCTATATAGCTTTCGTCGTTTTCCGACTTGCTTTATCGATACTGAAAACCGGAAAGTCTCTTTCTACCATCAGCCATCTGAATTAAGCACGAATAAATTTTAAGAATAGCGAAACAGAAAAATGAGAAGAAAAGTTTAAATATTTAAAATAATGAAAAATACCTACGTTTTAAAACTTTAAACTTGAAACGTTTAGTCTAGTATTTCTGCTTAGTTCAATACAATCTTACTCGCATTCAATCGCAAACTAAACTAACCCCCGTTTTAAATTCGCGCCGCTTAGTCAAGCCGATTTCGCCGAATCTATATAGTTTCGTGTGTCATGACATACACCCTGCACGCTGACCCTGTATAACTTTGTATTTACAATAGCGATAGCGATCGGCACCGATGTGTTTACTAATAAAAATAAATTGCAAGTAATAAATTATTGTATGCTTGCCGCCTTAAAAAAATGCAACACTTTTTTCTGTATCAGGTTACCTTTATACCAAAAAAAAGCCAGATACAAGTGAAACTTGATAAAAAAAGTTGCATTTTTTAATGCCGCAAGCATATCTTAAATTTCTTTCATTTTTCATTTCGCCGCCCCTACTGGGTTGCCGCCCGGGTGCTGTGCACCCCTTGCACCCCCGGCACGGCTCGGCCCTGCCCTCACTCCCTCAACGGACGCTTGAAAAAAGAAACAGCATTTAAACATCCTATTTGTGACGTTTCACGTTCAAAAATTTAATGTCTTCATTTTCTAGAGAGCATTCATACACAAAGAGCCTGCTAAAATATTGGGGTATTCTTTATTTGTCACATTCATTGTTTTGCTTGGACACTTGAACTTTCGAAGTAAAGATGCTCGAAAATCAAACAAAAACCTCTGAAAATGTGAAACAGATGTTGCTTTTAACTGTCCTTGCGTTATTATTGGCAATCAATTTCGAGTTATTAGGGACTAATGTATATAAGAATATATTATATTATAACATTAAATAGTTGATGTATTCTTGATTAAAGCAACAAACAGGATTAATGAATCGTTAAAAAGGTGATTTACCTACTAATATTAATTTTAAATGTTGTTTAATATAAATAGTCCCTGCCACGTAAATTATATATTTTAAAATTAAAATATTTTTTGAAAAACTGTTGTTTTTGTAACATATCCCTTAAAATGGTTGTTAGAGTTACAATGTGTCTGATTTTCAATTTCCAACGAGAACATTTATGAATGTTACTTACTTAGATGTATTTTTACAAAATTCGAGTAGAATTAATAAGTACTTGCACAGGAAACATTAAAAGCAGGTTTATGCTACCATAAATAAATTTTACACTGATTTCAAATAGGTAAAAATGTACAGAATGTTATATAAAATAAGAAAGTTGAGGTCAGTTGCAGTAAAACAGGAAAGGAAAATAAGTGAAATTTTAAGTCACTTAGCCAGTTTTTATTACCTAAAAATACTATCATTTAATTTTTGTTTATCTTAATAAATAAATACAGCAAATCAGGTGGCTCCTTTTCAATTAACACCCGCTATATAGGTAATGGTTAGTTTTCTCTTTATAATATCAATGATTGTAAAGGTAGGGCCATGTGTAAATATCATTATCTCGCAAAATCAATTGTTGTTTCTTGGGAAATTGGGCCTCAATTTAATTTAATAAAACAAATAAAGGCGTTATATAAAATACCTAATATGTGAATTTCTTCTTTATGGTTAACTAGTTACTAAAAAATATACATATACCCGTGGTAGACGTTATGGGCTCGGTGGGCGTTGTGTCCCTCAGACGTGAGTGGACGTTGTGGACACGGTGGACGTTGTGGTCCGTTACAGTAGTGGGCGTTGTGGTCACGGTTGACGTTGTGGTCCGTTACGGTAGTGGACGTTATGGTCGCGATGGCCGTTGTGTCCATCGGACATCGTGCGAGGCGACAGTCACGGCAACCCGAACGGTTGGGCGTTATGGACTCGGTGGGCTTTGTGGCCACCAGACATGAGTGGCCGTTGTGTCCGCGGTGGACGTTATGGGCATTTTCACTGGTGGACGTTGTGGGCACGGTGGACGTTGCGGCCAATATGCAGAGTGGGCGTTGTGTCCTCGGTGGGCGATATGGACCTACAAAATACATGGTGGGCGATGTGGCCATTGGACGTTGTGTCCTGTACCCCTTCGTTGATTCACTCCAAATATTTTACCCAACCTTATGCTTTACTTTAACTAGTCGTGTCTAGACAGGTGTATATCGAAAGTGTTGGAAAATATAAAACAATGTATTTAAATGTATAGGAAAGTCCAGGGGAAGTGTTTCGCTCATTTTTTTACTTTCATTCGATGGATATTTCTTTCTATTTTCAATGGTATACACTCGTATATCTTTACATTACAAAATTTTCGAGAAAAGCGTGAAAAACTTTTTTCATGTTACCCCTGAATTCGAGTAAAAGCTTAACACAATCGCAGTGGCGTGCTTTGAAATTTATTTGATTTCAAGTTACAATCAAAAACAATTGACAGAAAAAAAATTCGTCTAAAAAAGGGGTCAAGTAAGCTTTAGATGCTACTGTTTTACAACGCATATGCTATACTAAGCATACACATCCGCAAATCAGTGACATTCAAATCATTTTACTAATAGACACAGCATTTTGTTTTTTTAATTATTTTTGATTGTTAAATGATATCAAATAAATTTCAAATTACAATATTGCTACTGTGGTAGGTTGTTGTTTGAATTCAAGGTCTGCTTATTATGAGAAAGTTTATAGCGTTTTTCTTGAAAATTTATATTTTTATATTATTATATTTAGGGTATACAAATTTCATACCGTTGAAAAAAGAAAAAAATTCTCTACCCAATTAAACTAAATAGTAGGTGTGGTGCTACTAAAATAAATGAAGATTGCGTCACAGCGCTTGCAGCATTGGTCAGAAACGTAGATAAAAGTGCAATAAAAAACTTTTTACTATAGTATTTTTTTGTAAAGTCATTATTTACGTCACCAGAACCATTATTCCATACTTTTGAACAACCCTGTATATTTCGAAACGAAACCTAAAAGAAATTAAATGCACATTATTTAAAAAATTACTTCTTTATTTTTTCTGTGTATATTTTTAACAAACCAAGGATAAATTCTTTATATTTCAACCGCCTCTACTTTCGGTAACTTTTATGATTAAATAATTATTCAGAATGAGGTGAAAACCCGACTGGTTTATTGTATGACTTTAGTAGGGCGTTTAAATGTGTAAATCAAGTGATAACCTATTATATATAAAACAGCGCTACAGGCCAGAAGGCCTTTGGCTAATAACCTATTACTGATAAATATAAATGAGCAACTGTGAGAAAATTCAAATAAAGAAAATTCAAAACCCTTTAGTTCTCACAAGAGTTCTTGTGAGAACTAAAGGGTTTTAAATTTTCTTTACCTATTACTGAGTAAATTATTTAAATAGGACATAAGACCCATAAGAAGTAATTTTTATACCTTATAGTTGGCTTTGCAGTTCTCCAAAAAATTTTATTTTAATATTTATAAAACAATTTTAACTTTTCTAATAAATGTTTTCAAAATAAAATTCAAATTTGAAATTTAAGATACTACATAAAATACTGCAAAGCGTCCTCTAGGAAAGCCATGTCAAACTTCAATTACACCGCAAGTGCGTAGGTCGCTTTAGACCGATTACCAGAGGTATTACTGCCGATCGTACGCAGTATAGCATAAGGGCTGAAACGCTGGTCGTCGATTGGTAGTTGCTGCCTGTAACTATTCATGTTGATGCTTCGTATTTGTCGATATGAAATTGGCCCCAACTGGGATTCGACCCCTCAACTGTTATGCAGCGAAACGCTGTGGAGCCGTATTTTCATATGAGCCACGATAAAATTGCAGGCAGTCGCTAAAACACGTAATATAAACTTCTAAACAGTCCGACCGTGCAGGAAGCCGCGCAGCATGGTCAAGTCGTAGACGCTTTTCGTTTAACCGTCTATGTGCGGTATAAGTGTAGCTTCGTGTACAGGTACACTGATTATTGTTCATATATGTTTTGTGAGTGTAGCTAAACACATGGCGAAATCACAGGTATATACTGTGGTGAAATGCAACCACTACACTTTAGAGGATGTTTATGCTATACTGCGTAGAATCGGTACTAATGCGTAACTACTATTCATAATAAATATAAAATTATCGTTGAAAAACATAACCTCTGAACTTTAATTTTAATGTCAACGCCTAAAACTTGTTCCAGTCGTTTCTAATTTTATTTTCAATTCACTTGATTAGTAAAGGTTAGTATTTAAATTATTCTTGTTAATTTAGATACAATTTTTTTTATCAAACTTTTATCTATGTGCTTAATAAAATTGATAATTTTCATGGTGACGAAAATTGCTTAGATTAAATTTGTTCATCATAACTTCCTAAATAATTTGTAAAACACTGCATGTAGCTGTATCCGGCTGTATTTAATTCAAAGAATACACAATATATATTTCTTCTAGCATTTTATGATCTTTGGCTTACGTAGCATCCTCCGACTAGTGAAAATGGTGCAACCTAAGGTAATCTTTGTTTTGGGCGGCCCTGGTGCAGGCAAGGGCACACAATGCCAAAGAATAGTAAAGGTACGATACAGTTACAATAAATGTTGAACAAAATTATCCTAGGGATGCTTTATAGGACTTTGGTTTTGTCCACCTCTCGGCTGGTGATCTCCTTCGTGAGGAACGGGCCAAACCAGGCTCTGAATTTGGAGAATTAATCGAGAATTATATTCGCGAAGGAAAAATTGTTCCTGTGGATATAACATGCAACTTGATTGAACGTGCAATGCAAGAGTCGGGCAATGATAAATTTCTCATTGACGGTTTTCCACGAAACCAGGATAATTTGGACGGATGGAACCGCAGAGTTGCTCAAAAAGTACAACTTTTATTTGTGTTGTACTTCGATTGCCCTCTAGAGGTAGTACTTGAAGTAAATAATTAATAATGAGTGTACGGTGTTTATTTTTTTTTTTTATTAGATATGTACCGAGAGATGTTTGTTAAGAGGTGCTGCAGGAAGCGGCCGTTCCGATGACAACATTGAAAGCTTGCATAAGCGTTTCAATACTTATGTTTCTGAGACTAAGCCCATAATCGATTATTATCAAAAATTGAAGTTAGTACAACAATTAGATGCTACTAAGTCTGCAGATCATGTTTATGAGTTGGTCCAGCAGGCTTTCAACGAGTTTAGTGCTAGGGGTGATATATAATGTGTTTTGTATTAAGTTGTTTCTGTTCTGCAAGGCAGATCTTTTTGTTCAAATGTAGTTAATAGGAGAATATAAGATAAATTGAGGTAAACTTTGCAATAAATTATTTTACCTTTGTAATTATGTGTAACCTCAGTTTTATGTAAAGTGTAAGTAGTTCATGTACGTTGCCTTTGTTGAACATAATGTTTTTAACATTAAGCATTCCATTCACCAGTAATGGTTGTTTTGTGTTACCATTCCATGACTACGTTTAGGAAATTTAATTTATTAATCCCTAAATTAACTATAGAAAATGTGTTGTTGTTAGAATCAAAATTTCAGAATATACGAGTATATTGTGACGCCACTGTGTTTTACTTATATTTGTAGATGAGTTAATAGCCCTCGCCTCCAGAGACAGCATTCAATTAGTTGTCAAAATAAATAAATTGAATGCCACTCCCGAGAGCACGATTATTCCTAAAAAATATGTGTGCCATTGGTTTGTGACTGCACTATTCGGTTCCTGAGTCAGTCGGTGTTTGGGCGTAATAGATACCAAGACTTGTCATTCCAAAACAGTTACACAAAAACTGATTTAGAAACCTTTAAATAAGCAAATGTAACCAGAAGGCTCATTTCCTAGTTTTCAAATATTTTTTAAATAGAAATTTATTTTGATATTCAGGACACGTTACACAAGAAAATCAACCAAGTTTCGTTGTGTAGGGCAGAATGTATAACACATTTTTCAAGTTTGCACTTGTGGTATTTTAAGGGTCAGGAATTTTTAGTAATGCACAAGGTAATAATTTTACACATAGAAATAACTTTAGATAGTGCACTCCAATTCATAATGGCATTCAGTTATTATTTCATTTAATTATAATCAAAACTTTGTATCATGGACTAAAGTAGTAAAGCATTAGGAATTGCAGGGCAGTTGTAATCAAGATCAAGAGTTGTAGTCAAATTAGTAATTGCCAAACCACTACTGGTTTACAGATGAGACCGAGAAAAAATGCTCTGGGGGATATGAAGACCTTCGTTGAAACAACAGGAACAAAATATTAATTTTTCTAATCAAATAACGTCTATCTGTATAAATATTTAACAGATGTCGTGGTTACTTTGTGGAAGTTCATATTAATATAAAATAACTCTAAAAATTTTACTTGTCGCTATTCCAATTTATTAAATAAATTCTACACAATGTTTCATCCGCTAGGACATTATTACATTCTTAAGTCACACTTGATAATGTCCTAGCGGATGAAACATGTGTAGAATTTATTTAATAAAGTGGAATAGTGAGATGTAAAATTTTGAGGTGTTATTTACGTCTATATGAAAAAAAATATTTTAAAAACTTTTCCAAAAATATGTATTTGAAAATAAAGAAGTTTCTATCCCCTAATTAATAAACGGGGGACCGATAAAAAAATTTCTCATGAGTATAGTAAAATACAGTTCTCAATTTATTTGGGGCGGGGGGGGGGGGGTAATTTTTTCTCTCCCACCCAATGTTTAGTGGACGAATTTATCTTTCCGTATTTGGTTTTCCCTAATTCCAAGGAATCTTTTTCCAAAAAATTAATATCCCTCACAAAAAACTTGGAAGAAATTTCAGGATACTATCAGTTTACTTTACATCTCTCTTTCTATGTGAAGCTTGGGAGACTTCCAGGCGTTGGCTGAACTTTTTCAGCACGTGAATGAACTGCACAGACACACACAGGTACATAGTTAAAACGACTCGACCTTTGCTTTACTACTAACTGTCTGTGTAGTCAGTAGCAGGGCCGTCGAGAGACGATTCAAGGCCCTGGGCATTAAAATTTTGGGCTCCCCTTGTTTTGCTAGTAAACGTGAATTTAGGTGCGGAAGTATCAATTACATAGTTGTCTTTAAATGCGTAATTTATTAAAAACAGACAATTAATAATAATAATTTATTTTAGTGTTAGAAAGAGTACATCTTTATACACTCATCAAAAAATCCTACATGTAGTAACTAGTAACAAATATAATATAAAAATAAGTAAAAAGTAAAGACAACTTACATAGATCAATCACAGTACCCACATTAGACAATGCATGTTCGATAATGTAATCTGCTAATCGTCTACTAATAAATATTCCTCTACTGAGTAGTAGGTGTTATCCATAAGAAAAAGTTTCAAGTTTTGCTTAAATTTACAGACTGGTAATTGTTTTATGTTTTCAGGTGGTTTATTGTAGATTTTAATACACTTGTGGTTGATGCTACGTTGGGTTGTTTTGATTCTATGGTAGGGTATCACAAAGTCACTTTGTTTTTCGACTATTATATGAGTGGAAGTCCACGTGTTGCTTAAAGTTTAGTTTATTTTCATGAATAAAAGTGGTACATTCAATTATATGTATAGACGCTAAGGTGAGTATTTTTAATTCTTTAAATAAGTTTCTACAACTTGTTCGGTGGCTAACACTACTGATTATTCGAACGCAGGTTTTTTGTTGTTTAAATATTATTTGGGTTTTTGGTGAATCTCCCCATATGAGAATGGCGTAAGAAATCAAGCTATGGAAACTGGCGTAATAAGCTAGTTTTGCTGCTTCTTTTGTAGCAATGTTCATTATTCTTCTTATGCAATAAATTGAACTTGAAAGTTTCTTGCTTAGTGTGTTAATATGTTGATCAAAATGTAGGTCTGGTTCGAAGATCACTCCCAAAAATTTAATTGGTTCGTTTTTTTGGTTTTTGTTTGCTGCAAACGTTGACACTTGCGTTTTCTTAACGTTAATTTTGAGTTTATTTGCGTTAAACCAGTTTTCTGCTTCGTTTAGTGTATTGCTAGTTTTCTGTGATAGTTCCATTTCAAGTTGTCCAGCATTGATAAAAGTTGTATCGTCAGCAAAGAGACATGCGGCATCTGCTGTTACGTTTGCAATTAAGTCGTTGATATAGATGATAAATAGAATTGGCCCCAACACCGAACCCTGTGGTACTCCATGTGTAATATGTTTAAGTAGGGAATTTTTATGTTCGTAGGTAACCATTTGATATCGATCTTGTAAGTATGACTCGAGAAGCTGTAGACAGATACCACGAATTCCGTAATATTGTAATTTGCGTAGTAGTGTTTGATGGTGTACGCTATCGAAAGCTTTACTGAGGTCGCAGCTTGCTAGTTGTACCAGCTGTTTCTTGTCAATCGCCTCTAGAATGTGTTCCATCATGGTTACCATTGCAGTAATAGTTGATTTGTTATTTCTGTATCCGTGTTGATGGGTGGTGAGTAGGCCTTTTTTTTTAAAATATCTTACCAACCTATTTTTCAGTATAGACTCGAACACTTTAGACAGGCATGGGAGTACTGAAATCGGTCGATAGTTTTCAGCATGGTTTATTTCTCCTTTCCCCTTAAAAATTGGCGTAACTCTACCAATTTTGAGTTTTTTAGGAAATGTTCCACTGAGAAAACATTTGTTTAGAAGGTAAACGAGTGGTACAGCTATCGGTTTAATTATGGCTTTTAAGAGAACCGCTGATTGCCCATAAATATCTTTGGTCCTTTTGTTCTTCATTTTTTTAATGATTTTAAACACTTCATCTTCTGTGACATCAAACATGTAGAACGAATTTGTTGTATTTCTATTTTGTAACTGAAGGTAGGTTTCAGCGCTTACGTTAGATGATGTAATTTTATCTGCTATGATTTTTCCAACTTCCGAGAAGTAGTTATTAACATCATTTGCTGTTAATGTTGTGTTTATAGGTTTTTTAGAGTTTTTTCCTCTTTCTTTATTTATGACTTCCCAGGGCTTTTTGTTTGTTATCGCTTGTTGTTATGAAGTTTGCATTGGCTGCTTTTTTGGCTTTTACTATTTCTTTTCTGTGGTAATTTCTGCATGTGATATATGAATTTTGTGATTCATGATCTTTTTTAACTTCTGCTTTGGTAGCTAAAGCATCCAATATATTTTTTATCCTTTTTAATTCTTCAGTGTACCATTTTCTTATATTTGCAGTTTCTTTTCTGGCTTTTCCTCTTTTTTCTGGACAGGCGGTGTGGAATTCCGCTTGAATAATTTCAAAGAATTTTTCAAAAGCGTGTTCGGCCGATTTCTCTTTGTAAACTATTGACCAGTTCACTTTGTCCAATTTGTTAATAAGAATTGCTAGATTGTATGTAGTTATTTTCCGATATTCTACTGTTTCCGTTGTTACATTGCAAGAATCCATGTGTGTTACAAGGAGTTGACCTTTGTGGTCTGATACGTGGAGATTTATTGTTGTTGTTTTCGGATTATCTTCATTTTTATTTGTAAAAATATTGTCAATACATGTAGATGTTACGTTGCCTTGTCTACCTTTTCCAACTCTAGAAGATTCGGCGAAAGTTGGAAAGAGACCGTATTGCTCCATTAGGTTTAGAAAAGTATTTGTCGTATTGTTATTTTTTTGGATGTTTATATTAAAATCACCGGCAAGGTATATTTGTTTTTTAGTGTACTTTTGTTCTATATATTCTAAAGTTTTCTGTAATTTTTCAAAAAATAAGTTGTTATCAATTGATGGATTTTTATTGACACATATAGGATGACTATATTTAATTTCTGTATTTCAATTCCTGCGACTTCAAAGTGTTTTTCAACAGCAAAGCACTTCATTTTTCCAATTTCTGTGGCTACATAATGATTTTTTACTAGTATCAAGACTCCTCCATAATTACCACTATTTCTTGAGAAATATGCGGCTATTGAGTAATTTGGTATATTTATACAATTTATATTACTTTCTGATAACCAATGTTCAGTTAAACATGCTATGTCTACGTTTAATTTATTTAAAATTAATTCTACTTGGTCAGTTTTGTTATTTAAAGATTGTAGATTTAAATTGAAAATTTTGAAATTTAGCGGTTTAAGTATTTCCTTGTTCGTTGTTTGTTTTTTAGCATTTGTTATTGCTGGTTGCTGGGTGAGGCAGGTTGGGTTAAAAAAGTATGTTTTGTTTGTTTATAAGATCTAAGGATAGTATATTTTGGCCAGGCATTCGGATTAAAAACATTTTTTTCTTCTGATGTTGGGATCGTTACTTTAAATGCGGCTATATTGTTAGATTTTATGTGTAGTTGTTCGACATTCGAAGAGATTATATTTTATTTACTTAAATGCGTTTTTATTTACATACTTAATATAATTAAAATATTTTACTGTAATTAATGAAAAAATGCTTT
This sequence comes from Ctenicera cuprea, assembly GCA_958336395.1. Lineage (NCBI taxonomy): Eukaryota > Metazoa > Arthropoda > Insecta > Coleoptera > Elateridae > Ctenicera > Ctenicera cuprea. The sequence goes on along the minus strand of OY284496.1, from coordinate 304,728 downwards.
TCGAGCTTTTTGAGTTGCAAAAGTAGAAATAATACAATCTAAATTTCGAGCAAGAAAAGGTTCCAGAGCTAATAATCCTAGGCATATTAAACGTTTATTCGCGCTAAAACACTAAAAAAAAAACAAAAAATCCAAAATGTATTGATCCTGTTTTTTGATTTTTCCTTTCCTTTTTTGAGCTTTGCTGCACTATATTATAATCGAACATCTACTAATACCAATACCAATAGAATGAATTTTCAGTAGCCATCGCAGGTCTTTTATATGATTTTTATTACTGCAGAGACTACAAAAAGCCATAGTGTTTGGTAAGGCATCGGGTTTTCGGCTTTCTGCGATTGCTATGGCCAGAGTGCGGATGCTTTTACTAGAATTGCTCATATTTCTCTCTACCGCATTTCCTTGTACTATTTTGTTATTGATCTAAACGTAAATAAATTGTGACAGAAACCAGATCTTTATTATTCCAATAATTCCAAAACGAGTGCTATTTCGTAGAATTAAAAAAAAATCAATATGTTTTTATTTATAAACCTAGATTGAAATAATGAACTAAAACTTACCACGTGGGTTATTACTAAATGAAATAAAACAGTACGAAATTATAACGAACAATGTTGAAGATCAGTTAACTGATATATACTTTTCATATTTCTAACACTTTTACATAAGGTTTATCATATAAAAGGCGACAAGTGATGGTTACCACCGGGCCCTTCCGATATCTCCGGTCTCTGGAATAACTACCCCGGCTGACCCCCCCCTCTTGTCGGGCCTGGTTAGTAGTTGAATAATTAAGAAGATTCTCACTAAGTTTATATTATTATTTTATATGAAAATTTGAGTATCATGTAGTATGTTTTTATAATTTACTGTTATGCAGCTATGCTATCAGTAGAGTGGTAAAAGTGGTGGGATGTTATTGCCGTCAATGTTGGGGTGCAAAACGTTAATAATAAGATACTTTTGAATATATGATAAGTAACAATATCTAAAGAACAGGAAAGTCCAGGCGAAGTGCTTCACTCAGTTTTTACAGTATTTTTTTGCAATTTTTTGTAAACCTATGTTTTATTGTAATGTTTTCTAAACAAATTTATTTTTTCTTATTTTTTATTGCTCTTCTTCAGCTTCTTGAGGTAATAGCAAATAAGTCTTCAGTAAAACCTATTTTTGGTTCTCACATTAGTACTACTAAGAATCAAAGCTACCAGCTTGTAAAAAAAGTTTTTTAAAAAATACGACGATGTCCACAAAAATATTTAGGGTTTCATGGACCCCCACCCTCATAACCATGGAAATCTGTTTGATTTTGGCCTGCCCACCTTAGTTATGGAAATAATAATCTCGTTAGCGTACATAGAACCACTACAAAATTTAACTTCACTTTCATCTTTGACACTGACAGTGGTGTCAAATGAAACGTAACCAAACTTATTCGCGACAACACCCCTTCAAATTTATGTCCTTATTTTTAAATTTTAAGTTTTTTTAACGACGGAAGAGTTTATATATTATCGCTATACGTGTGATCAACTAATATTTTTACAATGAGCGAATGTAAGCAAACATATTAATTTCTATTGAGTTAACTTGTTGAAACTTAATTATTTCAGTAGCAAAAATAAATATCCGTCAGCTGGAAGCAGATGCGAAAACGTCTGCAACAAATTCCGTCATTAATATGTTGCAACGACCCGGACAATTGGAAAAAGTGGAACAGTACAAACGCAGATTGGCTCGGAAGAAAGCTTCCGTGGAAGCATTGTTAAAATCTGCCATGCAAAGCCAATTAGATGGGGTAAGGATTGGTTTAAACCAACTTAATGCGTGTTTACAGGATGTTAAAGAAGTTGAATTAAGGTAAGAAAGAATGCAGCCAAATTCATTTCACCCATATTTTGATTTTTGTAGCTTAAAGTCGATGAATAGTTTATTTACGGATGTACCAGCTTTGTACAGTAAACTAAGTGAAGTACGGGATGAAAACATGAGACACTCACAATATGTAACTGCAAAAGAAAATCTCAAACATATTTTCACAGTTCCTGAAAGTGTTCAGAAGACAAAGCAATGGATTAACGACGGAAAATTACTTCATACCCATCAGGTTTGTCAAAATCAAAAATGAATAAGTAGTACATATTTTTTAAAAAACATATTCGTAGTGTTTAAGAGATCTTGAAAATTCACGAGACGACTTGCTTTTTGAACTGCACAAATTACCTAATCAATCAGCTCATGATAAGGCAATGCTAAAAGCTTATTTTGCTGATGTTGAAATGCTATCAGATCTTTTAGAAAAACAACTACGTTTAGTAGTGGCACGCACATTAAACACAGTTCGTAAAGAACCAACCGTCATTGTAACAGCTTTGAGAATAATAGAAAGAGAAGAAAAAGCTGATGAAGAAGCTCGCAAACATGAAAAACAAACAGGTTTTATGCCACCAGGTAGACCAAAGCAGTGGAAAGCAATGGCATTCGAAGTCTTGGAGAAAGCTGTTGCCACTCGTATAGAAGGAACACAAATTGAAGAAAGAGAAGACGATAAGTTGTGGTTGGTTAGATTTTTGGAATTGATACGACAACTTATTTTAGAAGATTTGAGGGTTGTTAAAACTCTGTGCGTTCCCTGTTTCCCTCCTAGATACAATATAATCAATAAATACATGCATATGTACCATGGTTGCTTATCCAAACATGTAAGTAGTTTGCAAAGTAAACTATAGAATATTTAAAGTTTATTTTCGTAGCTGCAAGAAATCATCCAAAATGGTCTGGAAGGTAACGAATATGTGTCTATTTTGGCATGGATATTGAACACATACAAAGGCGAGGAATTAATGGGTCATCCTGATCTCAAACAGCATACAGCTAATTTAGATTCGTTACTACCAAAAGCGGTATTGACAAATTTGCAAGATCAGTACTTGAAAGTACGTAATTGTTTTCGTAAATCAAAGGAATTTTTTTCATTTGTATATTACAGAATATGGAGAAAAATTATACAGAATGGATGCAGAACACATTAATATCAGAAAAGCAGGATTGGCGTTCTAGTAATCCCCCTGAAGAACCACGTGTTGATAGTTATTTGCGTACTGCAGCTCCAGTCATTATATTTCAAATGATAGATCAAAATTTACAGGTTACTAAAACAATAAGGTAAGCATGCATATACATTATGTAAGGTGAGTCAGCTAAGTGTTGCCCTATCTTATTTTATTAACTGTTGAGAGCGGCCGTAGCTCAGTGGTAAGCGCGCGGCCTACCAATGCAGCGGATCCGGGTTCGATTCCCGGCCCGGTCGTTCTCCCTCGCAAGGCAACGGGAAACCAGCGAGGTGGATTTTTCCCCAGGAAAACCTCTCTGGAGAAGAAGCGCAAGCACTTCCTGTGGTTCGGAGCCCACGTTAAACTGTAGGTCCCCTATGTCTGTCTGTGCAAAATATCTATTGCCGCGCACCAAACACAGACATAGGAGAGAGGTAGCTAACGCCCTGAATAGGGTATGGCACTATAAGAAGAAGAAGTTGACAAAAAGCATATAGGGTCACAAAGATATAGGCTTTTAGGTAATTCATGTAAAAACGGTTGCATATCAATAAAACAGGAAAACCATGAAAATTCTAATATTTGGTATCCAAAATAAATTACTGGGTGTTCTATTTGGAAAACAAAAGTTATTGACACTTGAAGTTTTGCAGCATGGACATTAAATAATGAACAGCCTGTGTAATAATCTGCTGTTTTGAATATACAGCTGAATACTTTATATTGTGTTAATAGTCTGTGCAAATAGCGATGGGTGAACCATTTTGGTATCTAAAATATTAATTTTATAATATTAGTCCACGTAAAATGTCAAAAATTTTGAAAAAAGCCAAATAACTTGAAAACCACTAATTTTAAGATCATAGTACCTTAACACTTTTATATGTATCTAGAATTAAATGTAAAATCTAAAAATGCAATAATATACAGGGTGTTCCATTTAAAATAAAGTAAGTTGCTATACAGGTTTAACTAAACACCCAGTACATTAGGTTATGAAGCAGTTAATTATCAACAACTTTTATTAAGAAACAAATTTGATATTCTTTAATTTGATGTTCTTTGTAGTTTAGGAATTAGTAGAGTAGGTGATACTTAAATGACTTGCCCTGGTATTAAAAAAGTGTACAGGGTGTTATCAACATCGTAACTTGGAAATTACTGAATAAAAACAATTGATAACCGTAAAATATGTGCTATAATTTAAGATTGAATTTTAATTACGTTTTTTGTTTTAATAAATGTTTGGTTCCGTATTTTTGACTTAACCCTGTCCAACTAAAAAAAAATCAATAGCATGAGTTGGCGTCTCATTATTAAGTAAAAAGTAAAACTTGACTACAATAAACAACATCTGGGCACTTCTGAATAGGTTGGCAACATAAAAGGTGTCGGGTACTTGTGGCAATGGTGTGTTTCTGTGGTAGCAAATATATGCTAAAGAATTCTATATAGTACACGTCTTTTAAGTGCTTTGTTAGACAAGTATAATCCATTTACTGGATGAGTTGTTTCATACTATGACAAGGTAATGCCGTACATTTGTTTACATTAAATGCTCTTTGCTGTTGGTCAAAACCGTTAACTATTTAACAAAACTTAAAATTGGCATTCAACATTCAAATCCAACAGCTAAAAAGTGTGCGCATGCGACATCTATCTCATCTGCAACAATGTAGCGCAAAGGTTGTCAAATGGTACAGAGGCGAATAGCCTCTCTTGGAGAAAAATAAATTTTAACAGGAAAATGAACTTTTATAGGAACCAGCGTTTAAATTTTTTAAATGAATAGAGGAAAATGTTTTTATGTTAAAAATGAGAAATTTTGATTAAAGAAGAGAGAAAATTCAAAGATAAATATAAAATAAGAAGAATACATGAACAAAAATGTTATTCTTCAAACCAATTTTTCTTCCCATAAAATATTTTATTTTCTGTTAACCGCTTCATGCACGGGTCAAATCTCAAAAATCGACCGTTTTTGCACGGTTTTTTTTATTATAAATTTAACTTCTAAGTGGTTGGGACATAATATAAAATTGAACAAAACATAAAAAATCGTTTAATTTTTAAAGAAAATTTATTGAAAAGATACACAAAAAATCTCACCCGAGTTAACTCGTGTGGTGTAATAGTTATAAAAACATCTAGATATCAGCTACTGTATGATAGACTCTGAAGCAGGGTGTCACACACAAGGTCACATTGCAGTCAGGACAGTGATAACGCGATTCTCTTCTAATTTTCTTCCCACTGGCGGTCTTAACTCTGGAACATATTACGCATTGCCTTGTTGGATTTGGTTTATTTGCAGTTGGTGGTATGTACTCTGGAAAATGGCGTCCTGACAGTCTAATTGGCAAAAGTTGTGCCGAAGGACGCGATTTTTTGGAAGAAAAATCTTCTTGGTGATATTTTTCCATGATGAGTTTCACAACTTCAAGCCTGTACAAAAATAATATCATAGGTACCTAGTTTACTAAAAATGAGGTCCAACTCTTACATACCTGTACAGTAATGCTGTCTTTGCGCCTCCAGTTTTTTGATAAAGCACGAAGGAGTTCCATAAAGCCATATCGAAGAGATGGAAGAATATTTTTTTATAATATTTCTTGCCTCTTTTCCTTGGAAGAGCATAATCTGATAAATGTTGATCTACACGATCAACCCCTCCCATGGTGTCATTATATTGAAGTACGGCGACAGGTTTTACTTTTGTTTCGTTACTTTTTTTTTTACTTCTCCCGTAGCAAGCGTGTGCAATGTGGAAAGCATATAGATATCTTTTTTGTCTTTCCATTTCATAACAGAAAGTTTTCCTCTCTGGAAACCTATCAATCCACCTTTTTTCAATTTTGTAGTTTTGAGTTCCTTTGGTACTTCTTTGCGTGTTGCCTTCAGTGTTCCATATACATCAGTTTTATGCTTGATTAGACAATCAGCAAGCTGTGGGGAATTATAGAAATTGTCCATCGTTAGACAATAGCCTTGATTTAGAAGGGGTTTGGCTAAAGACATTACAACTTGCGAGGAGACAGGCATTTTTGCATATTCTTCATCGATTACTGTATTTTTGCCAGTATATATGAAGAAGTTCCACACATACCCTGATTTAGATTCGCATAGTAAATATGATTTTATACCAAATCGAGCTCGTTTTAGTGGTAGATACTGTACCCACCCCAACCGCCCTTTGTATAAAAGAAGGCTTTCGTCTATTGCTACGTATTTTTCTGGAACGCAAGCACCTCTAAATTTTTTAACAATATTATCGTATATTGGCCAAATTTTATTCAATTTCGGATTAGGATGAGTATCCGGATCATAATCTTCGTTGTTTGAGAAATGAAGATATTTTTTTATTTGCTCAAATCTTTTGCCTGGCATAATTTGCAAAGAAAACGGAGATTGAAGCAGAGGGTTTTTAGTCCAATAATAACGAATTTCCGGCATTTTTACTATGCTCTGTAAAATGTTAAGTCCAAAATATACTCTAAGTTCTGAAGAACCTACAGGTTTCCATTTAGCTTTATTTCCTTGGCATTGTGCTTTGTATCTATTGGTTTCTTGTACAATGAAGTCAATAAGCTCATCGTCAATAAAGTATTCTAAAAACTGTAACAAATTTTTGTTTTCGTCTACTTGAAAATTTATTGTAGCTGCAGCCGTAAAAGGAAAAGCTGGAGGTGCAAAGGTATCAGCATTTAGTTTGCACCACGTGCGTGTTAGTGTTAGAAGATCTTCTTCAGAACCAGAAGAACCACTTTCAGAATAACTATCTGGACTTGAATCACTCCCACTGATATCTATATTATCGTCAAAGTCTAAATCGCTTCCTTCTCCATCCATAATAAAGCAGAAAAAACACGCAAAATAAATAGCTCAATGAAGTGCATATACACGACGTAACATAAGGACGTTATGCGGTATACTAATGTTTTGGCCGGCTATGCTTTACTGATGAAAAATTCCTAGTAAAGGGGGTACCTTGCTGCACCTCGTTTCGAGTTAAATCGGGTGAGCGGTAGAAGTACAGTAAAATTTAAAATTGACCGAATTAACTCGGGTGAGCGAAAAATGGAACCATGGATTTCCCCGAGTTAAATCGGGTGAGTGCATGAAGCGGTTAAGAAAGTTTGTTTGTCTTTACACAATAATGTTTTTTTTTTCTTTAATAATTTTAATTTTGACCCAAACTGCGCCTCATTTAGTTTATCACATTTTTCTTAATATGTTTGTTATACAGGGTCGCTATTAAAGATGGAACCAAAGCTCTCCTGCTAAAACGGTTTGAGATATAGATATGAAAATTGGAAGGCTTCCATTTGAAATTATTTCCCATATTTTGAGGTTAAAAAAAATTTTTTTTGACACATGATTTTTGAGCACGGCCGCCATCTTGAATTTTTTTAAATGGCAACATGGGCTTTGTGATACATCATTAGAAAGCTTATTTTTTTTCTCTTTCTTACCACCTTAATCATGTATGGTGTTAAAGTAGAAAATAATGCAGAAAAATTAGAAAAACCTTTGCCATATTTCACGAAATTAAGGTTTATTTGTCACGTAATACAATAGTTGTAAGGAAACAAACCATATGTACTGTGTTTTTTGTCACTTATTAAACCCCTGCTGATTGTTTTTTGTTTATTTTTAACGTTTCGTTATTGCAAAGGTATCTAGATTTAAAGTGCAATACATTAGCCAGCCACGCATACGGCAAAAATAAACAAAAAACAATCAGCAGGGGTTAAATAAGTGACAAAAAACACAGTACATATGGTTTGTTTCCTTACAACTATTGTATTACGTGACAAATAAACCTTAATTTCGTGAAATATGGCAAAGGTTTTTCTAATTTTTCTGCATTATTTTCTACTTTAACACCATACATGATTAAGGTGGTAAGAAAGAGAAAAAAATAAGCTTTCTAATGATGTATCACAAAGCCCATGTTGCCATTTAAAAAAATTCAAGATGGCGGCCGTGCTCAAAAATCATGTCAAAAAAAATTTTTTTTAACCTCAAAATATGCGAATTAATTTCAAATGGAAGCCTTCCAATTTTCATATCTATATCTCAAACCGTTTTAGCAGGAGAGCTTTGGTTCCATCTTTAATAGCGACCCTGTATAAGGGTATTAATTTTATATGTAATCGAAAAGAAGTTATCAATCTCTTTTTATCATGGCTTACAAATAGTTACGTGGGGCACAAAATTAGTTCAACTATTTTAAATAAGGAAAATAATCAGATTGATAAACCGTTTATAAAACAATTAAGAGGGCCATGATTCACCCTGTAGTAATGAAAAATTTTGTCATCATTATAATCCGTTTTAGCCAAGAACTTACAAGTGATGCTCTAGTATTGAGCATAGAACAAGTAGTAAAATATGGACAAGCCTACAAAGAAGCCATTGTGGAATTTAAAAATAAACATTTCGAGGATAGAAGTCAGGTAATAAGAAACCAAATATAATTAAATTTTTTACGTTTACCTAATTTTATCTAGGTGCCTTTCTTTACCCAATACATGATTACAATAGTAAACAATTGTTTGCAACTCACGGAACTTGGTGGTCAATTTGAAAAACAGTATGTGGTTTACAGCTCACCTCGACACTTGGCCGATTGTTTTAGAAGACTTAAAGAATTGTATACGGTAAGTCCAAGACGCTATTAAATTTTAATCACTTATCAAGACACATTTCCAGCAATTAAGAAATGAAGCAGGGAAATATCTACTCGACGAAGTATTTCTCGATTTGGATAAGCATTTTGAAGAATTATTCACATCAGGTCGTTGGCTTCAGATGTCCCTACCAGTAGATACAATTTGCGCTACTTTAGAGGACTACTTTCAAGATTATAACCGCCTAGTGGAAGCTAATTTTGAATACATAATAGCAGAAGCACGAGATTTAGTTACGAAACGATATATTACTGCAATGCTTTCCAAGAAAGTTTCGTTTAAGTCTTATGAAGAATGTCAAACTGCTGCCAAGAAAATATTCAAAGAAACTGAACAATTACGTAAAGTATTTTTGACAATTGCACCTAATACAGTGGATATAGATGATCCCCTTGACATAATTATTATGTTATCTGAAGTGTTAAAATGTGAGGATGATATGATTTCCTTTGATCTCCATAGAATTGTAGAAAAATATTCGGACATATCCGAGGATCATTTGCACAGACTTTTAAGTTTAAGAGGAGATTTGCCTAGGTCTGATTTGAAAGAAAAGGTCAATTTTGTAACAAAAACCTCGAAACCGAGAAGTCCACTGCAATCTAGTATATTTTGCCAACTTGTATTTCAAGATAGAATGATAAACTGGTAAAATTTGATGATGTAAGATTATAATCTAGGATGCAAATTTATTATTATAAATAGTATTTTATAGATCAATAAATATTGTTCAGGTTTTTGTATTGTTATTTAATTACAATTTAACAATTATGAAGTTAAATTAAGTAAAATGAACAATATTTTTTTGGCCATGTAGACGAGTTTGCCTTATACTAAAATCGTTTAAGTTTTTGGCTGCTATAATATTACACAAAAGCATTCTTGTTTTCATTAAAAAAAGGATTGTCTCAAAAAATCTTACTATCGGTAATATCCTGTAATACATGAATTTTGATTCCTATTACTGGTCACTGGTCCTACACATGGGGGTTTTTCATTAGTGCTTTTATTGTTTCTAAAATTGGGACAATACACTGTAGCTGCCTTATTATCATGGCTGTTCTGAAAATATACGGGAAGAGAGTTAATGTGACGGAAATGTTCCTTTTAAAACTTTTTTTTCAGCAAATGCAGTTCTTAATTTTCTACTGTCAGTTTTGTGAAAAAAGTGGAATAAATTATTTTCTGCAATAATATCTGTTGCTACAGTATTTAAACCAAATTTCTAGCAATTGATGTATTTGTAATTTCATTAATGTTAGATAAGCCGTCAATAAGAGTCTACAAAGCTGTCTGTTAGGAAATGTTTAGTTTGTAACGTTAAATACGTGGTTGACAAATTGATAAATAATTATTTTGTAAATTCTTCATCTTATTGTCAAAATCGTCATTACCTTCATGTTGCCCTACACTTTCAACATTAAACCAAACTGATGGTATTGTTGTTATAAATTTCTTTGTAGTAACCAAAATGGTATGTAACGATGATTTTTGCGATAAATATGGGATTTTATTTGAAAAACAGTCCTATAAATTGGTGCCGACTTTATGCAATTGGGATGAGGACATATTACATGAATACCACTTTTTATGTGCTGGAACATAGAAGCCAATAATTCCTTCAAAGCTATAGTTTGAAATTTGCAGTCATTCAAAGTAGTGGTATTCTAACCCCATCTTTGTTCAAATCATACAAGTGATGTCTAAATACATGCATTTTGAAATTTATGTACTTCTGCATATAGTCTTCGCAAGCACAAATAAATCTAGCATTATTTAAATGTTTGTGAAAAGTTTGATGACAATTTTATTTCTGAACAGAGATAGGCAGTTTTATAGTTGCACATGAAACATAAGTGGGTCATTTTGTTCAGAAGTACAATAATTATTAAATTTAGTAACTAAAAATATTTGTGTATTACCTTTAACTCTGCAAGCACAAAATAACTCCTCACTCACCTACTTAGTTGATCTCGATTACTATTGCAATTACAAAAAACTGATAGACTTGTTAGGGGCCAATTTTTTGAGCATATTTTGATAGCACAAACGCACTTTAGCTATCTTCTTTTGTTTTCAAGTTAGTAGCCAAAATTGGATTTTTTCAAAATATGAGAGGGTTTCAGTTATTTTAAAAGATAGAAGCGAAGGAAGGTGTAAAGACACTTTTTACAGATATTTTTATAAAGAATTTAAATACCTAAACAAATGTCAAAAGTATTCATTTGTTTTTGAGATATAACACACAAATTTGTTTTTTTAATGGAAACCATAGTTGGCTGTGACTTTGTTAGAAAGGCATTTGTTTTGCGGTTTAGAAAATATATACCTACTTTGTTATACTTATTTCAGATGCCAATGGATTTACAACAACTTTTCTTAATTTTTATGTTTTACTAATAAGTAGGCTGAAGTCAGTAAATACATTTTAAACAATTCCAAGATGTATCGAAAGTGGAGCAGAACAATTTGAGCATCCTTAAAGTTAATGTGTTTGTTATAAAACTGCTCTATTTCTTTGCCAGCGGGTTGGGCATGAGAGACCCAGCAGAATTTAATTTTTTTAATATTTATTTTATTGTTATCTGTAAATTATTGGGCTTCTCAGTACCTTCCTAACCCTAATACAGGAATGTTTTCACCTAATTTTTATATTTTTAGCTTTTATCATTTTCAAAACATTTCCCGCTATGTTCGGCAGAATAACATTGTATGGCAGTACCATGCCAAGGTGTTAGTTGATAAGGTTGGAACCCTAGATCCTCCGAATACTCGGCCGCTTTTTTTATTTATTTTAATTTTTTTATTATTTTAAACCGGAGAAATATTTTCATTAAACTGGTGTACATGGTGCCTAAGTTATAAGTTTGTGGATAATATTTATATAATAAATGAATCAAAAAGAACTGTTCACATAGTGGCGAACATCTTGGCACAATTCTATTCTCTTTGCGATTATCTTATTTTGACTACGAGATAAGGTTGTAGTACGCACGTTTTGCAACAGTGCAGTTTTACAGCTACTCTGTTTGTTTACGTTTATTCACCTTGAATACTGTGGGATTAATTGCAAAACCATTTAGGCATTGACGGCAATTTTACAACACCTATGGCGGAAAATTGCAAACACCTCTCGCAGCGTGTTATTATATTAAATTTTCTTTTACCTAAGTTTTTCATAAATGTGTGATGTTACACTTCATTAATAGAGTATGGTAAAATTACATTACTTGAATGTAATGTAATGAATGTTCAAGGGTTATTTTACAATTAAAAATGTGCTCTTAAAAGATAGATAATGTTACACTTTAATGTGTGAAATATTACACGTGATCTTTCAGTACATTGTACTTAGTGTAATTACATTAGGTTGAATGTAGTTTCACATGCATTTTTTAAAGTGTAATTTCTAATTTTTAAAGTAGAAATGTTCAGTTTAAAGCAGAAATTTATACTTTTAAAAGGAAAATTTCTGGCTATATTGTTATCTGATGTGGCCCTTTCGGGTCATTGTAACCAGCAACCTAGATATTTATTGAAATTTCTGAAAATGTTTTTGACTTTTACAGCGTCATCTATATTCTTTAGTGTTAATTTAATGGGCTAAAACATCAGAGGTTCTAAGATTTACGCCTCAATCGGTATTTTTCTGCGACCACAATTAGTTTGAAGCTATTCCTAAGAGACGGCGCTAAAGTGTTGAACCAATCAGAATGAACGTTTCTAGTACCCCTCCATTAACTGTTAGTGATTGATGTAAAACATTTTAACTTGTAAAGTTTTAGTTCAGAATTTTGAAAATTTTCTGATAGCGTATTAGTGAAAAACTGTTTGATTAAGGTCCGAGTTCTATCACTTCAACTTGTACTGCAATTAAGTAAATAGAACGTTATTATAACTGCATTAGAAAAAGATGCAACGAGTTTACAAGTAAGAAGAGAATGTTATAGCGTTTGAATTTAGACGCATGATCCGATTGGCGTTGCGAAGTTGTGAGTGCAATGTGAGCACGTAATGGCGGGTAAGGCGTTACAGTGGAAATTGGTATCAAATCCAACTGGACCGCAACCTAGGCCTCGCCATGGGCACCGTGCCGTTGCCATTAAGGACCTAATGGTTGTTTTTGGTGGTGGAAATGAGGGAATTGTGGATGAACTTCATGTTTACAATACAGGTACTACTATTTTGAGATATCGGCCGATAAATATGGCGCGTATGTGTTGTCATTTACTTTATACTGTCAGTAATAATACTGTTATATGTTCCACTTTTTATTGATGAACTTCTATTTCCAATTTTCTTGAATGCAACGTCAGTTTTTTGTTTCATTTGGGCTCCTAGTGCCCAATTGTCAAACTTTAAGCTTTTGTTTGGTTTAAAAAAAACATGGCGTCCAAGTGTTTTACTTGAATGCTGAATACAGATACATGTAAACAAATTTATAACCCATTTTTTTTAGGTACCAATGCGAAGATACACATTATATAGTAACATATAAAGATTTTTTTTAAATGCACTTGAATTTATATCCGAAATTTAAATTGTTTAGCCAAAATATGTAAACTACATACTGTTTAACGTACCTGAACAATATGTACTTTTAAAAAATTTTATTGTCTATTATGTACTTCAAGCTTCATCTTTTAACTGGGCGAATCTAATTTGCTGACAACTATACATTAGATCTCATTCCCACTTCCTTAGCTTGTAACAGCAGTACATAATCGTGTAACAGTATGCTGTTTGGTAGCTCTCAGATTGCCATAATAATGTGTACTAAGTGGAATTGCTCCACGAGTAACTCCATAGTTGGTCAGCAAATATGTACCACTATTTTAACTGAATTGTTTTAATTTGATCATTAAGAATTAATTATTGCTCCAATTAATAAATAATATTGTATCCCCGCAGCAACAAACCAATGGTTTGTACCAGTAATAAAAGGAGAAATACCTCCAGGATGTGCTGCATATGGTTTTGTTGTGGATGGAACCCGTCTGTTGGTATTTGGGGGTATGGTTGAATATGGAAAATATAGCAATGACTTATATGAATTGCAGGTATATGCATTATATTAACAAATTTGAATGTACAGTTGGTAACTTTTGTTCATAATTTCAGGCGTCGAGATGGGAGTGGAAAAAATTGAAACCGAAACCCCCAAAAACTGGACCAGCACCTTGTCCGCGTTTGGGACATAGTTTTACCCTTGTTACAAATAAGGTATACCTGTTTGGTGGTCTTGCCAATGATAGTGACGACCCCAAAAATAATATTCCCCGTTACTTAAATGACTTGTATGCTTTGGATATAAGAGTGTCTCCTGTGCAATGGGAAATTCCTGTGACCCATGGTCCAACCCCACCACCAAGAGAGTCTCACACAGGAGTAGCCTATGTAGATAAATTGCAAGGTACGTTTTTTTTGCTGCAGTTTTATTTTAAGAAAAACAAGGTCTGAGAGATGTTTTCTTGTAATAAGTGATAAAATTAGACAATTGGATAGCTTTTAAATGCTAATATGACTATTTTTTAACTTATATTCCTTCAATTTGTACTGACAAAATTATAACGTACTGTAAAGTGATAACTTCTGGATGCTCCTTTTGTACAATTTAAAACATTTTCAGTATGAATAATTCTACCTAGTAATTATTTGAAATTATTGATTTTTGTTCATATTCTGAACTATTTCCCTACAAATATTGAGAATTGATTTAAATTAGAAATTTATTTATAAATAATTGAAAGTTGGTTGAATTATGTATCTAAGTGACTTTTTCTGTTTTGAATCCTGTTTGTATGTGACGTTTGAGATACTATGATGAGTCAAACTGGTTGGATAATCTGCTGCGTTATCTAGAGGCATTGTAAAAGTATTGATAAAAATTCAATATTTGAAATATTAGAAAAAAAATGTCTGTTTAAAAAAGCTTGTCTGAATCTTAAAAAGTTAAATTTTGTCATGCTGAATTTTAATGAGGAAATTGTATGTTTTTTGTGGGTGTTTTGTGAAAAGGTCCTTTTTTAAGGTCAATTAAATAGTTTTTTTTTTCTGAACTCACAGAAGAATTTCTATTTTTCTAGAACTAATTTATGTTAAATTATACCCATATTGTAAGGTAAGATACATTTGATTATGTTACTAGTATTTCAATGTCACAGTAATTTTCATTTTCAAGAATTTTTGCATAAATTACTTGTTAAGCACCATAATTACATTTCACTTTTAACTTAATATCTTACTTGTTAATAGCACTAAAGTAAATAGAGTGTGAAATTTTGCATTGTTTTTTGTCAGTTTTTTTGCTGTTTTTCAGTCTTCAACATTGTAATAACTTTCTAAAGTTTAAAAGTAAGAAGTGTCCCCAATATATATATATATTTGTATATTATACATGGAGTTAATATTGTCCATTTAAAGAAAATTCTTAAGTCTTAAATTTTAGTAAAACAAAATTTTTACTGTGTAATTTTGTAATTTATTTTCGAAAATCTTAAACCACTTAACCCAAGTTAACTCCGGAATGCGCCTTGTTTTTAATTTTGCATAGTGAAAATGCAGTATAACTCCTTTAGAGGTGCTGTTTTCTGTGTTGGACTGGTGTATTGTTGACTGATTTCTGAAAAATATATACGGGATGTTAAGGGGCTAAATTAAAATGTGCTTGGAATGTTTAGGGCGAGTCATTTATGTATCGCCCCATTAATATTTCCTATACTATATACAGAATATCAAGTTTTGTTTCTAACAAAAATTGTTAATAATTAACGGCTGCTTAAGCTGAAATTATTACCAATTATACTGGGTGCTTAGTTATGCGTGTACAGCACATCACTTTGTTATATTAAATTGAACACCCTGTATATTATTAATTACATTTTACATTTAATTGTAGTGGTTAGTGATTTACGAGTTATTTTAACTTTAAAAAAAAATTGCATGCTTTGATTCATATTAAAACAATATTATTTTAAATACCAAAAACGTTCACCTTTTGCTATTTTGCACGGACCTATTGACACATAACCGTATTCAGTGGTATGTTAAAAACAGGAGATTATTACAATACAGTGTTTATAATTTAATGTCCATATTGCAAACTTTAAATGTCAATAACTTTTGGTTTTTAAATGGAATACCCAGTATTTATGAACACCATCAAATGTAGAATAAAATTCTCTTTCAACATGATGTATTCTACACCCAACATTAAAATGTCTATGGTTTTTCTTGATTTATTTTAGTAGCATTTCTTTGGAAAAACGGAACCCCTTAAATCAGCTATAATTCGTAGTTTTGTGATCGGGGTACGCTCTACTTAAAAATGTTCACCTTTCGGAGTGTACTGTTTGTTCCATCCCTCCCTAAACTACTGCGTGAAGTTCGACTTTTTCTCAGGTTTGGCTGTGCGTACAGTGGTACAGTACAGGCATAATTGATAATTACCAACAACTTTTATTAACCAAAAAAATTGATATTCTCAGTAGTCCAAGAAATGAGGTGACACTTAAATGACTCGTCCTGTGTTTTCGTCTCGTTTTGTTATTAGTACTCTTAAGTAAATTGCAGTAAAGTACTAGTAATGAAAAGAGTTATGTTGATTAAGATAAAGGTTGCTTATCTAACCTAATATCAAATTATTCTAATCCACATCAAACATTAGTTCAAAACTACTAGTTCAGAATTATTTTTTTTTTACAGGAAAATCCTATTTAGTTATATATGGTGGAATGAGTGGCTGTCGATTAGGAGACCTATGGTTTTTAAATACGGACACATTGTCCTGGAACAAACCACAAGTATCAGGCATTATGCCTCTTCCTAGGTCACTTCATACGTCCACTTTAATAGGTCATAAAATGTATGTGTTCGGAGGATGGGTACCTGTTTTTGCCGATGATGTTAAAACAGCAACTAATGAGAAAGAATGGAAATGTACAAGCACCATGGCTTGTCTGAATCTTGGTAAATAAATGTTAATTTATTGGCAAGATTAAATGTAAACAGTTGGTGTTGCTATAGGAACAATAAATCTTCATAACTTGACCTTGGTTTTCTATAGTTATGAAGATTTATTGTTTTGCCTCTGAAAATGACAGTCAACATGTCGAAAGAGGTATAAGGCCAAATTAAAAAAACATGTTGAAGTTAAGAATTGTTTTATTTACAATAAATTAAAATGAACTTCAACGAAGTAAAGCTCAAGCTCCAACTTATAAATAAAATAAATATTAACTTTGCCACCTATTTAAAATCTAGTTTTTTTTTGTTTTTTTTTTAATAGAAGCTATGAATTGGGAAGACATAGTCATTAGTAACACTGAGGGCAGTCTTCCATGTGCACGTGCAGGTCACTGTGCAGTTGGAATAAATACTCGTTTATATGTATGGTCAGGAAGGGACGGATATCGCAAAGCCTGGAACAACCAAGTAATTTTTTTTCCTTTTCAATTTTTTCATTTAAAATTTATTATTTATGATTATTATTTCAGGTTTGTTGCAAAGATCTTTGGTATCTTGAAGTAGATAGACCACAAGCTCCTGGTCGAGTATCGCTAGTAAAGGCTGGTACACATTCGTTAGAAGTTAATTGGAGCGGTTCCCCTTCAATTCAAAGTTATGTACTTCAGGTATGCTTTCTTAATCACTAAAGTTGATAAATTTACTCAATTATTCCCACAATTAGATACAAAAATACGACTTGCCACATCCTCCGACAAGTACTCCCAAACCAGCTCAGCAACCAGCTGCTATACCTCCGTTGATTGCCTCTCCAAAAGCTACACAAGCAACAGTGGCTCCGCTTATTACAGCTACATCACCAGGACCATCGGTTGCAATACCCAAATTGCCCGTTCAGATAGCCGCCTCAGCAGCTGCAACAAGTTTGTCTCCCAGGGTTGTTGCACCTGTTGTAAGAGGTGAATTCTTTGTAATTTGTGTGTTACCGTTATGTGTTTGAATTAATTTTGTCTAGATAACCACAATACTCAAATAATTTTAATTAACTAAACAACTATTCTATAATTATCAACCTACTGTGGGGATGCTGTCAACCCGGATGAAGCACCAAAATTGGAGCTTCTAGTGAACATAGCTCGACTCTAAATCTAGCTATCAGGGTACATTTTTTCATTGTTGGATAACCAATGGAACAATTTAACAATCTCATAATTTAAATTGATCTGGAAAATTTTTTCGTGCTGCCTGACACCATCCAAAAAAAGTGTTTTAATTTCCCTACGTTCCCCTACGGATATTTTGGTTTAAAGGACGTCCCCTCGATGTAGTTTCTGATATAACTTTTTTGCATAACAATCTTCATAATAAAAAGCAAGTTCGAAAAAAGCCATCTTTGGGGTTACAAGCGTCGAAACCTGTTGGTTTATAGAAAGCAGTGCTAACCACCAATATCCACATAAATGAGCATATGAATCGATTTTTGAGCAGACCTCGAGTGCCCCTGCACAAATATTTTGATATTTTGTTTGTTTTTTTGGCTGTTAACTGTCGTTTGGAGTGTACGTGAATTTTTAGTAATTTTTTGGAAGTTGTGATTTTCCTGAGCATATATTTTGGAAAGGAGCAACGATAGCCAAATGCAGTTTTCACCAATCAAAAGAGCTCGTCGAAATTTAGCCAGATGTAGCGAACTGGTTTGGTATTGTTGCAATTTTTGCCGCCAGAAGGCGGAAACTTGTTTTTTTTATGCGATGTAACTCAGTTAGTGAGATGGAGTCTATGCAGCTGGATAGAGCTTGCTGAAATCCTGCACCAAAGAAATTCATGTCGTAAACATTTTGAAACACCTTGTGTAAAAAAAGACTCTTTGTAGGGCGGACTTAAAACCCATACGTTTCGTTGGTACGATAATGGTGTCGTTCTGCTTTTTGCAAGTAGCTCGGAAACACATCAGGATATAACTAACATGGTGCCCTGTTCAGTCCTGGCACTAGGTGATTAACGCCACTGGTCCAATCTTAAAATTCTAAAACTAAATCAGGGTGGCCACTTTTCTGGAAAATGTTAGGGAATTTAGAATTTTTTTATTTTGATCAGGGAATTGTACCAATTTCAACGTGAAGTCAGGGAATTTCACGAAATAGTCGGGGAAAATTCTGTAAAATGCAATTATTTTATAATTTTAATTTTTGCCTGCATTACGAAAATTTTGTTAGCTAGGTATATGTTTATAAAACTTATATTTATTTCATTTGGTTTTTCCTTAAAGTTTAGATGTTGTATTATGTTATGCTTGTTGAAAAATTTCCATTTGCTATAAAGTAATTTAAGTTTACTTACTAATTTTTGGTTGTATTGGGATAATCTATGCTATAATAGCAATTGGTTTATTAGGATTTGTAGTATGAGCCCACCATATATTTACTGTGGGAATAGATGTTGACACCCAAGCTTATTTCACTTCCGCGACAATAATATTTAAAAAAAACAGTTGAAATTGGCTGAAATGAGTCAGGGAATTTGAAAAGCAGGTTTAAGTGGTCACCATGTAAATTGCAAAAAATTAGTCATCTTCACTTCACACTTCCAGGCGGCGCTAAAGATCATTTCAAAAAAATTTCTCACGCAGTTTAAAAGTGATATTTTAATTTTAAAAACCCTAAATTGATATCTCAATTAGAGGGCTTGTGGTAAATTTTTAAAGCATACACTAAGATATTTTTAGAAAAATTTTTATTATCAATTGCTTTTACCCTTCTGAAATTCTGACACCCATATGCTTTCTGCCTCTCGCTTTTAAAATCATTACGACTACGTACACCTTATTTTGGCCAAACGACACAGTACCAATTCTAATGGTCTCCTATCAGATAGAAAAGTTGTTGTTGTTGAGTTCTAAAACTCTAACTCTCACGTGGGTTATGGTATTTATCTCTCATTTTAAAAATATTTATGTTAATTTAAATATTTTGTGTTTATTAAGAAAGTTGTAAATTTTTGTTTTGGGTATTAGTGCGTGCTCCCCCTCCCAAAGTGGTGGTTTCCAATCAACCTGTCATTTTAACCACAGCAGTTGGATCACAAGCAAGCTCCACTGTAACAAATGTAGATAATTCCATTACAAAAACTACACAAGCAGGGATGTCTGGTATTCAGGCATTGGCTGCTGCAGCAGCTGCTACTCAGAAGATTACGGTTACACCACAAACATCACCAATTAAAATTGGTAAGCTATTTTAAAAACAGATCTAGTGCATGCTAACTTTCTCACCATTTCAATGTAATTCCTTACATTTGAGTTGTAAAAATTAATTGTTAAATCTTGTAGCTTAGAAATGGAAGTTGTCATCATCAGCAACTAATTTTTATTATTGCTTGAAGTTTGCTTATTTTTAATAAATGAAATTAAAATATCTAATAATACATGAAAGTTTAAAAATACTGCAGTGGATATATATTTTCCAAGTAAAACATTTTCTTTTTCAGCAACGTCGAATGTTCGATTGCAAAGTGCTGGACCTGTTATTCGACAAGCAGGAACACAGTTAGCTCAAGGTAAACAGTTAATTCTGCAAAAAGGTGGAGCTGTGTTACAGAAAGGCAATATGCAACCCCAAATTGTAACTTTGGTGAAAACTAGCACAGGTATGACCGTTGCAACATTGCCTAAAGGTAATGTTCAAAATCAAGCTAAAGGGCAGACAATGATACAACAACAAGGCAAGAATGCCATAGTCAAGATATTACCAAGCACTTCGGGTAGTAAGGTGCTTACAACTACCATGAAGCCTCTTCCCTCTAATGTAATTCAAATGAATAAAGCAACTGGAAAATTGGTTCTGTCGAAAAATGCTTCTGGACAAATTCAAACATTAGGTAATCAGCAAGTACTGGTAGTTAGTAGTACAAATGCTGGTATTCGTACTATTCAGAGTGTGAGTCAAGCACAGCCCGTTACTATAGCGCAATCGAAAACGACAACCGTGCATATGCAGCCTGTTACATCCGTAGCCAATCTTCAGAGTGTAAAACTCTCCGGAAAACCTATTACCATATCGATGCCTGTAGGAGCTGGAACAAAAACAGGAGTTTCGATAGCTAAAGGAACGGTAAGCTTTTTAAAATGGTTAGATTTACAGCTGGGATTAATATTCGTGAAATTTTTATAGAAACAAGTCATGCTTGGTGGTAAACCAGTTACTGTTCAAGTGGCGGGAAGTAAAACGTTTACTTTAGTGGGAAATCAAATACAACAGCTACAACCAGGAGTCTCATCTGTACAAAAAATTGTTCGTATTCCCTCTACATCGGCTGTTGTTACGACAACGACGGGTACAAGTGAACAACCAAAACTTATGGTTGTTCAACGTCCTAAGCAACCAACAGCAACAATAGGTATGTTAGTACTTATACACTTTTTGTGATCCGTTGGTCTGTGCTGCTTGTTTGAGTTCAGAAGCAAAAACACGGATCAGACTGAGATTTCAAGTTGAAAGTCAATATGGCATAAGTATATGGAAAATGCATAGGAAGTTGTGTCCCCAGGACAATTTAACTGTATTATCATTATTATTAGTGCTTATTTAGTCAAAAAGAAATTTTTACCTTTAAAATTACACAAAAATTTAAGAAACATCAATAAATTCAAGACGTGTCCTTTTAACACCGGAGCAACTACAATGTTTTCTAATGTTTCTGTGGCATAGTGGGCGGGGCCTATGGTCTTGTAGGCATTTCCAATCGTGGGTGGGACAAACCCTTTTTTCTTGTTATATACTCTTCACGCCAGTTCTACAATTAAATGGTAATAAAAACACGATTTGTAAATTTAATGCTTCAGATAATCAATACTTATTTCATTATTATGACATAATTAAAAAAACATTCAAACTTTACTTATGGAAAGATAAAAGCAGTTCTAAATTATATTTAACCTTTTCACTGCGCAACCAGATTTTGCTGCAATGCCCGCTGTGCGCCATAAAATTGGCTTTGCGGATGCGTACGGTTCGCGCATTATTTTACTAGCGCTCCCACGGATACGTCCGGTTCGCGCAATAGGCAACTACCTTTTCCAGTGGCGTCCGGAGAGTATCAATTTTGAATAGAGAGAACTTAGTGGCACCGAGGTCCATCGTGTATACCTTTACTAATAATGTTATAATAACAAGTGCATTGGTTTGTGACCGTTTTATTTATTATTTTACAGAAAAAAAAATTATTTAATTATTACATAAAAGCTACACAAATATTTCATATTATTTTGGTTACATAGTAATAAACTTAGTAGAGTAGTTGCAAAATCTCATGATCCGCGAATTGCGCACTGCCGGGAGTGAGAAGGCTGTAGAAAAGGACGCCCAAACAGTGTTTTCGGCTCAATCTAAAAACATCAGGCTGGCATGTAGGCGCCAAATTTAAAATATACTATGCGTTAAGTGTGTAATTTAACTCTTTAAATTTCACTAAATTAATGATAATATATTAAATAAACCACACTTCACCAAAAAAAATGAAATGAATGAATGTAAATATTTTGAAATATTAAAGGGAAGTGTTTTCATTTAGCAAAAATCAGAACACAATAAAACAAATTATAGGTACACGAAGTCAAATTTAATGCAAATATCGTACAACACGATTACACAATTAAATATTATACATAAATTCAAATTGAATGCAAATACAATCCATATTAAAATGAAAGGAATGAATGTAAACAATTTTAAGTTAAATATCAAATCAAAGTGTCTTCAGATAATATATAGCAAAAATTATATATAATTATAATGGTTTACAACCTAAATCGTCTTCATCGTCAGAAGACCAATACAGTTCCGAGTCATCACTGCTGTCATTAACATTTAAAATAAGTTCCTGCACATCATCTATTATATATTCCCTAACAAGATATTCGTCCTCGACCTTCTTCACATGTGAACAAATGTTTGCCCATTCTTGCACACCAACAACATTAAATTTATCTTCTGCCAACTTCCTGACATCATCCATTTTAAACGTTGTATTATGGGCAGCCACATGATTTTTTACCAATGCCCATATTTTTTCTATGGGGTTGAGTTCCGGATGATATGGGGGCAAGCGCAGTGCCACGTGACCCTGTTCGGCTAAAATTTTGTCGATCACATATACTTTGTTAACTGGTTTATGCTGGTTTATGTTTGCATATAATTCCACTTTTGTGTCTTGTAATTGAAACGGTAAGTTTCTTTCCGTTAGCCATCTCCTCATGTCCTCTTTTTTCCAAGCCGAGGTTGGATTTGGTTCGGTGGTTACGTTGTGGTACGATGCATTATCGATAACCAACACAGAATTTTGTTGCATATTTGGAAGCAATTTC
Source organism: Ctenicera cuprea (assembly GCA_958336395.1). Lineage (NCBI taxonomy): Eukaryota > Metazoa > Arthropoda > Insecta > Coleoptera > Elateridae > Ctenicera > Ctenicera cuprea. Next base: position 281,653 of record OY284496.1, on the reverse strand, counting down.
TCTTGTAACCACTTCGAAAAATTCTTGTTGTTCATGTCATCATGATAGTCCCCAGTTTTAAGGCCCGATTTGAAAGTAAGTAAACCATTCGGAACAAAGCCTTCTTCACTGCCAGCATGCACAATAATTAAACGTTGTCCTTTGGCAACTGGAGACTTCATACATTTGCTTGATCCGTCATCCCAAGCTTTAGGTGCAGTGTGTGAACTATGCAAGTAGGTTTCATCACAGTATATAATATTCCTACCTTCGCTTCTGTATTGTTTTATTTTCCTCAAGTATTCAAGTCGCTTCGCTCGGATTTCTGTTTTCTCAATCAGCACTTGTCGATTATCTTGGCTTTTTTTCCAACGGAATCCTATTTTATGCACTAACTTCCTAAAGGAACGTATCTTTCCAGTAAAATGAATGCCTTCATCTTTCACTGCTTCAAATACAGCCTGCATCGTTGGTCTTCTTTTGTGAATATTTGCAAATCTATAAATAATTGTGCGTACAGTTTCTTCTTCGTACTGATCCAACGTAGACCTCGGACTGCTTTTATTGATGGTTTTCCTTGGGGAAGTAAATTTGCCACCATCTGGTTGTAGCCTGCCTTCCTTAACAATTCTTTTGACGGTGGCTGATACAACGCCAGTTGCTTGCGACACCCTTTCGATCAAACTGCTTAAAGGAATAATAAGTTCTTTGGCATCCTTTTCTTCCTTCATAAATTTATAAACGCTGTAAATTATTTCACGGCCTTGACTGTGCACTGTTCGTTTGGCGTTGCTCATAATTACTAGTGATCTGTAAATAAACTTTAATTAGTAAAATGGCTAAACAGAATGAAAATGGATTTCAACAAAGTAGAACTTGGTACTGCCAATAGAATATTATTGTTACTTACTGTACAACAGATACTGCTGCGAAGTTTTTTAAATAACGAACTACTTTTGCAAAGAAAACGCTGTAGGTGGATTATAACCTAAAAACAGTTTTAATAAGTATTCCATAAAAATGTTAAATTTGGGTACTTCTACTTACAGCTACACAGTAAATAAACCGCTGTAGTCTTCAAAAAAACTGTTTCTTCTAATAACACAGGGAAATTTAAATATAAACCACGGAAAAATTCGTACGCATAAAAATGACAACAAATATTTCCGCAACGGTATTTTCAGGTCGGTCTTTAGAACAGTTCGTGACGTCAGTAGCATATTTTGGTTTATTACGCACGGATCATGAGATGTTGCAACTACTCTACAGTATTGCATAAAAATTAAATGAAATTTAAACATATTATATTAGCTTACATAATAATAAATGAAACAAAAATATTAATACTTCTTTTGAGTGTGATACTTTTCGAAGCATGGTACAACGCACAAAAGAACGTCACCTTTGGAACACATGTATGTTGTTTCTTTTCTAATTTGGTGTTTTGAACAAACAACACAACGTCTTGAAAGTCTTTTATTCTTACTATTGCGGATGTCGGGCATTGAAGGAAAATGTCTTTCGATGAGACGCAGTGGTGAATCGGCTATGTGATTTGGCAAGTCACGGCGGCGTGGCGCCACTGACTAAACAGCGCGGATGCGTACGGCTCGCGCAGTTAACCCTCAAACGACGTTAGTAGCTGCGACCGCCATGAACTTTTCGAGACAGCAATTAATGATCCTGAGCATGCTTACTGCGCCGTCGGATGCGGTCGATTCCCGTCGTAAGCATGTTTGCCGGCTTCGCGTAGTTATCCGGTTCGCGCTACTCGGCCACTTTTTTTTTGCGGATTTATCCGTTTCGCGCAGTGAAAAGGTTAAAACAAAACATTTGTCTTGCTTAGAATTGGAAGCCGGGAATTCTGCTTACAAGACAGTGAGTGGCACCACCCACTTTGCCACAGAAACATTAGAATACGTTCTTGTTATTCCGGTATTAATATGAGTTTGTTTAGATTTTTGCGTAGTTTTAATGGTAAAAATTATTTTCTTCTTGACTAAATGGCACTAATAATAGTTTAAATTCTTAGCTACGGTATCCTGGGGGCGTAAAATCTGGAAAAATATAATTTCTCTCGAATTTTGCATGTAGTTCAACTTTGCTGGAAACCCTGTATACATGTAAATATTTTGATAGTTGGCCAGTAATATATTTTGCATTTCCAGCTGCAACCTCATTCGATGGACCAGCAACAACAGATGCGGCTCTTGCAGCTTTAGCAGCAGAAGCTGGATTAATTGATCCCGAACCAAATAAGGAAATGGCAGTTGAGAAAGAAATGGGAGAGATAGAACAAGGTGTTATGGTTATACAAGCGGAAGATCATGCCAATGTTGAAGCTACAGGAGAAGCCGATGGGCCATCAGCAGAAGCAGCAAGCGTTGGATTATTTGGAGGGAATTCTCTTTACCAAAAACCCGCACTGAAGGGTGGTTCAAAAATACGCTTAGGCTTATTTGGTGGTTCCCCTATAGGATCACCGGGCCATCTAATTACATATAAAATCGGTTTATTAGGAGGTAGTAAAGATAACCCTGAGGCCAATGGAAGTCAAGACTCAGGAATTTCTCTGCGTAATAGTTCCCAAAAATCAGTAAATGGTAACGTTACTGTAAGAAATGAGGATGACAGTGAAAGCGAAGAGTACAATATGGAATTCAGCGAAGATTCCACTAAAGAAGACAATGCCACGTTAGCTACAAGTGAAGATGATCCTTCCGTAAAATCTGATTCCAATGTCTCTGAAAGTTTAAATTCGGATGCTTTACAGTCGGCAGTAGAGGAAAAGAAACAGGAAAGTGGGGATGCCTTATCGGCTTTAGCATCTGCCGCTCTTCATCATTCAAAAGATTTCAACAAGACTGAGACAAAAGATGTCAGAAACGATAAAGATATTTGGTACACCGTAGGCTTCATAAAAGGAACTAGTTTTGATGTACAAAATTATTTCCTTTGTGAAGATGATGACACTTGCTTCACAGTCGATAATTTGCCAGATTATTCTCATTTATCACGTATTAATTTAGAACCAGGAACTGCTTATAAGTTCCGAGTGGCTGCTATTAATTCCGTAGGCCGAGGCGAGTGGAGTGAGGTACAGTATATATAATTTTTTTCTTTTATACTTCATCACATTTGCAAAAAAAAATAGTTTTTTTATTTATTTAGTTTTCCTAAAAATATGTAAACAGAACTGAGATATAATTATTTGGCAACTTTGATTATTAAACTCGTGGTTCTGAATTTAATTATTGGATTTAAAGTTGGAATATTAACTATATTAACTTGGCATTTCCAAATTTAAGCTTGGTATTTTTCGCTTGAAACTAGAAATTTTTGACTTTCAACTTGGGATTCTGATTATTTCGGGCTTGAAACTTTTCCATTTTACTTTCCTATACTTGTAGTATAGGGAAGTATTGATTTCATTAAAATTTTCGAAATCGAGATTTTAACAGAAATACATGTTTTCAACCAATAGGAACCCAAAAAAGTGGTTGTTTGTGGGTGGGTGGTTGGTTATGTGTGTGGTGCATGATAACCACCAAACGGATGTTCCGATTTTGATGAGCTTGGGAATCTGGGGGGTATATCCAAAATTCACCGGTAAAATAAATAACGACTTTTTCAAAAACATACTGCTCATCCTGCTCTCTTATTTAATAAGTGGGGGCCGATAAAAAATTTGTATTAAGGCTAAATTGCTCATGAGTTCGCAACTTAATTGTTAAATAGGGCAATATTTGGGGGCAAATTGCAATGTTTGCGTTGATTGCTTGAATTTTCTCTTATAGGTTTCGGCATTCAAAACGTGCCTGCCTGGTTTCCCAGGTGCCCCATCGGCCATTAAAATAGCAAAGTCCAATGATGGAGCACATCTGTCATGGGAACCTCCTAGTGCTGCCCAAGGAGAAATATTGGAATATTCGGTGTATCTAGCAGTACGTAGCAATACTAAGGTATGAAAGAACTTTAAAGTGTGGTATATTGGAATAAGTTTTTAAATATATTTTATACAGGAAAAGGTAGCAGGTTCAGCAAGTCAAATGGCATTTGTACGTGTTTACTGTGGAGCTAGCAATACATGTACTGTTCCTAATTCGTCGCTTGCAGCAGCACATTTAGACACAACTACAAAAGCTGCAATAATTTTCCGTATTGCGGCAAGAAACGACAAAGGTTATGGACCTGCAACTCAAGTTAGGTGGTTGCAAGGTAATATCGCAATTGTATGTGTGATATTGTGTGTTACATATTTTAAGTTTTCAGATCCTCAAGCAGCAAATAAAACTGCAAAACGTGGCCCAGAAAATTTGCAACCTAATGTAAAGAAAATTAAAGTTATGGATAAGGAAGAAATGTAGATGAATGTATTGAAAAGGGAACGTAAATAAGGGCTACACTGTTCTCGATGCATTATTATTTAATTTTGTTTTATTTTGAAATGCTTTTTAGGAGTTTGAATTTTGGTTTCGTGACGATTTTCAAAAGTATTAATTTATTTTCTTTTTTCTTTTGTGACGATTTATGCATCTTTGTAGTTTATGTCAAACCGTTTATTATTTTGTATGATTTGGAATTTATTTAATATAAATGTAACATTTACAGGGAATTTTATTTTTGCCGAATTCATATATTTGGAATTTTATATTGCTAGAAAGTTGTTTTTTTTAATTATTGGTTTAAAAATTTATTTAAATCGAGAGATTTGACTGGTTATAGTCGTGTATGTTTCTTTATTTTTTACTGTGAAATCTTCAGCTTTTAAAAATTTGCTACAAAAGAGATCTTGTATTATTTGTAGATTTATCTGTATGGTACGGTGCTTAGTAAGTTGTTTTCGTAATGTAATCCGTAGTACAAAATGTGAGGTTTACGGATGCAATATACAACATTTATGTTCCCACTTACAGAACGCGATTGTTAACAGTGTTGCCATTCGATCTTAAACTTGTTTGCCCTCAGATTATGTAATGTATATTATTTTATTAAAATTACCTTATTGAATAAAGCTGAATGTACATCTTGGCAAATAGATTTTCTTGAAAAAGTCGAAGGGATGGATAACACTGCAAGTATTAGGTACAAATACAAGTTGTAGGATATTAACTGGCCAGAAGAACACTGCAGCGCTGTTATGCCCTTAAAGGAAAGAAAATGTAAACATACTGGATGTAATTTCTAAATTTGTGTACATAGCGGTTTTTGTTACATGTTGTATTTACACTAGTTATACATACATATATCAACATTCAAATGAGCATACGATATGTTTTTTTTATATATGTCTATTTATTTCCTTTTTAAACTGCTTATTTGTATTGGGTGTAGGGATTCATTGGCTTATTATACTTAATTGAAATTGAAAAACATTTAAAATCTGGGTATGAGAGAAAAAATTCTGAAACAACTTTGTCAAATTTTGTTGTTGTAAAATAACAACCTTGTGTTGCCTAAATTATGTATAATTATATATAGATTTTTATTTTTTTTATGGTATCCTAGAAATGTTTATTTTTAACTGCAGGGTTTACCACCTATCCATTTTGAAAAGTTTCTACAGATGTTTAAACAAATATGGGGCAAGTGTTGCCCCACTATTATTTCCTGAAGTATTGACAATTCATTTTTTTTTGTTTGTTAATAAAACTAGTTGAAAATAACTGTTTCATAATCTAAAATTATACAAATTGGTTAGTTATGCTTTTACAGCACTATACTTTATTATATTAAATGGTACACTCTTTGCATAATTAAATTATTAGATTCTAAATTTATTTCTAGATACAAAAGTGCTAAGATACTATTATCTTAAAATTAGTGATTTTTGAGTTATTTGGCTTTTTCAAAAATTTTTACGTTTGTGAACTAACACTACAAAATTAATATATTAGATACCAAAAACGTTCACCTTTTGCTATTTGGCACACACTATTAATCAGTGCTGTAAAATTGTCAGGAAAAATTGGAAAAGGTTTGATTTTACTCAAAATGTCTAAAAGGAGTTGTACTCACTTTAACTAATCAAATAAGACCAAATATGTATGTGTTATTCATAATGTGAGGAACTAAGGAGTAGTTTAGTTGCAAACTTAAATTTATAGGGAATATTTGAGGACAATGCAAAAAAAACCTTCATGACAGTTTAGAGATAAATGTGTGTCTTACCCATTTACTAAAAACGGTGGCAAATTTCAATATTGGAAACTTTCCAACAGAAAAATTATCCAACTTACATCTCTGCAATTAATACATAAGATATTCAGCGGTATGTTTAATACAGCAGATTACATTACATAGGGTGTTTATAATTTATTGTCCGTTTTGCAAAACTTCACATGCCATTAAGTTTTGTTTTTTAAATAGAAGACTGGATGGATTTTTTTTAACCTCCTGAAATGTAAAATTAAATTTTCTTTCAATTTGATATATAGGGTTTTGTATTCCAGATGTATATACTCAATGCAGAACTACCTCAACTTTACGCAAAAAAGGGATATGCTCTTGCATGTTGACAACTTGGTCATTATTTCGTTTGCAATATTTGGAGAGAATTTTTATGTAAAAGTCGCAGAGGGTGATGCGGCACTTAATTTTAAAACGCTTATGTTGGGCATAATTCGCGCTTCAGCCAGTAATTAATTAGTTTGCTAAAAAAAAAACTCATAGAAGTTGGAATATTTGATGGTGTTAAAAAATTCTGGTTATTTCATTTGCGAAAAAAAAGTAATGGCCATTTGAACACCTTGTGTAATAATCTGCTGTTTTCAACATGCCCCTGAATACTTTATAATGTGTTAGTAGTTTGTGCAAAATAGCAGTAAACGTATTTGCTATTTAAAATATCAATTTTTTAGTATTGCTCAAAAATATAGAGGGTGTTCTATTTGAAGTAACAAAATAATGAACTGAACACCTAGTATAATTGGTAATAATTTTAGGTTATGCAGCAGTTAACTAGAAACAACTTTTATTTAAAAAAATTGATATTCTCAATAGTTGAGTAAATGACAGCGGAGCGACACTTGAATGACTTGTACATAGAACGTGTGTATAACAAATTATTCTCGAGGTTAAATAAAGTTTATCGAGTATTCATAAATCGTATAACATATTGTATAAAATTGTCATACTTATGTAATATAATTTTACATCGGCTTGTGTTGGTTAACTAATTGACTCGTCTTAAAATAAGGGCTCTCCATAGTATGGATGCAAGTAAAGTGTAGGTGAGATACTAAGGAATGTTTATTACTATAAAAATTCATTGAATGAAATCGATGCCATTTCAGGGAACATGTAAGGGTTTATGACATACTCTTCTTTTTATGAAAAATGTTACAACTATTAGTAATTATGATTTTTTTTAGTAGTTTTATTCTCGGTAGGTACTTCTTAATGGGCGTTTGATCTCGTTTTCTCCAAAAAAAATTTTAATAAAATTAGCAATCATTGTATTTTGACTTAAGAATAGTGTTATAAATAATTCACACATATCGGATGCATCATTTGTTATTTCGATCAGCAAAGCTGTTTTTTATGAAAAAATTTACAATTCTGTTATGAAGTGGGAGCATTAAGTTTTATCCCATTTTGAAGGGATTCTTTATTAGTTCTTTATCTAAATTTCTATAGAATTTTTTAAGTTATATTTTAGATATATACACTTGTTTGTATACTTAAAAAGGTAGTGACCATTAAATTGATTAATTAGAGGAACATTTCAAAACACTTTTTTGATATGTTTACATGACTAAATTCATTTACTTGTGCACACATGTATTTTATAGCCTCTCAACAGATTTTAACTAAATATTAAATATTTCATTAACAAATCTTTCTTTTATTTGGTGGAACTTCCAAAGTTTTGCTGTTTCTAAATGTTTATGCAAAATATAATTTTTTATTGTGCTGTTAACAAATGAGCTGCCTATCGATAGATTTTCTTTTTGTTTTGCAGTAAAAGTTGAAATGAAGTTAGTGCAACTTCTATTTTTTTTTATAGGTTATCTTTGATAAATCTGCACATTTCACTCCACAGCTAAAATTTATGTAATCAGAAATAACAAAGACTGACAAGTGTGAGAAGCAATCCACAATAATGAAAAATTTCAAATGTAGTGTTGTCTAAATTACACGTACTGCTCAGTACTTATACTTCCGTACAGTCGAAAAGTTCCATCAAATTCTATAATAAAGCGAAACTTTCATCCTAGATGATTTGTATTCCATTGGTAGCACAAATTTTAGTTTTATCTTTAAAATGCTTGTTTTGTGTGCTTGCTTTTCAACCAGTGCTACAAGGGATCCTTGGTTATTTAACAAAATCCTTCGGCTTGTAAGTTTCAAAAGGATGTAGACGTTTGAACAGAAGTATGAATTTATTACGTCCAACTAGCTCAGACGACTAATGGCACGTTTTCATGCACGTCAAATAAAAGGTATGTAATAAAAAATGCGTTCAATAAAAGAAGATTATAGCGGTTTTTATTTACCTGAGGCTCAAACTGTAATGCAGGACTGTGTATTGCTTGAAATGACATACAAAATCATTGAATTTACTGATACAAATTTAATAAAATTTTGTATTTACAGAGTATCTACTTGCCTGGAATCCTGGAAAAAGCTTAAAAATTGCAAAAGCACACTTGAAAATCCTTCAAAACGCTGGAATTTTTTCCTTTTAAAATTCAAAATGTAGTGTGTAGTTGGTATCACATAGTCAATTATTCGCTTTAAAAGGTAATTGCAGAACAGATTTTTGGAACCAGCAAAAGTCTGCTTAATAGTATGGACTATATCCACGTATATTAAGTAGAAATGGTCGCTATGAAAAAAAATTATCTTTTGAAGGTTATGTTGCATGAGTTGTAAGTTAATTTAAAACTAAAATGCCTATTGTAAATGAAATATGCTAGCTCAACCTGGTCTTTCTTACTTGCTTTTAACACCTTCTTGGGCTTTAAGCCTTTAACCAGGGATTACCAGACACCACAAACCTTCAAATAGTTTTTCTACGTTTGTGCCAGACACCCTCCCAGAGAGAGATGCAATAAAGAATTTTTTTGTCACAGACTAACAACTCACATCGGGGTCATCATAGCTGAGGGCATAATCGGATGCACCTCGCACTGAAGGTAATGGATTTTATCAAAGTTTTTTGTGAGAAAAAGAATCAATTTTTGATTGTTTGGAATAAGATTCCTTGGGATTAAGACAAATTCGTCAACCAAAAATCTGGCGGAAGAAGGAAAAAATAACCTCCCTAAATATTGCTGCATCGAAATATTAAGTTGCTAATCTTATTCTATTATTCTTAATGAGCAATTTAACTTAAACAGACTTTTTTTTATCGCCTACCGTTTATTAAATTAAATTGTTAAAAGATACTTACATGAATTTTCTATTTCAAAAATTCATAGAAGGCGTCATTGAGAAACTAATGGACTGGGACAAGAATCAAATTGTAGCCCATCCCAACCTCCATTACCCTATACAATTAAAAAAAATCGCGTAGCCAATTTTCGAGCAATATTTTTTGAAAATGTAAAACATTTTAATTTCACAATTTTAGTAGTTTGCGCAGTTTGTGTACCTCTAGGGCTATTAGAATATACAATTTCATCCTAGTCTGATAACTCGTTTTTGAGTAAATAGGCTTCTTAATACGTTTTCATGAAAATTGATACAAATAATGCAATGATCAGATGGACATGCAAAGAAATAGTAGTGATTTTAGAATTCAATAAGCACTGCAAAGACACGGCCTCTGTAGTACTTTCATAAAGTAAATAGCTTCGCGAAGCTATTTACTTTATGGTACTTTACTCGCGCCGCGGCCGGTCGGCGGCGGTTAGTTGCAGCGTGTGTTTGTTTATTTCATACGCAGTTTGTAAATTTGCAGTAAATATAGAAATTCTCGTTGATTCGATTTTTAAAGAAAAATTTAATGGATACTTTTACGAAAAACTAACACAAATAAAAAATCATGGACGCTGTGCTTCAAAATGACTAGGGACGTTATAAACAGGCAGTAGGAAGAAATCTAGATCATTTAATACTGAAAATGGTATAAAAGAATGGACTGGCTAACTGGTAGAGATATTAAAAGTAAGCTATTTTGCTGGAATATTTTCATCTATATATCTAAACTCCTCAAAAGTATAGTCTGAAACAGGATACTCTGTTTTAAAAAATCTCTCCGGCTGCAATTAAGAAACGTCGTCGACCAAAGAACATTTATCTCCAACTATTAGATTAAAATTATTTGGCAAATCACGCATTAACTTGGCTTTGGACGAAGGTTTACGTTATCAAATTAAAGTGTATAATGACAAAGTGAAATTTAATAGGGATTTCATTCGTAGATTAATTTATTTAACAACAGGTCTTGCTAAATTGGAGTTGGCGTAATTTTTTATTTTTTAATCTTAATGTTAAATAATTTTTGTCATTGCCTATGCAAATTTTGAACCCACGGAACGCCACTGCGTACAGGGCCATCAGTTTGCAGTTGTCGGAGTAAAAAGAGTCAAAGACGATGGACAATAGAAGCAGATCCAAAACCTAATATTTGACCTACTAAATTATCGATAGAAAAATTTAAACCTTTTTGTGAATCTTCATTCGTAGGACTAATACGATTAGTATTTTTTTCTTTTTTAATTTTTATTTTACTAAATACTTTTATTATATATTGTTTAAATAATACTGTCGTGTTTGAATTTCTTAAACTTGTTCTCCAAATTTTAGAAATTGTTTTCTTTTGTAACGTTGGGGGTTAGAAAGGTAGTATGAAAACTGATTAATGAAACAAAATTGAAGTTTTTGGTACTTTCGCTGAATTTTAGATATAGTACTGACTTTCAATCGTAATTTGGCATACATTTTGACATTTATTATATAATATGATTAATGGCTGACAGAGTCGAAGACGAAGTCAGCTAAACCAAAATTGAAAAATTATCTTTAAAACAGATTTGCCTTTTACTCTTTTAACACACTGTATACTGTCATAATAATATTTACTTTATTGTATTTTTTAATCGGAGTGCCAGGCTTTGTCTCTGAATCACGCTTCAAATATCTTAAAGGGGTTGCTGCATCTATTTCTTTTCTAAATTTTAAATCAAAAATAAAGGAACTCAATTTATTAGCCGGTTATGTATTTATATAAAAACATAATTCAGCGATATTATAAAAAGTCAGAAATTTTACAGAATTGAATAAAATGTTAATAGGTGGAAAAACTTCCAACCTGGATTTTAGGTAAAATTAGTCAACTTTGGAAAGTTTTAGTAAACCATGCCGAATTCTGAAGATTTCTTTAGATTTTCAGGTGGGCAAATATTTCCCCACCTGGATTTTAGGTAAAACCAGTCTAAAGATTAGGAGGAGTATGAGCAATTACCCTGATTTTTTAAGTTGTCCTGCACGGGCCCAGAGCTTTTCAATTAAATTTGCCTTTGGCGTATGAGGCCGAATTTTGGTTAAATATTGATACACTTTTGTTGTTTGACCCAGTCTGCAAAACTTTTGTTGGTTTTTCTAAAAATCGAAGATAAATCTTCTGCAATTTACATTGTGTACCAGAGTAACCCTACAATTAGTTATAGTTTTAGAGAAATCATTCAAATTTTGATACTTTGATAAATTCTTAGCAACAAGTCATAAAATTCTATAACATTTCCTTTGTGTTACTAGTTGTCATATGCCAAAATGCATAAAAAAAATAATTTTAAGTAAATTTACATTTGAGGCTACAACCTAAGTGTAAGCGACTTTCAAACGTCGATAAATAATTTTTAACTTTAACAAAAAATATTTTGGGCTGAATAATTATTTATTGCGGTCAGCAAACAGTTTTATGTATTAATAATTAAATCGTCTTTCTTTTTAATTTCTACATCAAAACATTTTTCAGGCTTACAAAATTAATTCTTGACGCCATGTAAACAAAATTTGACGACAAAAACTTAATACTAAACAAATATTCAACTATTTAAAATTAATAGTATATTAATAAAATAAAACACTTGGTAAATTGTTTCACAAATTGTTGTTATTTATTTACTCGACTCGAGTTTCAACCATCTCGGTTATCTTCAGGAGTTTACAATACTAACTACCTAACTAAAAATCTAAAGATGTACAAACTGCTTATTTCTAGAAATTCGATCGTCACCGCCCAGATTTTAAGTGTTACCACATGTGTTTCTATGGCTGAAGGGTCTGTGGGTCAAGGAGTGGTGAATTACCTAAATCGGTGTGGTCGTTAACTAAATTTTTATTATTTCTCATTGCCTTTTTAATTTCTAAATTTTCTAATTTATTTAATCGGTTACCCTTGTTTTCTATGTGTAAAATTTTTGTATCTGTATGTTTGAAAAAATGATTGTTTGTAATACAATGTTGGGAAATGCCTGTTGATTTATGATTGTATTTAATTGATCTAATGTGTTCTTTAATTCTTGTATTAAAACTGCGTCCTGTTTGTCCTATATATATATTGCATCACAATTAGAACAGTCTATTTGATAGATACCATTTTTTGAATATTTTTCTATTGTGTCTTTATTGTTTACTAGGTGTTTATGGAGTTTATTTGGATTGTGTATAGCTACGTTAATATTTTTTTTTTTTTTTTTTTTTTTGAGCCTGTTAGAAACAGGCTCAAAAAATTAAATATTAACGTAGCTATACACAATCCAAATAAACTCCATAAACACCTAGTAAACAATAAAGACACAATAGAAAAATATTCAAAAAATGGTATCTATCAAATAGACTGTTCTAATTGTGATGCAATATATATAGGACAAACAGGACGCAGTTTTAATACAAGAATTAAAGAACACATTAGATCAATTAAATACAATCATAAATCAACAGGCATTTCCCAACATTGTATTACAAACAATCATTTTTTCAAACATACAGATACAAAAATTTTACACATAGAAAACAAGGGTAACCGATTAAATAAATTAGAAAATTTAGAAATTAAAAAGGCAATGAGAAATAATAAAAATTTAGTTAACGACCACACCGATTTAGGTAATTCACCACTCCTTGACCCACAGACCCTTCAGCCATAGAAACACATGTGGTAACACTTAAAATCTGGGCGGTGACGATCGAATTTCTAGAAATAAGCAGTTTGTACATCTTTAGATTTTTAGTTAGGTAGTTAGTATTGTAAACTCCTGAAGATAACCGAGATGGTTGAAACTCGAGTCGAGTAAATAAATAACAACAATTTGTGAAACAATTTACCAAGTGTTTTATTTTATTAATATACTATTAATTTTAAATAGTTGAATATTTATTAATAATGTTTCATCAAGTGCCTACCACACAATCAATTCAAAATATTAATACTAAACATCTGAAAAAGATTTATTGACGGTGAAAGTCAACTATTGACGTCAAGTGTATTATGTGTTTAGGTCACAAGATTTGTTTCTTAATTTTTAACGTAAAAAATATATTTTGCTGTCAATAAAAACTTTTTTGATGTTAAAAAAAGACATCGGAGAAACCTGGTGGCTGTACTCAATATTAAGTAGGAATAAGGCAAATCATTGTGTATGGACTACATTATATTGACAATTTTGTAAGTAATTTAAAGAGAAAAGTTCAGCTGATGTATCTATTCTTAAGCATGTACAATAATGTGCTCTTTGAATAAACGTCAATTTTTATATGTTACTAATTTTTATTTTTTTATTAGCATTTTTTAAAATAAGTCTTAAGTTTCAAATTATTTATTTTATTTACATTGTTGCTTAGGTAAATAAAAGAGATTATTACAGATCCATACTTTTGTTTTTTAGGCAATGTGCCTTTTATTGCTTTTACGCTGGGCGCCTGCTCTCTGAAAACTGATTACGACACTGTAAATGCGCAGGAATTGTTTTATGACATGAAAATTAAGTAGCGGTTGTAAGTCCTATATTTACTACTAAGTTGTGTACCAGCGCCCTCTCTTAGAACTATTTGCATGGAGCAAAAGGGAACAGTTAATTGGTTATCAAATTTTAATACACTAAATCTTGTACATTGTACGTATGCCAATAGTTCGTAAAGGATTGCAAAAATGTGTTTTTAAAATTGGGTCAAAGCTAAGATTTAACATGTAAATGTTACAAGGTGAAATAATATCACAGACGTGTTTGCGCGGGAATTTAATTGAACCTCCAAATTATTTGTACCAACCTGTACACAGATTGGTACCAACCTGTACACAGATTGGTACGGGTTTATTTGTCATGCGCGTTAGTTGTTGCCAATAAGCGTTGAATAAGTTTTCCGGCCATATTGCATCGAATGAGTGCGTGAAAACTAAGGCTATCTGATAGCCAAAAGAATTCTTCCAACATCGTAGAGTTGTGAAGATATAAACAGTAAATTAACATCATGGAGAATTCGTACGGTATCGGTGTGCGTAACCGATACGCTCTGTTCCTAGATGATGAATCGGATCCTTTAGAATTGCTTAAAGAGAAAGAGCAGGAAAAGGAGCAAAAGAAAAAAAGCAAGGTTGCCGAAAAGGAAAATAAAGGGAAAACCGAAACTCCTGCCAAGGGAAAGCCGGTAACAATCCCAAAGAAGGTCATTAAAGAAACGCCGGTTCATAAGGGGCAGGACAACAAACGTGAAGGTAACTTGGAGATTCTTCCAGGCGGCCATAACTTTGAGCGGCTTGTTGCACATGTGATGCGCGTATTTCTAGTTTAACTCCTACATGCCATACTATTAGTGTTACTACTACTGCTGTAGCTTAGATTTCGATGCAAATTTATATTTTGTGCTTCAGATCCTAAACCTGTCCACCAACGGACCAATGCTGATGGTAAACCGGAACGTAACTTCAATAAATTCAATAGTGAAAACCGAGAGGAACGTAACAACAGGCGAAACAGGGAAGAAAGGCAATTTAATGGACCAGCTGAAGGCAACCGGTAAATACTGAACAATAGTTTGTTATAACATAGGATCCGGCCAATTCAACTAAACCACATTAGTTATAATCTTAGCGCAGTTGTAAACGGATTGGATACAACCATACTTCCTGTTTGTAGATTGCATTACTATTTCTTTAATTATATTAGATAACTTGGTTTTGCTCGGTAAATTCCTTACACCTTACATATCAACATGTGACTATAGCAACTTTAAATCTGAAGCTGTTATGGTTTGCACAATGTAAATTCACGAAAAATGAAAAATGACCTCACCTTATTTAGGTTACTTCATGATTATCACTTATTTACTTTGATAGATTTTAAAAATCTAGTAAACAATGAGTCATTAACATTAGTGTCTACTAATCCTAAAATTGCAATACCCTTTTTACTAGTCTGTTTATTTACTGATATTGATTTATAGTTTGGTAGCTGATTTTGTTTATATCTTTGGTTTTAAGACTTACCTTTAGGTCACATGTAATTGTGTTTTTCTGTTTAATTATCAATGATAGTATTGTTAGTTCTTTCCTGTTAATCGTTGATTTAGGTAGAAGTTCAAGTTCGACATTACATAACTAACTTAGATCAATAAAAATAAAACCATGTTCTTTTCCATTTAAATTATATAAAGATCTCTTACTGTAATTATTTTCCAATGGATAGATAGAGCTATTGAAAAAAATTATTATAAATGTAAACAGTGTACTATAACCATCAGCTATAACAATATTTCTCTTTAGCAATATTATTTTCCAAGTAAAATTTTTTTAAATTATATTTTGGTTCTTTTCTGAATCCATAATATTTCTTTTGATGAGTTATCTAAAACGTTTAAGCTTTTTCATAAAAATTTTTTTATAAATCTGTTAAAGTGGAAATGCAATCATGGTTAAATTTGTTTAATGATATCGACTTGGAATGAATAGAAGCAAAAGTGAAATTAAATATTTAAATTAGTAATTTTGAGAAATTTGTTACCAGAATTTTAAACAATTTACTGTGCTGTGCCAAACACAAAAGACGTTTAGTGGAATAAGGTTTGGCAAAGTGAGTGACTCACTGAAGCATGAATTTAAATAGTAAGGCATTTTATCATCACACAGGGTTCCCACTGACCCTGGATAACCTGGAAGTCATGGAAAAGTCAGGGAATTAAAATTTTAACTTGGAAGTCATGGATTTTATGCAAAATTTGGCAAAAGTCTTGATTTTTTTCATGATTTGCAGTAAAAAACCTGATTTTCTTGCAGTAGCGTTAACATAATTTAAAAAAATTAAAAATTTCCCGATTGAATTTTTAACACTGCCGCTTATAAAACTTTTGCTGCTGAAGGTTTTTAAAATATCATTGAGGTAGTTTTCTTTTCCTTGTTAAATTCCAAGGAACGTAATATGGCTTATGATTAGGTGCAAGTGAGACCGCTATATATTGCCTTGTAAATTGATAAAACACGCATAAACGTGACTATTTTTGCCTCTCCAATTTTATTGATTTTTTTGTCGAGAGTCATGGGTAAGTATGATTTTTGGTCATGGATATCCTGGAAAAGTCATGGATTCTAATTCTTGATAGCTAGTGGGAACCCTGTCACAGTAAAATTGGCCTTTATGTTTCAGTTAGTATTTTTTTAATTCTCAAAAAAAAATTCTTTATGGTTTTGATGGTTTAGATATGCTTTTTAAAGATAATAAAAATTGATTCCTAGCCCAAGAAAAAATGGAAATGGCTTTACTATTATATAATTACCAAAGACCCCCAACTTTTAGTCTTGGAACAGCAAACAATTTCCTTAAAATTCAATAAGTAAACAAAAAGAATGGGAAGTAATGTTACAATTATAATTTACGTCACATTTACTTTGATTATGTTTGTAAATAGCCCAAAAGGATGTTCATCTGGAGATGTTCACCATTGCTAATTTTGTTATTATTCGAGTTCCAACATGGCTTGAATAAAAGAAAAATTTTAATTTTTTCTAGTCAGTTTTATGCTGTTTGCAGTATAACAATTAAACATCTTATTTGAGAAATTTAACAAAAAATACTTTTTAAATGTATAATTTAGCATATTTTGAAAGATATCGAGCAACTAAGTAAAAAGTTGAATTAACCATACCTCGAATTTAAAAAATACGATACAGACAAGTAAGTCATTTTGGTATCGCTTTACTATTATTTTCTAAACTATTGGAAATATCAACTTTTTCTCTTACAAAGTTGTTCATAATTAACTTCTGCGTAACCTAAAATGATTACCAATTATACTGGGTGTTTAGTTATGACTACATACAGCACATTATTTTGTTGTTTTAATAGAATTTTGAAATACAAGTTTTGTTTATTCATTTATTAATTATTTGTGATTATGATCTAATTGAAAAATAATCTAAATTTACCGATATATTACTGGTAAACCAGTATTTTTCAAAAATATTGGGGAATCATTGGTAATTTCAAATGTCAGTAAATTTGCAATCTCTAGTGGCAACCTACATGGACTGGAAATGTTAGCTAATACACGACTGGATGTATAAATGCCACATTTTAACTGCTGAGAACGCTTACTTAGCCAAGTTAAGTTAGAAGTGAAATATTTAATTGCTTTGAGGCCAATTATTGATTATAATAGTTTCAATAATGAAGATGAAGGAAATGTCTATGATGCCAACCTGTTTGTCTTGACAAAAATAAAATATTTATTAAAACGATTTTTTGGGCTAAGGAAATAATTTTTAACCAGCTGACCGTGTGGACTACTATGTCTCGGGCTTTTTTCCTAATACAATTTTTTTTAAATGTATTAAAACTATGAGTTGTTGAACATGGCGCCGCTCTGCATCATCCCATGACAGAGTCTAGATGTGCACTTAGGCAGCCGAGCAAAAAGTCAAGTCAAGTCGAAGATTGGCCTTTAATGTATAGATTCCGTAACTCACCCAAACAGTGCTTCATAGGGAACTGATAATTGATTATTAATTATTAATATTAAAGAAAATAATATATCCATTTTGTTTTATAGGGATCGAGAGGACAGGCCTAGGAGGGAGAATTTGGGCGAAAGTTTTGAAAATCGCAATCGTGGCGGACGCAGTTTAGGAAACAAGGAAGGTGGCGCCAGAGGAGGAGGAGGAGGACCAAGAGGACGGAATTTTGACAATCGAAGAGGCAAACGAGAATTTGACAGACAAAGCGGATCAGACAAAACGTAAGTTTATTTTTAAGGCATTTTTTTTTGTATGTTGCTTTATTAATTTTGATTGCAAAAGTAATCCTGCAACTTTGCTTTTTTAATAATACAGTAGTAGCTTTATTGTATAATTAATTTGCATTTAGAATTACATGTAGCTGCAACTTCTGTTTATTAATAACTCTTTCACTTATGTCTAATTTCATAATTTTCATTAAATTCGTGTCGTATTCGGGATCATAAAAAATTTTAATAATTTCTTTTAAGCAGAAATGAAGAACGTGTGACTACAGCCGTTTTGAACATGTCACTCCTGTCATTACTAATTTGTACATTGTTAAATTTTTGCTGAATAATTTTTTTATTTTTCGAAGGCTTCACAATATTTAGTGCATGTTTTGTTATATTTTATATAAAAAAGATTCCGGTTTTAATTAAGTTCAAAAATCAATAAGTATATTGTGTGCTGTCTGGTTTAGTTTTTGGCTTTTTATAGTAATGGCAGAAATGTTTTATTACAGTGGAGTGAAACCTGTCGAAAAGCGTGATGGAGGCGGTGCTCATAATTGGGGTTCTCATAAGGATATTATCGAGTAGGTTTTTGTTCATTCAACTATTGATTTAAAACTTCAACATAGACTTCAATTGCATTATGGTGCAAAAATTGTGTTCTAATGCTTTGGGTATGTGTGTACTGTTTTCTTTTTCACCCATATTACGGTAGGCATATTTTTGTACAAGTATGTGGAAGTTTATGCAGGAGTCTTAATCATTAGAATTATTCAGGAAATTATTTTTATTTATTTGGTTAGGAAAAGGGAGCGCACTAATTTTTTTAATTACAATTTTAAAAGGGTTTTATTATTATTTTTCTGTAACTGAGCTTTTGATCTGTGCTTATGTAATTATTTTTTATAGTAATTGTTCATCACAGCAAATAACAGTATGCACCACAAAAATTTGCAATGCTTTTTTTGCACCACACTCTGAAGTCATAACCCAAAATAAGCATTATTTCAACGTATGTCATCAAAAACGACAGCCACATTTTGTCTTTGGTGTCAGATAACACAATTGTTTTGTTCTCAGGGAGGCTGACAAAACTAATGAAATTGATCCAAGCTGGGGAGAACCTGAAAAGAACGACTCTGCGGTATCTACAGGGGAAACGAAGTAATTAAAATTTTTTTTTACAGTTTTATTTGTTACTAATATACAATTTTTAACAGAGAAAGTGGTGCTGAACCTGAAGCTACTGAACCCACTCCTGAAGTCGAAGAACCTAAGGAACTGACATTGGACGAATGGAAAGCTCAACGTGCTGGTCGTGTAAAGCCCCAATACAACATTCGCAAAGCAGGAGAAGGAGAAGACCCAACTCAATGGAAAAAGATGTACGAACTTAAGAAAAAGGAAGCTGAGGAAGAAGTAAGTGACAAGTATTTTGAAGTAAGTGTAAGAAGTTGCGACTTCTAAATTAGAACTCTGACTTTCAAGTTGGAATTCCAAAATTTGAATTTTTATAACTTCAAAATTGGAATTCCGACTTAAAGGTTGGAATTTTAATATATTTAAGTTTGAACTTGGAGTTTTGACTTCAAAATTAGAGGTTTAATATTTTAATTTTTAAAATTAAACTTGTGTTGGAATTTCATGATTTTACGTTTCCAGTTTGGAATTGTGACATAATAGTTAAAATTCTGAATTTTAAATAATAATGACCCATTTAAGTTTCTCTAATTTTGTTAGTAGCAGAACTTTAAATAGTTTCATATTTGGCTTTTTTAAAGTTATTTTTCTCGTTATGGCATTTAACAGTGTCGCCTTTTATTGCAGTTGCAGGAATCAGATGAAGAAGAATATGATGCAATGGAATACCCTCAACGTGTTGGCCGACAAAAGCATATCCTGGATATCGACATTCATTTTAATGACACTAGACGTGCTGGTACTGGAGGACGTGGAAGAGGACCAAGATCTGGACGTGGCCCACGCCCTAATCGAGACAGACAACAACGCTTCCGTGGAACTGAGGAACAGGTAAGCATTGTTTAGAAATTGTAAAAAAATGTGTGGATTTCTCCAAAAAATTTAAACTTCCAGTAGTGGTTTGTTTAAACACACAAGTAACTTGTACGGTCTCGCAGACTGAATATGAAAAAAATATATATGAAATTTTGATACTTTGCAAATATTGTCTTTGTTCTTGAAAATTCTTAAACCATTATGACTACCCATTTTTTTTCTTTGTAAGTTGTTGGTAGCTATTTTTTGCAAGATGACATATAAACTCGAAATAACTGCATGAGTAGTCATGCCGGTCTCA
This sequence comes from Ctenicera cuprea, assembly GCA_958336395.1. Lineage (NCBI taxonomy): Eukaryota > Metazoa > Arthropoda > Insecta > Coleoptera > Elateridae > Ctenicera > Ctenicera cuprea. Next base: position 261,189 of record OY284496.1, on the reverse strand, counting down.
CAGACCAATTAAGTTGTGAAAAAAATAACCCATACCACTATTTAAATGTCATAAAAAATTATTTTTTTGTGTTTGTAGATTTTTTTTAAATAATAATTGTGTTTCCCTAGGGAGGAATTCTGCCGCCGGAAGATGCATCACGTAATGACAAAGCTCCAAAAGTTGATGATGAACGTGACTTCCCATCACTTGGTTAAATTATTTGTGGTCTGGATTGTTCAAATTATATATTGTAAAGTAAACATGTTTGAATTTGTTTGTTACTTTGGTACAAACTCCTTTTACTAGAAAAAAAGAGGGACAACTTTGTTATTAGAAATTTGTAGCAAAATTAATGATAATGTATTAATTTGTAGACTGCGGTCACCAGTGGATGAAGGTTACTAGTCAGTGTTAAACTGCATTGTTACAATTGTTCTTGGCTGCTCATGTGGTGCCGTCTTATCGACCTGTTCTAAAATTTACGAGTTTTGCATTTCGTTTTAATGCAATGTATATACAATTTACATTAACTATAGATGTCATGTTTACACTTTTCAAATTGAATTTTGCATTTTTGTTACTTTGGTTTTTTAAGTGTTCTGCTACATATAACCCGTAGTGTATATATAGACAGAAACATTTCACTACGTGAGTTTTGGGGCACCCGATATTTTCCTTATTTAATGCGGAGGTTTATTTTTCTATGCTTAACTGATTTTTATTACAATATACATTATTTGAAACTGGAGATATACACACCAAAGTTTTGAAAGTGTTCGTATCAATCCATAATGTAAACGTAACATTTCAAATCTGTGTGGTTACTTTCAAACATTGGTGTTCTACCTCTTGTACTTTTAGCTGTACATACAAAAGGTTTTGTAAGGTAATCTTACAATAAGTTTTGGGCGTCTCGGTTTCTCTAAATTTAAGTAAACCTGTCTTGATTAGGTACTTTGAAACATTGTGCTGAGAAGTGAAGCTGACATCTATTTGATTTAAAAAAAAAATTTTTTTTCCCTTATTCTTCAGGGAGAAGTGTAAGCTGCTAACAACTAGCTGTTGGTTTCACTTCTTTAAAACCTTATTAGTTTTTATTAATTTGTTGAAATTGTAATATAACAGAATTGTAATGACGTAATAGAGGAGAAACATTTCGGATTTATTAGAAGTCTTTCTTTCTTTTCAATCATTTATTAATAAAACGTAAGTATAGTGTTTTTTTGACTTTCTTTTGGCCAAATTTTGAATGTGGTAGATCAAGCCTATCTGAAATTGTTGAACTTGTTATTTAGCTTTGGTCTTTGAAATGTTATTAATTTATCTTCGATTTTTTTTTTGAAATATTTTTTGTAGCAACGAAAATAATTTTTGTTCTAGTTAATTGTATATACTACCGTATTTTGAAAATTTTTATTATACCAGATTTGCCATTAATTTGTATTATAAATGAATACATAACATTGTTAATATTTCAAAGTACAATAGGAATGTATTTAAAATCTAAACTATTTATATTAATTTAAAATTTGTAATACAAAAATTCATTTTGTATTGGTTTTTCACTGGTTTTATTTTAAATGGGCATACGAAATTGTATTTGTTTGTATAATTGCCCAGGGTTGTATTCATAATTTTTGAGTGGGCCATTAATTTATTACAAATAAGATCCTAACTAATTCGCTTTTTATATACTTTGGGTTTCCGTTGAAGGCTTACATTATGTTGTTAAGTTACTATATAGGGTAAGTTTTATAGTTTAGTACCATGTTTACCAAATATTGTGAGCGTGGCTATAGTAATAACATTACATTATTTATACTCCGCTTATTCGTTTTTTTGTTTTCATTTTTAATCTCGAATTAAGCCACTTAGGTGATAATGTTGTGTTACATTGTGTTAAACCACCTACTTTCAACTCGAGCGATGATTCAAACCTGTGCATAACATATGTAACACAGCAATTTTGTCCAGTTAAAAATGTGTTTTTCTTGAAATGACACACTGTGTATGCCTCACATCTGAATGTCAGTTGTGCAAAACAACATCCACTACATTATACAGTCGATGGATTTATATAAAGAAGTGCTAATACATTCTTGTTTTATTGAATACCTTGACCATAAAATCTGTTATTAATTTTTCTCTTCCAGGATCATTGAAGCTCAAGTAATACAAGAACAATAATTTTTCATGTGTTACAATACTTTCAAAGTTTTTGGTCGAAAAATGGGTAAGAAAAAATTGTTTAGAATTAGTTAAACTAGCAGGGTGCGTAACTTGGCAGTCGTGACCCACTTGGGGATTTTTGGAAAAATTTGGGGGGGATCGTCAAGAAAACTAGATAAATTGTCGGCACATACAACTGGCATATTCAACTTTACTCTAGAAATTAGTACTTATCAAGTTTACACATGTATTTCAGTATTAAGTTATTGCCGCACCAGCAATGACTATAATAAAATCTCAGGACAGTGGATTTTCATCTCCGCAATAACTTTTGATCCTAAACCGATGCTATTAACAATTTATTTGTATGGACTTTTTGCCCTGAATGATAAGAGCGAATATAGTCTTTGCAGGAAGAGTCATCGCAGTTTGCCGGTGAAAGCTTAAAACTGCAGGTAAGAGGATTTGCATTCTTAGCCCATCAACTGCACATACACTTAGGTGGTTATACTGACTACTTTTTGATCCCCCGCAATGCTACATGCTTTCATTATTTTGGCTTTAGTGGTGTTTTACTACTTGCTTTATTATAACTTTAATTGATAATGCATTGTTGTGCAGAAGAGCTATTGTGCAATAATGTAAAGCAAGGTCGGATGCGAAGCCAGGTTTAAATTTTCAGCAGAACTAGAAGTGCAATAAGAGAGTGGTGGTGTACGTGCCGCTCTAACAAGCACCGCGAAATTCTGATTGTATTGTAACAAAAGGTCAAGTTATTTGCAGCAGTTGCCAATAGAAATCAAGATCGAGTAGACTCTGAAATAGTGTTTCAGCCAGAAGAAATTGTCTGGCAGGTGTTAACCACTTCAGTAATATACCATAATAGTAATGAACTAAGCCGTTCCACCTAAAGAATGCCAAGTCTCTCTGTACCTGTGAGAATTTTAATCCTAAATGTAACTTCAAAAACAACAAAAAAATAAGCCACTATTACAACGATCAAAAAATAGATTTGCATTTTGCTCAAGTATTGTTGCATTATGTTAATGATTTTTTATGTCGAATACGTTTTATAGCGCATGTTTTTTAATCTATAAGTAACGATGTTTCTTCGAATTGTTGTTTCTAAGATTTTGAGCGGTGCCAACAACTGGTAACTAGGCCAGGGCAATAATGAAAATTTAATGTCGATAATGAATTTATATTGATATTATCGTTATAAATTCATTATTGATATTACATTTTCAATATCACCCAGGCCTAGTTACCAGCTGTTGGCATCGTTCAAAATCTTAAAAACAAGAATTCAAAGAAACTTCCTGCCTTATATATTTAAAAAAATGCGCTATAAAACGTATGATAAAAACGATAATATCGCTGTATTTACGATAATACCGACATTATCATCAATAATTTGGATATATTATGGATATTAGAAATGTCAATATTATCACGATTTATTTCTTTGGTAATGTTTTTAAAACTATACACTAAGAACAAGCGAATTTTTATGCCTTGGTGTTGACTTTACCCCTAATCTTAACTAAAAGCAGGGCTATTACTACTTTAGCCCTTTTAATAGAAAAAGGGATAACCATTCAGTTTGAAGTAGAGTAGGCGATCTAAGTTGCGAGTCAATATGAGGTGATATGTTTCAGTTGTTGCAATAATTGCGTCAGTTACAATAATCAATTTAATGTATGTCTAGTAACTACAATATTTCTTGGATTAATTTTTTTCTGTCGCTATTACATTCCGATTTTCTATGTAGGTATCCATATTATCTAGTTACGGTTCACTTGAAACCTTTGTGGTGGTCGGCAGGGTGTCTGCGCTAGATTCTTTCAAAAGAGGAAGTCGCTCGCTGAAATCTTTGTGGTGGTTGGCAGGGTGTCTACCCCCATATCTTTGCATGCCTTTGTAGTAAATCTAACTATTACTAGCCGGCAAACTCATTGGATACGTAAAAAACCCGCTTTCCATAAACCAGATCGCCGCCAGAATTGCAGAAAGTGATTTAATTAATTAAATAAACGTACCTCAAAAATATAAGTAGTGTTTTTATGTCACCATCTGTATTACTCAGCTTACTTTAATACAGAATCCTGCCAGGGGGTATAAGCTGCCCCACCGCCGATAACATGCAAGTCCAACCAATCCGAGCTAGAACAAATTAATAAACACAACGTAACGATCATGAGCCACAGGACCAACCAGGAAGCTGGATTGCCATTAAGTAAAAATTTGAACGCCGTTTTTAAGTGAACCCCCGATGACCCGTTACAATACTACTCCTAAAATTATAGGTGTATTTATTAAATTTAGCAGATGACGCCCAGATTCCTAGAATTTTATAAAAAATGATTGGTTAATTAAACTCCGTACATGTTTTTAATGCAGCACTAATGTTCGAACTATCCTGTTCATTATTTTACAGTGAAAATTTTGCACTTTTGTGTAACTTCGGAGAATAAATTAGTTACTTCTAATGTTATAAATATGCTGCATTAAATCTTCAATATTATGACGTTTATTTTTGTATACTTTGTCTTTCAAATAACTCCAAAGAAAAGTATTCAATTATGTTGAGTCTGGAGGCCTAGCTGGCCATTCAATAGAACTGCTTGGATTAGGAAACATTGTATTTAGGTATTGACGAATGTGTATTCCAAAATGGAGGGTGCTCCATCGTGCTGGAACCGCGGAACTTCACTTCACTTCATTAGGAAATATTATTATAACGCAGAATTAAATGAAATATCAAAATTCTTGAAAAAATATGGCTTCAAAACTTGATTGTTAATTTTGCCGATATCCACATGTTTACCTTTTGAGTATGCTGGGAATGTGCTTGCAGTATCTATCCAATATATTCAATGCTACCCACTTTTTATTGTGTTGGTTTGTGGAACCTCTAAGGATAAAAGGATTAGAGTGTTACTGCCCCCATTTAATCTGTTTTACTTATAAAAACAATTATATACATGCCCAGGGAAGATAATTTGAATGGAAATAGTATATTCAGAATCTTCACAGGTTTTTACAATTAATGGTTTCATACAGCTTACGGTGTTTTTATTTTGAATACTGTATTCTTGTGTAGTCTATACTATTGTACTCTTATTATGTCTAAAAATTTACCATTTTAGCTCTTCTCCGTTTTTGTCCACACTTTTTGAATTTACTCAGAAATAAGCAGGCGCGTTTTTACCGTCTAATGACGTTATATTATGGCGAATGCACGCCTTCTAAAATATTGCTAAAAACCAATTTGCAAGGAACATAGAAAATCAATATGCACAACTGGCTTACATCTACAAGCCCAAGAGGATTTTTCTGAATAAAATATAATTTCGTAACAACTTGCAGCTATTTTCATAAAGATATTTAATAGTTGAGTGAATCCCCATCGTGCGTGTATCGTTCAAAATATTTTCACGCGCGTAATGAAATGGTAATATTTGAATTGTAGGTTGTTTTCCAGAATTACAGCAAGTACGCGTTTTTTTTGTTATATTTTTGGTTTGTAGCAGCACCAGCTATTCTTGAAAAAGATGTGCGTCTGGAATTTCCCGCGCAAGGCCTACGTGACCAGTGTAACGTTGGCTATATTGTGTATGGTGGCAATAGTAGACAGTGGTGGACGCAATTCAATATTTTAGTTTTTATTTGTCTATTAAATTTAATACTTTATTAAAAGTTAATACTTGATTTTTAATAAAAGCTATTAAATTATGTTTTTGATAATTATAATTAATTAAGTAAATTATTAAGTTTGTTTTAACTGTATTAATATAGCTAAAATATGTGAATAAAACGGGTTGCGTGCGCATGGTGTTAAAGTTACGCCACTGCAGCAGCATTTGAAAAGAGAAAGAAAGATTCAGTATGGTCGACCCTGAGTATTCGCGTAAAAACGTTGTGTTTATTATAATATTGCGTTAAAATACGCTAATAAAAAACTATACAATTAGTTTAAAGTTGCTGTGCTAGATGTTTTTAATGTTTGGGTAAGTAACATGCATAACATTATTACCTTGCTGTATTGAAAATGTAAAATAATGTTCAACCCCCCCGGTTACAGAACTGAATATTATGGCGTCTAGCGACGATAGCTCACAAGAAGATGAAAAATTGTCTTCCACAGTTTTAACGAAGGACGATTTGGAAAGCGGCGAGAAATGCGGGACTTGCGGAAAAGACTCTTCAAACTGTAAGTGCAGTGGCACTTGCGGCTACCTTTCAAATGGAGACAAAAATGGCATTGGTAAGGCAGTGTTTGTAAACAAGCAACCCTTAAGTGTTTAGTGTTCTATTGTGCATCGGCAAGAGGCAAAACACCTCGATTAAAAATGGACTTGGGGTTTAAGTAACATAGTACGGTATCATGCTCGAGTTATTTTGACTGCGTGAAGTAACGCTAATGAAGTCTTATTGCTACACCTCGGCACTGTGTTAGCGTATAGTTGAATTCATGTAGCATTGTTTTGCTTATCGTTAATTTGAATAGCCAGTTTTTCGGTTGTAAAGTTTCTTTTCGTATTTAAATAGTAAAATATAAAAAGTAATAGTTATTAGTTTGTTTCTTTTCAGGTTTAATAACTGCGACCATTTTTAACAGTTTTTGCTTAAAATCTTTTAAGAAAGTCATTATAGTCAGTTAACATGTGATAATGGAAAAATGCTGTGAATTATTATCTTCTCAATGCAATTTGGTTTAAATTGGAAATTTGGTTAATTGAAGTAATACTAACAGTATAAAAAGCTAAAATAGTTACAGGAAGTTGTCTTTTTATCACGTGATGAGCTGGAAGAGCAGCAAGCAGCGACCTCAGTTGAATGTGGGCTGACCATACAGTAACCGCTTTGATCACGTTACTTTTAGTCACAAGTTCAGACCTGCATTTTTTTTGTAATTGAGATTGTCTGAATACCATACCTACTAAGATTTTGTAAATGAACATATTTAAGTTTAAAAGTATTCTATGGTCAAGTATTATTATAATTTAAGTATCACATTATTAACGTTTATTTTAAATTCCGTAAATTTGCCAGAAATGATTATCAATTATTGTTTTCGTTTGTCATGCCTTGCCTTGTTTAAAATAAAGGTATTTTTCAATTTTGCCACTCTACGTCAGCGTATCTCTGCTGCTGAACCAAAAATCGGATTCCAGAAGAGGGATCAACCACTCGCAAGAAACTTTTCCGTAAAAAAATTTCTATGTGAAATGAAATTACCTTTTCAACTAATAATTAATTCTTTTTTAAATATGAAATTCTAGAATTCTGCACTTTGTCAATTATTTTGCTTCCTTTAATTATTAATTTGATTTCTTATAGTAGTAAAAGTTGAGGTATGTAAATACCACAAACTGAAACATTACATGTATTTCGTTATCGTTATTTGTTATTGAAAAGGTAATTCAATGTATGTAGAAATTTTTTTTCTAAAAATTTGGAGTGTTTGATTCTTCTTCTGGAATCTGAGTTTAGCTGCAGCAGAAGAGATATGCTGATATACAGTAACGAAACTGAAAAATAACTTTATTTTAACTAAGGCAAGGCGTGACAAACGAAAACAATAAATGATTATCATTTCTGGCGACCTTGTGGAAATTAAGAATGATAACTCCCAATCAGCCTTTACTTTCCACTGCTGGGCTCCGGCACTCCTTTCTGTCATGTACTCTTCATCAATCAAAAATTCAACGACAATATATAAGCTTTTTAAAAAAATCCGAAATTTTGACTTTAGCACCTTATTACTCAAAAACTGGTTAACAGATCGAATTTGAATATTTTATCGTAATAGCGCTATAGAGACACAATGTCACTGTCCACACAAGTTTTTGAAAAATTATAAGCTATGAAGTGATAAAATTTCCAAATGTTCAAAAAATATAACTTAAAAACTGGATACATGATTTTTTTAAATTTTTTTGTATGCTCATAGAGCTTGAAATGAGCTACAATTTGGTTAGTGTCTCAGTTCGCTAATTTTTCTGTGACGCCTATGAATTTTTGTAAATTTAAGTTTTAGCGCCTATTTACTCAAATGATCAGGATGAAATTTTACATTGGAAATGCTTTAAGGATACATAATGATACAAGCTACTAAAACGTTTGGAACTACTAAAACCGTGAAGTAAAAAAAATATAAAATTTTTGACTGTAAAAACTGGTTGCACGATTTTTTTTTAAATTTTGTAGATTTATAGAGCTTCGAATCAGCTACAATTTGGATCGTGTCTCAGTCCGCTAACTTCTTTTGACACTTTCTATGAATTTTTGAAAATCGAAATACCTACTCCTTTATTTAACAAAGGGGGGCCGATAAAAAATATCTCTGTTTAGGCTAAATTGCTCATGAGCGATAGTACAATAAAGGCAATATTTTGAGGGGGCGGAATAATTTTCCCCTTTCTACCCATTTTTTGGTGGACCAATTTTTCCTTTCGTTTTTGTGTTTCTTTAATTATAAGCAATCGTTCACAAACAAGTTGGAAAAAATTCGTCTTACTATCAGTTTACTTTACAAAATCTCTCCCCCCCTCTCTCCTCTCTCTCGCGCTCTCTCTCCTCTCTCTCGCCCTCTGTTATCACTGATGAGCTATTTAGCTTAAACACAAATGTTTTATTGTCTCCTAATTATTAAATAAGAAACCAATTATTTCAATAATTTACAGAAAGTCCTGTTGTTATAGTAATATCAGCGCATTGGGATAGCAACCGAATTGTAGCCTATTCCTAGCTCTTATCAACCAGCCTACATAATTTATAAGACATCGTCTGACCAGTTTTTGAGCAATATTTTTTTGAGAATTTTTCAGTTCACAGTTTGTGTGATTTAAAAATTTCTTGCATTTAGTAAAATTGTGTCCCCCTAGAGCTGTTATGATAAACAAAGTTTATGTCGACCTGACAACTCAATTTTGACTGAATAAGCGTTAAAGTCAAGATTTTCAAAAAATCGTAGTGGCCGCTATTTAAAGCTAGAGTATTCGAAAAAGTGTTTTTTAATTTTATTGCAATCTGCTGAAAAAATTTTCAATTCCGTTTTTGAAAAATACATGTAATTTACGCTTCGATTTTGAATTGTTTATAAAAATTTATGATTCCATTAATTGGAATCTGCCCAACAATAGTAAATTGATAATTGCACATGACTATTTTTGATCAGCAAAATAGAAAAACATTAGCATACATTCTTATATTTTAAATTTGTTATTTTTTAATTAATTAGTTATTGCATTACTAATCAAATTAAAGAAAACAGATACCCAACCTAAAGACATAAATGGAATCCTGTTGAATGTCTTTATAGGATGTTTAATGGACATTCATTTCAGGATATCCTCTGGACGTCCATTTTGTGTCGCGTGTTATTTGGGAATACAGACTGACAATTTTTAAAACCACTTTTGTGTTCATGGAGATTGAGATTCAAAACATGTATTTCCGTAAAAATTTCAGAATCGAAAGTATTCGCAATCGCAGTTTTGTTGTATTCTACAGCAGAAAAATGTATAAATCGAATTTGCTGATTAAAACGGTTAGTCCTACAAAAAAACAAGAGTGTCGTTTTTATGCATTTCTTATCATGTAATCATATTCTGCAATCAAATTGGAAGAGAAATGAAAGATTAGGAAAATATCAAAAACGAAAATGACACGTCCCTCCCAATTTTGTACTTCCCAAAGTATGTGGTCTAATTTATACACATCCAGCGCAATATTAACATGTATCAATTTGATCAGTTATTTTCCAGCTGTTTTTTCACATGCATAAACTTTTCTTAATTTTAACAGATCCAATGAATGTATACGGAGTAGCAGCAAAAGATTTACCACGGTTACCCTCATCATGCGAAGTTCTATCCAATCCAAAATCCTCTGAAGATAGTGTTTATCATAATACAATTTTTGTTAGGCCCGACAATGAACATATATCCCATGAAAAAAACGCTACTGTGCCAGAAGAACGGTTGCACAAATTCGGTGAAAAAAGGCTGCAGGAAATTTGTCATACCCGTTCTCCAGGCGATTCTCTTAAATCAAATGACAACCCATTGGAAAATACTATTTCTAATGGTGTATGTGTTCTCCCAAATTTATCAAACGGTTCCAAGTTTAGTGCAGTTGGCAAAACTATATATCAAACACCACGACAGAGTAATTCATATTTTGCTGAAAAGGATAAATTGTTTAATGACGATGTTTATCGAAAAATCAGTAAAACTAATATGACACTATCAACGGATGATGCTGCTAATGCAGAAAGTAGCGATAATGAAGAAAAAGTTGTAATTAAACAAGAAATTAATCGAGTAAGCAGTAAACACAGTGAGAAAAATGGTGACGATAATCCCATGAAATTATTTACTCCAAGCTCAATTATTAAAGAATGTGCACCGGTTGTATTGCAAGATGGTAAGGTAGCTCAAGAAATGAAAGTTGAACAAGACTTAAACATAAAACAGGAAAAGAATGTTAATCATGTAACTTTTTCTACAGAGCCTGTAACGAAATGTGAAGGGTCAGCTATTATAGAAACAAAGCTTTCTAAGAAGCATCCTCATGTTCTGGTTGATACATTAGATTACAAGCTGTTAGAGGGTAAAAAGGGAATCGAACTTTTAACGGCTATCGAGGAACAAACAACTGCCAAACTAGCTCATATGGAATTTAGTTTTTCTTCAAGCTCCGATTCTATGATCAATGGTAGCCCTGAAAAGGACAGTTCTCGTAAGACACAACGAACTCGTTCTGTAGAATCAGCCATGTATGAACCACAAGAGAAACGTCAATGGAAAAATAGACAAGGGATTAAGCGTCCAAGATCTGCCGATACTCACACCGAACCTAACAGTAAAATTCAAAAACTTGACATGAGACCTTTTGTGGTAATTAAAAAACTTGATTCCCTTATCCCATCCAAACTTCATAAAGGTTTATCGAAAAAGGATAAGAAAGAAGAAGTAACCCGCGAGAAAAAAGAAAAAAATAAAAAGGATAGTTCTTCGCACAAAAAATCGGAGTTGTGTAAAAGCAGTAGTAGTAGAGATAAAGATTCAAAAAGGTCGCGAGCATCGATTGGCATTCAGGTACGAGCATCTAAGGAAAAGGACAGCTTGAAGCATTATGCGAAAGTGTTGGAACCCAGGCCATCCCTTATGCCCAGTGGAAATTATTTTTACCCACCATCAGATGTAAGAATTTTATGATTAAATTAAATTCGTGTACACAATATTTTTTATTTTTTTTATATTAAGAGCAAGCTGAAGTGGAAGCGATATTTCCATGTTGAAGTGCACTGCAATGGTGGTGCTTTAGTTATCCACGTTTTTCAAGATGAAATTAAACATCTAAAGGAACCAGAAATGAAGGACTTAGCGCAAGAATTTTTTAAAGTTGCTTTTTCTGAAGATGGAAATGGTAAAGCCCATTACGTAATGGCCATAGTTCACGGTGCTGCAGCATATTTACCAGACTTATTGGAATACATGGCAGAGAAGCGTCCTACTTTAACAGTGAAGAATGGATTACTAACTAGAGGTTCAGATTTGGAAACAACTTCGTTGAGTGCATACCATGAGAATGTTGTAAAAAATTACAACCAAGGAACTTACCGCTATGGGCCCTTACATCAGATCAGCTTGGTTGGTGTTGCTCATGAAGAAGTAGGCGGATATTTTCCAGATTTGTTGGATAAACTGGAGCAAAATATCTTTTTGAATTTGGTAAGTGATTATTATAAAAATTTATAAGTTGCACAGTTTTTGCTCAACATTGGAATAGCAACACTTTGGCTGTCCTAATGTAAATTGCACTTTACTACCCATACGTGTTTAATTAAATTTGTATGGCGCGTATGTGCGTATGTAAGTTTTATAAAAAATATCAAATTGAATTTATTGTAAATTTCTTCCATTAAAGTTCGTTAGTACAAATTCAGTAGCAGTTCACAAGGCCACATAGAAATCATCATACAACCAAGCAATTCGTTCATTTATTCATGTATGGTTCATTGACTTCTGAGTTAACGGTGACATGATCCACACGTGGGTGACTGGACAGTGCACGTGTTAAGAGATGCAAAAGCGTTAAATTACAAAACTTATATTTTATTATTAATATAATAATATTAAGGATATCCAAACAGATTTATCATAAGTCAGCTCATTCCTGGAAAAACTGAAAATTTGTTTTTTTTAAACTACGCCATTAGATTGTAATTGTTTGAGAATTATTTATGAAAGCTGGTATTTTCATTTAAAGGCGGGGAAGCTAGTTAGTATTCTTGTTCATGGCCTATAGACGTCAGTGTTCTGAATCATGAAATTTATAAATCATTCTTAGATAAGAACCAAATTAAATCTGGAGTTGAAATTTCACTTGCAGAATATGTGCCGCTTGTAAAAATATGGTTAAATTTGGTTTGGCCAGCAAATATAAACATAGCAGCATATATACAATCATCAAAATTCTAAATCCGGATCCCATCTGCATGTCTCACCTTAGAGTAAGACTGCTGCTTCAAAGCTTGGGGCGTATTCCACGGATTCCGCTGCTGCTAGAGCCAAGAAGTAAACACATGACTTTTTATCTCTATCTCTTTCGAATTAAGACAGCACGCCATTTTGCATCTCTCTTTCAAGTTCCACTATAATGCAGTTGCTCGTCAACAAACCACTTTGTTAAAAAAGAGGCGGTAATTTCAAAATCGTACGTTAATTGTATTGTTTTTACTATAACCTCATCCTTTACAAATGTTTTTAATTATAAGATATAATTCAATTCAAGTAAAACTGGAAGCATGAAATGATAAAACAATATTATGGGCATTTTAATTTTATTAACCTAGCCTAACTCTAATATCATTAGCTTTCGAACCGTTTACCTGAGCCTCATAGTGTAATCTTGTATCTAAATAAATACTACATATAACCTTAATTAATTGAATTTGATGATTATCTAAAATATCTTGATCTAAAATATGACAAATCATAGTATCATTTTGAAAGACCTGAGCTAATGACATAGTTTTTATTGTTAAATATTGTTTAATGTTTTTTTGTTTAAACAATAAATCTTTATAGGTTCTAAAAATTTTTTCTAATATTAAACATAATGTCAGAATACCCTTTGATGGTTTACTTAACTTACCCCTATTTTTAATAGTTATCAATTTACAACTGCTTTCATTTACATATAGCTGTTGTTGTTGACAGATACCATATGAAATTTTTGTTGTTGTGTTTCTTACAACAAACCCAGCAATATAATGCACAACATCTTCTACATAAAGCAACAATTACTGCAGGCTGTTTGTATGATCATGATCGGCATCAATTTCAACATCAACTATGGAATCTAGTGTTTTTGCTGAAGTGCTACTACCTACATGTAAAATGGTAGTAACATCTAAAATTTCTACTCGAAGTTAACACTTCACCTTTTTGTTTTTCTCAAACCTGTCTTAACTTTTTTTCACAATTTCCAAACTTTGATGCTGCAATTTGATGTCGTACTAACAACCATTTATATGCAGTTTCAAATTGCTGTGTAGTGGGATTATTGTTAAAACCACTGCGACTTCTAACAGCACTAAAGAACATTTCTAAATGGTCCTGCGAAATTTTGCATGTTAATATGTAGGACATTTTCTTATTTACACCTACAAGTTTATATAACTAAAACATTGGTTAAACAAACAATGAATCTACTACTACTACTCTCAAATTAGACAAGTAGTTAATATATTGCTCAATACACTTCATTACAAAATCAATATTTATGGTGGAAAGTGGCCTAGCAAACTTGTATTTTGCAAGAATATTCCTTGAATTTAAAATATCGAAACTGTTATCAATAATCAAACAAAACTCAGCAGTAGGATCAGAATAATTAAAATCTTTCATTCCAATTTGTCTACAAAAATTTAACGCAGAAGAAACACACTGCAACTTAAGGTTTGTGCAGCTAATCGTACTTTCATTTTCTCATTCTGCTAGCATTCTGCAGAATGTCATAAATGCTTTTAAAATACCTAAAAATTTTATAGAAAGCATGTAAAATACCAAAAACGTGTAAAATATGCATTACAATCCAAACTTTCCAAAACATTGCATGCATTTATAAAAACCTCCAAAATATGCATTTATATGCACTTTCAAAATCACATACATTAATTAATTTCACTCGGGATATGTCTACTGCCAGCAAGACACACATCCAAATGCATAGAAATCCTATCCCTACTTATCACACATATTTGAATTGTTCCTGAATTCAGAATGTAGAGGCAGTGTTTATTTATGTCACATTTTCATGCAACTCGCCACAAAAATGCCTTATAATTATCAGCCGCACAAGCCTCTTCTCTGACTTGTCGAATACGTCATTCTTATCAGATAAAGCCGATAAGATAGAGGTACCAGTATTTTGTAATTGTTTTGTTAGCATTCTCTGGGCTGCCTATTCTTTGTTGTGTGTGCTGCCACCTAATGGCAGTAGTGTAGACTAGAACCATATTCCAGTTCTAGACAGGGGAGCTACTTGCCATAAGGGAGCGCAGGTATATCCGCACTGGTTTGTCAAAGCACACTGGTCAATAATTAATAATAATGTGACATGTAGACTACGGTGAACCATAAAATCACAACGGTAGTTATTGGTATGGGACCTATAAACATTCTTTGGTATGAACCTTGGATAAATCCAGCATAAAGCGCGCTCTTGTGGCAACTAAATCTTCGCTACAACGCCAGCTGCACCCTAGATGGCAGCATTGTCGACGTGGGTCAATGATTTTTTGACGTTAAAAATTTAATTTTTCATGTGAATAAATACATATTTGTGTCATACAATAATTATTATTAACGTCAAAAATCCGTTTTATGTATTAATACCTTAATAGTCGGTTAAATTCCTACATTAAACTGATTTTTTCCAGACGTCTAAAAATTATTTTTTGGCGTCAATAGAGGGTTTTTCATCAAAAAATCTTTTTTATGGCGTCAGAAAAACATCTGTTGATTGAAGAATATTTTCAGTGAAAGAATAAAAGAGTTAAATGGCGGGTGGGGGATATATAAATGGAGCGTCAATAATAGAATTCTGGTTCTGAACTTGTTATTAGTTATTAGGAATTATTTAATTTAAAAAAGGTCAATACGGTTTCATAGCTTCAAAAAAAACAAAATAATTATTTGACAATACTCAATTGCAAGAAATAACTTTTAAAACCTATTTTATAATAATTAAACGAGAGTCTCATTACCATTGTCTGTGTTTTAAATTGCATATTTGTGTTTTTAACACTATAGGGCCACCAAGAAAGAATATACAGCAATTTTCTAGAAATAAGATTTTTATATTCCAACACATAATGAAACCCTTAACAAAACAATAATAAAAATACCGTAGTAGGTCTCTGTTTTGACAATTGTGTCCCCTGTTTACATAGAGGTACCCATATTTCATTAATTGCTCTGCTGAGGTTTGGTTTTGTTTAAATGTACACGAAGTAACATATTATTGAATGTTATAGACAATGCCATGGGGCAGCCTATCAGTTGTTCAAATGAAACGACAAGAATCAAACGATGGTCCTATTTTATGGTGCAGACCAGGTGAACAGCTGGTTCCCACGGCAGAAGGAAGGTCTCCATTCAAACGTAAAAGGTTAGGATAATAGCGTGTATACTTTTACATTCAACAATCTCAATTCCATTTTTATTTATCCAATTGCATGGTACACTACAATACCTTTTTGGAAAGTATTCCTTGTTATAAATTACTATGTCTTTATACATTACTTTTATTTTATTTTTTATTTGAAGAAATTATGTCTAGTAAACATAAACTGTCGTGATTAACTTATATTTTTGTTACTGCAGAACTGGAATAAATGAATTACGTAATCTCCAATACCTTCCAAGATTCTCTGAAGCTCGAGAACACTTATTTGAAGATAGAACTAAAGCTCATGCCGATCACGTAGGACATGGGATAGATCGCAAAACAACTGCAGCTGTGGGTATTCTCAAAGCTATTCATGCTGGACAGAAAGATGGGGAGAATAACCGTGTTACCAAAGATGTCATTGCTTTCTCAGCAAAAGACTTTGATGTGCTATCTGAAAAACTACAGTTAGATCTGCATGAACCTCCATCCTCACAGGTATGGTATCACATTTAAAGTTGTTCTTATTTCCATCTAATTGATTTTTTTGGTAGTGTGTGACGTGGATTGAAGATGCCAAATTGAATCAGCTGAGACGTGATGGCATCAAATATGCTCGAATTAGTCTATACGACAATGATATCTATTTTCTACCTAGAAATATTATTCATCAGTTCAGAACGGTCACGGCAGTTACAAGTGTTGGTGAGTTGAATTAAAATAATATATTTTAATGTAATTGAAGTTAATTAGAGAGCCAGCCAGATATCATTACCAGACCAAATCGAAATGTCTTTTATTTTTGAAAATGATTTATTTAAAGCCTATAATAATGGGCGTTTATGATAATTAGAGTGATAGATACACTTTGATATGCAGCCTGATTAAAAAAATACAGGTTTTTATATACTTCTGCTATTTGAGAAGATAGGGGAAAAAGTTAATAATAAAAGTTGTGCAGCCTGACACATACTATAAACTGACATATGAAAATCTTTTACAGGGTGTCCCATAAAAAAAATATCCATACGATAATACTTTTCTTAAATGGAATGCCCCATATTTATCTATCCTATTAGTAAGACCAGTACATTCCCAACAAACAATCTAAATAACTTTTTTGTGTAAATGTCATAGTTTTGAGAAAAAAATAATTTTATAGATATTGCATACAGCTCGTGCGCTCGCTCGGGTTTATGCGCAAATAAGGAAATTGTGGCACGCAATGAAAAACAAGTGAAGTTGACAGTTGTGTTATTCAGTTTTGTTACATAAATGTCTTATTTTACATATATTATATTTTACATATATTTACTGTGTCATTGTAATTAACTAACTACTACTAATAATATTTGACAAAACACAAACACAATGTATGAACGAGTATCTGTATATAAAATACTTAATCACTTTAACAATTTCTATTTATTTAAACCTTATACGTATTTCAGCATGTTAACATGCCATTGTCAAAGGTTATATGAAGGTAAACAGTTAGCGTTGTTATAGCAATAGAACTTTTTTACTTATCTTGGTAATCGTCTGCAGATGACTTGATTTCTTATTCCAAAATGTCCAGTAGAGGAGAATTTAACAGATCAATTTGCTCATTCATTAACGGTACAGTTTTTAAATGTTTGTGAATTTCAAAAGCTTCTAGTATATCTAATTTACGTTTATCATCACAAAAGTGTAAACATTTTATGGTGTTATTAGATGTCATTGAATGATTGTGGTCTAGTAAGTGTTTAGCGTAATTGGATTTATGTGGGTGTTTGTATTTGTAACAACGTACGTGTTCTTTATACCTAATATCAAAATTTCTAATTGTCTGGCCTATATAAACCGAATTACAATGCGAACAATTTAATTTGTAAATGCCTGATTTTAACAAATCGTCTGTTTTTGGTTTTGCATTAAACAAAGTATTTAAGATGTTCCTAGTTGTTTTAAAGCTTACTTTATATTTATTTGTTTTGTTTATAATTTTAGCAATTTGTTCTGATTTCTCACCAAAATATGGGATCGAAGCATATTTAATTGTATCGAACGAAGTTAGGATATTCGGATAAATTTTTTGAATGGCTAATTTATAATCTTTTTCTTTAATTAATGTATCAATAAGTTTAGTATTATAACCATTACTGTATGCAATTTGTTTAATAATTGAAATTTCTCTATTATAATTAATTTCATCTAAAGGGACCGTCAAAGCCCTATGTATCAGGGACCTGTATGCTGCTAATTTATGTGTTTTATGGTGACAAGAATCGTGTGGTATTGTAATGTCTGTTTGTGTAGGTTTTCTATAAACTGAGTACTCAAATTTATTAGTTGAATTAATTTTTATGTTTAAATCTAAAAAGTTAATGGACTTATTTTGTTCAGTTTCTAGTGTAAATTTTATGTTTGGGTGCAAGCTGTTAATAAAAATTAAAAATTCATTAATTAAATCAAATGAACTATTAAAACATGCTAAAATGTCATCAACATAACGAAACCAAAATATAACTTTCTCAGATTGATTTGATTCGAATATTTGATCTTCTAGATTTTCCATAAATATGTTAGCTAAAAGAGGTGAAATTGGACTTCCCATGGGTAAACCATCTTTTTGGAAATAAATTTTATTATTAAAAGTAAAATAATTTTGATTGGTGCAAAGTTCAAATAATTGAATCAACTCAGTCCGTTTTATTAACTCAACATTTTTGTTAATAAGAATATCATTTAACAAAGGAATACACTCTTGAGGAGGTATTTGGGAAAACATATTAGTAACATCAAAACTAACTAGCTTGCTTTGTGGTGGTAAATGTAAATTAGACAACTTTTTGATTAATTCGGAAGAATTTTTAACTGAATATTTTGGTTTATAATCAAAACTGGTAACTATATTATTTAGTATTTTTGCTAGCATATGGTTGGGTGCATTTATGTATGATACTACTGGTCTAATGGGCATGTTGGGTTTGTGTATTTTTAATAAACCGTATAGTTTTGGTGGTTGTGGATTTGGATTTATTATTTGTCTTTTTTGATAATCTGTTAAACAAACCTGGCAATTTTCTAATGTTTGTTTTAATTCTTTTTGATAATTTTTGGTAGGATTACTAGTTAAAGTTTTTAAGTTTGAATTGGTTATGAAATCATTAATTTTTTGTAAGTAAATGTCATTGGGTAATATAACTAATGTGTTTCCTTTATCTGCCTTGACAGAAATCAGATTATTTACTGAAATTTTTTCTTTAATCGATTTAAGTAATAAATTATTTTGATTATTTATTTTATTTTTTGATTTATTGGTATTGATTGACATCTCTTTTAATAAATTAGCAATTTGAAATTTTGCATATAGGAAATGTCTTTCTTTAAGAATCAGTTCAGAATTGACTGCTAAAATTTCTTTAATATTATTGGTAAATTTTGGAAAAGGGACAAACTTAAAACCCTTATTTAGGAATTTTATCTGTTGGTCATTGAAATCTGTGTTTGATAAATTTAGAAAACGAGGATGAAAATTTATTATTGTGTCAGGTTTTGTGTGTGGTTGAAGTGCACGTGTGTGTTGTTCTAATCTGGAAAGTTTATTTTTCTATATTGTGTATTTTTTAAATTTTATTCTACTAACCAATTCTCTAATGTCATTGTCAAATACGTCAAACTCAATTGGATGTAATTTGTGAATGAGTTCTGTGTAAAGTACCTTTAAATAAATGTGCAAATTGTCTCTAATTCTAAACCATCTTTTTGATTCTTCTTTCAACCAGTACTCAGTTTATAGAAAACCTACACAAACAGACATTACAATACCACACGATTCTTGTCACCATAAAACACATAAATTAGCAGCATACAGGTCCCTGATACATAGGGCTTTGACGGTCCCTGATACATAGGGCTTTGACGGTCCCTTTAGATGAAATTAATTATAATAGAGAAATTTCAATTATTAAACAAATTGCATACAGTAATGGTTATAATACTAAACTTATTGATACATTAATTAAAGAAAAAGATTATAAATTAGCCATTCAAAAAATTTATCCGAATATCCTAACTTCGTTCGATACAATTAAATATGCTTCGATCCCATATTTTGGTGAGAAATCAGAACAAATTGCTAAAATTATAAACAAAACAAATAAATATAAAGTAAGCTTTAAAACAACTAGGAACATCTTAAATACTTTGTTTAATGCAAAACCAAAAACAGACGATTTGTTAAAATCAGGCATTTACAAATTAAATTGTTCGCATTGTAATTCGGTTTATATAGGCCAGACTATTAGAAATTTTGATATTAGGTATAAAGAACACGTACGTTGTTACAAATACAAACACCCACATAAATCCAATTACGCTAAACACTTACTAGACCACAATCATTCAATGACATCTAATAACACCATAAAATGTTTACACTTTTGTGATGATAAACGTAAATTAGATATACTAGAAGCTTTTGAAATTCACAAACATTTAAAAACTGTACCGTTAATGAATGAGCAAATTGATCTGTTAAATTCTCCTCTACTGGACATTTTGGAATAAGAAATCAAGTCATCTGCAGACGATTACCAAGATAAGTAAAAAAGTTCTATTGCTATAACAACGCTAACTGTTTACCTTCATATAACCTTTGACAATGGCATGTTAACATGCTGAAATACGTATAAGGTTTAAATAAATAGAAATTGTTAAAGTGATTAAGTATTTTATATACAGATACTCATTAAATATGGACTTTAACGAAGTAAAGCTGGAATTGATAAATAAAACAATGTATGAACGACTAAAGTTTAAATTTGACATTTATGTAATGAAACTGAATAACACACTTGTTAACTTTATTGGTTTTCAATCGCGCACTACACTTTGCTTATTTGCGTGTAAAACGTGAGCGCGCCAGCTGTATATCTATAAAATTATTTTTTTTCTCCAAAACTAAGGCATTTACAAAAAAAAAGTTATTTGGATTGTTTGTTGGGAATTTACTAGTCTTACCACTAAGATAAAAAAAGTATGGGGTATTCCATTTCAGAAAAGTATTATTTTATGAACAATTTTCCTTATATAAGATTTTCATATGTCAGTTTATAGTACGGATCGGTCCGAACAATTATCTTCTCAAATAACAGAAATAAGTTTAGGGTCTAGCTACGAACAATTTCAGCAGCTTGTAATAATTATACTGGGTGTTTGCTTATTGCATTTTTGAATTCCGCATTTAATTCCAGATATATAAGAGATAAAGTAGTATTATTTTAAAATTAGTTATATGTATAATAATAATTTGATCCCAATCTGTCAACTCGTTTTTGAGTAATAAGGCGAAAAATTCGGCCAAAGCAAACAATTTTGATAAAAAAACTGCATAACATTTGTAAAAAAAAAAGAAGATTTAAATATTCGCGCCCGCCCTATGGCAAATTAGATGTTGTGCTTTGAATTTCGGACAAAAAATCACTATAAATACTTTATTTACAGAGTTATTAAAAATATGCAAAGAATAAAAAATATATTAACTAGAGCAAATTGATAGGCGTATTTAGAATCACGTAACTTCCGGAAGACATTAAATGTTAAATTGATATTTAAAAATATTGTTTTCTTTTAATGATTAAAATGGTTTAAAAGTGTTTTTATGGCTAGACTTATTAAGGGCTATCAAATAATATGGTAATTTGTATTGATTGGATATTTTGTTATTGAGTAATTGAGCATTAAAGTCAACATTTTCAAAAATTTGTAGCAACCTTCGTTTTGAAGATACAGCATTCAGAAAAAAAACATTTAACTTGCCTTTGGATGCACTATAATTTCAAAAAATTTCAAAAAGTTTTTAAAAAATCGAGACCAAAAAAACATGGCTAATCGCCGTTTCCGGCTCCGGTTAAAAACCTACCTGCTACTAAAAAACTTAACACACCAAATTTGATAAAAACGGTCAAGGGGTTCCGGCGATATAGGGGAATAAACGCAAAGTGCATGTGCAAACCGAAGCTTCGGCGCATCCCTAAAATGAACATTAAATTATGTGTAATAATCTGCTGTTTTTAATATACTGTTGAATACTTTGTAATGTGTTAATAGTCTGTGCAAAATAGCGATGGGTGAACACTTTTTGTTTCTATCGAAAATATTAATTTTGTAATATTAGTCCACAAACAATATTAATATAAAGGTGAATTAACTTGTAAATTCCTAATTTTAAGATCATAGTACACTTTTATATCAAGAATTAAATGTAGAATCTAAAATTGGATAATTAACAGGGTGTTCCATTTAAAAATAACAAGGTGCTGTATGCTGCTGTATGGGCACTACTAAACACCCAGTATGATTGGTAATAATTTTAGGTTATGCAGCAGTCAATATGGCTGTGACGCAAATTATCATGTGATTGGAGATTATACACACGGTTGACAGTTAGAAATACCTTGCGGCTATTTTGCCAGTGACTGAAGGGTAACTAAATGCACTAATTATGCAACGCGTGCGCGTTAATTTTTACCAGAGTTTGCTTGCAGGGCATGCATAGTTAGTGCATTTGCTTACCTCTCAGTTACGTAACAAAATAGCTACAAGGTATTTCTAACTGTCAAACAAACCTCAAACGTTTGCGTACCCTCCAATCACGTTATAATTTGCATCACATGCTGGAACCTTATTATCAACTACTTCTCTGAAGAACAAAATTTAAATCTCTCGATAGTTAAGTAGATAATAGCGGGGTGACTTTCACCCTGTATATTTTTTAACAGGAGGAAAATTCGCATAAAACTACAGACATGATTGTGGTGTATCATTCGACTTTTTTTATCTATTGACGTATATCAGAATTTGTAATTTATATCATAGCAACTTGTGTCTGTTTTCCTCCCATTTAAGAAATTGAATTTTTTAGTTAGTTTAGTTTCAAAAATAAAAGAATTATTTGGCCTGGTAATGATGTCTGGGCACCATGTTGATAAGCTTTAGTGTTACAAAATCTCATTATTAATTTTGTAAATAATTATTCTAAATTTCAATTACCACTTAATTTTTTTGCAATAGCGTGGCATGTTCGATTAAGACAATACTACGATGTTGCAAGTGATGAATCTTTTGATCAGAACGAGTTACCCGAAAACAAAGCAAATCTTGCTTCAACATCCCAAAAGGAAAAATATTTAGAAAAATCACAGTCTGAACACAAGTCTGTGAAATCTGAGCAGGAATACAAAATGACTGCAGAAAGAAAAACTAAAGATGAGGATCACGAATATCATAATAAGTATAAGAATGAAAAGGTTCGAGACAGAGAAAAATATGAAAGGGATAAAGAGAGGTATGAAAAAGATTCACAAGAAAAGGCAAAATCCAGAGATGGATATGAGAAAGGAAAGGATAGGGGGGATACACAGGAAAGGGCGAAAGAGAGAGAAGGAAAAGATAGGGAGGCGCATGAGAAGGTGAAGGAGAGACATGAACACGAACGTCAAAAGGATAGAAGCCACGACAAGCACAGAGATGATAGAAAGAAGCACCATGAGAAGCATCATCGTCATCATGATAAGCACAGTGAAAAAGATTACAGAGATAAACACAGCAGTAGCTCAAATAACTCTAGCAAAGATAAATATCACAGTTATGAGAAGAAGCATTTACATTTTGACAAGTACAAAGGCTTGGACCATAAACGTGACCACAAACATCATCAGTCAAAAGATAGAAACCGTGAAAAAATTGAGTCGCATAAAAGTGTTCCAAAATCGAGCTCGAGCTCATCTGAATCTCAGGTAAGTTCGCAACCAATTATAGCTGAAACCCGGCCGATTAATTCACCACCAAAAGTGAATCTTGCTGAGATACCAACGCCCACTACAGAAACTTTATTGGATAAATCTTTATCTTCTACATCATCTAATTGTCTCGATTTAAGCCGAACCGTCAGCTCGCTAACTCCATCAAGTGTAAGTTTTAGTTGTAATAATGATCGGCTAGGTAGTGAGGCTGGTGGGGATTTATTTGCGCCAGATAAAAAAGTGACATTGGTACATAAAAAGGTTCAGAAAGTGACAAAACGACCAAGACTGTCCCAGTCATCTGATGTGCTCGGTGATATTCTAAAAGACATGGATAAAAAAAGACCCACGTAAATAATTTGGGCTGTGTTTGACTTAAACGAGTTTAGTGACTTTATTTATAAAAGTTGTGTACAAAAATTTTCAACATTTGTAAGTGCGTGAAAGTCCCATAATTATATATCAAGTAAATAGGTCGTTTTCTGGCAGTTTCTTCACTTTTTGCGACTTTCTTTTGTAAATTGCCCATGTAACATTTTGGCAGATTATTTATAAAATGGTTTTGTTAGGTATTACCACACCCTCACAAGTTTACTTAACAAAACTAGAATTATTATAAGTTTATTTACTTTTATATTGGGTTGTTGCATATTTATGATTTTAAGCAGGAATTTTAATAGCAGTTTTGCTTATCTTTTTTATTTAAATCTACAAAAGTAGAGATTACCCAACTGGGTTTGGGTATGTCAATTAAAACTAGTATGTAAGCATTACTGCTGTTAATGCAAAGGTACCTTTAAGTTTATAATGTGAGTTTTATTTGCGATACCAGTGCTTAAGTTAATTACAAAATATGTTCAGTAAAATTTCAAAGAATTAAACAATAGAGAAATTAAATGATCAAATAAGTGTGTAAAATGAAGCAAACTTTCTGCAGTTCAGAGGCCACCTTGAATGATAAGTCCCCTATGTCTATGTGGTTCGCTAAAAACATGCCCACCACAGGCATAAGAGAGAAAGTCATCATGCTCTTGTGAGATAGAGAGCGAGCAAACAAAAGGACCGAGAAGAAGATAACTTTCAGGAACGTAATCGAAAACCCGCTAAATTTGCCAAACGGTAACTGAAACGACAACCGAAACTAAAAATTTCTTGAATCGTAACTGAAAACTGTAACCATCATCATTTCAAGAATATACCGGTATTTTTTCGTTTCGCCAAATGTAGAACCGACATTTGTTTATTGTAGCAAATAACAATAAGTATTTACTATTTCATCTTCGCAATCTGCATGTTTAGCCTTTTAGCCTAAGGGTTGTAGCCAAAACAATGAATATAGAGTTATTAATGTTTCCCAAACGCAAATGCAAAGTTTTTGCCAGTGTGCCATCATCGTATAACATGATATGAATACTTTACCAGCAGGTTGCATTATTCCTTTTTACTCCCAAGCACTTAGTTTTTGTGTTACCTGTAGTCAGTGAGCCGACAGTGTACACATTGCTGCGCCTGCGGCACTGCCACTATTGATAAAAATTCCAGGAAACGGTAAACTATCACCATGTACACAACAACAAAAAATAATGATAACATGTACATTATTTTCAAAAGTAGTTAAATTAAAATTTTAAAAATTGAACCAGGACAGGATTCGAACTCTGAGGCACGGCATGTATTGATAATCGATACTGGAACATTGAACACATACTTAAACAACATGTCATGTCATCTGCCGGCCAAATTTAAGCTGCCGGTAAACTATGCTATACCGGCAAAATGTTGCCAGCCGTCATCGGCCGACTAGTCACTGTGATATATTATCATAGGGAGATAGTGTAATTAGGCATTTCATGGAAAGCCCAGGCATGGTCTCAAGTCACATAGAGTTTTCATGACTTTTTTAAACAATGTCATGTTTCCAGGGTTTCTAAGTTATTGTAGAAAGAAAGTTTTTTAAAATAATAATTCTAAAAAATTCTTTCACTTCATGATCTGTTAGGGATTGGGCCAAATTTGCGACGCTCTATGTTGCGGTTGGGATTGTACGTTAGATAATGGAATTTACTCTCTGAACAGACTTCTTTGGGCTTCTCCAGTAGAACTGCATTTTGTGGTGGAGGTTGTTTCCCAGTCGGTCTCGGATTTCGCCAAAAGATTACAACGTATAGTCTGTTCTATGAAAAAAATGCAACACCATAGCTACTTTATTTTTGATTTAACCCCCAGCAGCAGCTTTTTTTACAATTTGACACCAAACGAAATTTGTTAGGCCGCCAATTTTTGGTGCAAACTTAAAAATTCTTGTAATTGCATGGCATAATCTTGTCGGGATTTTCTCTGCTTTTCATCAAGAAAAACAAAAACTACCGGTAACCGAAACCGGATTTTTTAGTAGCAGTAAAACGTAAGTGAAATTTAGAAACATTTGAACCGAAAACATACTTCGGATAAGCCTATTTGGCTATACAACGGTCTACTCCTTACCCCAACTCTAAATACTAACGAATTGTCAACCTCAACGACCCAGAATTTTTGAAAAATTACGTCGCCCACCTTGTTGTAACCACTGCGCCAATCTCTCAGCCGTTTAAACTTTGACTAATCAAAATTCGGGTTACGAATACATTTTCCTATTAGAAAGTGTAGGTGCTTGGTTGGAAATACGAGTAAAATTTCAGCAATCGAAAAACAATACATCAAAGTTTAAGATACAGAGGTTTGACTGTACTTAGTGGTGATTTTTTTCTCTATTGCTTGGTGCAGCTATAGTATAATTTAAAAAACATTTATTGGATGGTTAAAGAATTCAAGAATAAGTTTTAAATTTTGATGGTTAAAGAATTCAAGAATAAGTTTTAAATGGAATTTGAGTCTCTTTCTACATCATCTGAAATTTATATACAGGATGAGTCATTATAAGTGTCACTATTATTTCCTAAACTATTGGAAATTTACTGCTGCATTAACTAAAATTATTAATTATACTGGGTGTTTAGTTATGCCTGTGCAGAATATTACTTTATCATTTTGAATGGAATTGCATTTGCAATTGCATTTTTAGATTATACATTCAATGTTAGATAGAAAAGTAGTAAGGTACTGTGTTCTTAAAATTAGTGGTTTTCGAGATATTTGACTTTTTCAAAAAAATTGACATTTGTTGACTAATATAAAATTAATATTTTAGAGACCCAAATCCTGCACCCATTGCTATTTTGCACAGACTATTAACACTTTATAAAGTATTCAGTGGTACGATAAATACTGCACCCTTACAAAGAGTGTTCATAATTTGATAATAATTGTCCATTTTGCAAAACCTCAATAGTCAATAACGTCTGTTTTTCAAATGGAACACCCAGTATTTTTTAACACCATTAAATGTAAAATTGAGTTCTCTTTCAACTTGGTATAGGGTTTTGTATACAAAATATTAAAATTTCAATGGTTACTCTTTTTTTTAATTTGATTTTTATAAACTGCAGATTAAAATAGGTGTGCTATGAAAACAAACAAAAATTTAAGTGTCACCCCTCGCCCTTCTTCTGTTATTTCCTAAACTATAAGGCTCGGGCACAGTGATGCAAATTACCACCTGTTTGACCGTTGAAAATGACTTGCCGCTATTATGTCACATGACCTGAGGGTAACTTAATGCACTAATTAAGCATGCTCTGTGCATTTTTACTAGAGTTTACTTTACAGGGCATGCGCAGTAATTACATTTAGTCATGTGAGAAAGTAGCCACAATTTTTTAACTGTCAAGCAAACGTCAAACGTTTGTGTACCCTCCAAACACGTGATAATTTGCGTCACATGCCCGAGCCTCATAGAGGATTTCAAATTGTTTTCTTAATAAAAGTCGTTTGTTGCCTAATGAGCTGTTTATGCCAATTTCCTGTAGTGTCACGTGACTGAGCGAGACGTCATTTTTCTTAATTTTCTTAAATGGCATTTTATTAGGCAGTTACAGAATTTTATCCCATTTTAATGATATAATTACATGATATAATTTAAGGTTAAGTGGAAAAACAAAGTGCCTTGCGTGCTTTTCTGAACTTCGCCTTATTGGTTGTTTTGTACTTAAATGTATACCAATTAATCGGAATAATAACCATTATTATTATAAAACTTCCATTCTCATATATTACAAATATTTCGAAAAAGAGAAAAAAACTAATTCAAGTAAGCAGGCCATAAATTATAAACAAAACACTTCAAAATGTTGTTAATTTGCTTAGCTATTCCTTAGCATAGATAGGTCAACAAAAGTCTATCTTATCTTGTCAAAATGGATAATGATCGTTTTTGTAGAAATATCAGTGCAACGCCAGCATTGATGCCAATGGAGCCAATTTTGAACATTTAATGAATTAACTTGGGTTTTTTTTTTGTTTATTGTAAATATTAGTTGTTATCCTAGCATTTGAAGTGTTTTTCTTTAAATCCATGGCCTGCTTACTTGAATCAGTATTTTACACTTTTCTTAAATTGTTTGTAATATAAGAATGTTTTATATCATTGTAACAAAAAAGTCTTATCAAATTGCTTAAATAAATATTTATATTGCCACTGAAGAAAATTGTGGAGTCACCTGACTGTACAAAAAATTTTGGAATGTGACATAAAGTACCTCAATGAAATTTTCAATAGTTTAGGAAATAGTAGACACTTTTTAAACGTCATAAAATAGAGTTTTTCTTTTGTTTTCATAGCACACCTATTTTAATTTGCAATTTATGAAAAACA
This sequence comes from Ctenicera cuprea, assembly GCA_958336395.1. Classification (NCBI taxonomy): domain Eukaryota; kingdom Metazoa; phylum Arthropoda; class Insecta; order Coleoptera; family Elateridae; genus Ctenicera; species Ctenicera cuprea. The sequence goes on along the minus strand of OY284496.1, from coordinate 232,809 downwards.
AATAAAAAAACTTGTAAAATCATAGATAGTTAAATATTTCGTATACGAAACCCCATATCAAATTGAAAGAGAATTTAATTCTACATTTGATGGGGAAAAATATACTGGGTGTTCCATTTGAAAAACAAAACTTATTGACATTTGAAGTTTTGCAAAATGTACAATAAATTATGAACGCCCTATGTAATAATCTGTTGTTTTTAACATACCTCTAAATACTTTATAAACTGTTAATAGTCTGTGGAAAATAGGGATGGGTGAACGTTTTTGGTGTCGAAAAATATTCATTTTGTAATATTAGTCCACAAATGTAAAAATGTCTGAAGAAAGTGAAATATCTTGAAAACTTTTAATTTTAAAATCAGAGTACTGTAACATTAATATATTTTCTAAATTAGATTTTAGTCATCTAGCCGCCCGCTTTACACCCAAGGCGTTTGGACGGCGCGACACTGAGGATTACCTAGTCATGTAAGGCGATAGCTACATATTACGCTCCCAAATTCGGACTAGCAATGCTTATAAATACTTTATTTACAGAGTTATCAAAAATATGCAAAGAATGAAAAATATGTTTTTTAACTAGAGTTAATTGATAGGCGTAGTTAAAATAACGTAACTTCCGGAAAACGTGTTGTTATTGAAAAGTACCGTTTTTCTTCTTAATTTTCAATATGAATAGAAATTTTTTGTTAATCTTAAATCTTAATAAACTACTTCAAATAGACTATTAAGCTGTTTTAATCTTACAATGATTGGCGTTTGCGTTTTTGAATAAGTAATTAATCAATTTGAAAATTTTCAAAAATTCTTGGAGGACGTCAGAGTAAAATTTGAGAGATCAGCAAAAAACAAATGTGTTCAAACAAAGTAGTTTACTGCAAGCTCTATTGCCTTAGACAGTGGGCAGTTTTTGAGCATTACTTTTTTGAAAATGTCCAAAATTTAGAGCTCGAACTAGAGTTTCTACAATTTTCGTATTTCCAAAAATATTGTTACATTACTTGATTATACTTATTAAGGGCTATCAAATAATATGACAATTTGTATTGACTGCATATTTTGTTTTTGAGTAATCGGGCATTAAAGTGAAAATTTTCAAAAATTTGTAGCGGCCTTTGTATTGAAGATACAGCATTCGGAAAAAAAATTTGATCTGCCTTTAGATGCACTAACTCTGTATTTTTTAAGTTTCGAAAAAGTGTTTAGAAAAAATGTATACCAAAAAAACATGTATTTCGGTTAAAATCTGAAATTCGAAAATGAAATCATAACTTTCCCTACTTTAGTAAAAGTATAGGAAAGTAAAAATACAATAATACGCAATGTGTTACATTTCAAAGAACCAAGTAATGCGCTGCACAGACATTACCAAACACCCAGCAATATTAGTAATAATTTTAGATTTTACAGCAGTTAATTACCATCAACTTTTATTAAGAAAAAAACTCGATATTTTCAATAGTTTGGGAAATAATACAGGGTTCCCACTGACCCTGGATAACCTGGAAGTCATGGAAAAGTCAGGGAATTAAAATTTTAACCTGGAAGTCATGGATTTTATGCAAAATTTGGCAAAAGTCTTGATTTTTCTCTTGATTTACAATAAAAAACCTGATTTTCTTGCAGTAGTGTTAACATAATTTAAAAAAATTAAAAATTTTCCGATTGAATTTTTAAAACTGCCGCTTATAAACCAATTCCTGCTAAAGGTTTTTAAAATATCATTGAGGCCCTTGGGCGTACAGCCGATCCTGAATTGCGCAATATCATCTAATATTGGCTCGCATATGTGCGAGAGTGATATTTACATCGAGATTTGCATTGTTAGAGCCGATTTTTTCATTGCTAATAAATTGCATTCAATAGAAAACAACAAATCCTTTTTTTTTTATTTATTACCAGACTTGCGTGTTAGTATGCCGTCAATCAGTGAGTGAATGCAAATTTGTCTTCGTATTTTTTCTTTAAAAATATAACTGCTCTTAACAAATAACCTCGCGTAAACAGCAAAACGCAACAACAGTGTTTTAAAAAAACAACTTTAAAATAAAAAAGAAATTTGGTCCCAACCGAGATTCGGCCCCACAACTACTTATGCAGTAAAAATGTAGTACACCCGCATATCCATCTGTGCCACTACGAACTTGTGGTTTACACACATTCCAGCTGCATGCAGAAGAGGTGCGCTGCGCAAGTCATGTGACGTAGGATCGGCTGTAAGTCCAAGGGGCTAGACGCTAATCTTTTCTTATCCTTGTTAAATTCCAAGGAACGTAATATGGCTTATGATTAGGTGCAAGTGAGACCACCACATACTGTTTTGTGAATTGATAAAAAACGCATAAACATTTTTGCGTCTCTAATTTTATTGATTTTTTTGTCGAAAGTCATGGGTAAGTATGATTTTTGGTCATGGATATCCTGGAAAAGTCATGGATTCTAATTCTTAATAGTTAGTGGGAACCCTGTAATAGTGTGGCGGCACTTAAATGACTTACCCTATACTTGGAAATGGGTGTTTTGCATTTTGTTCAAAAATCAAAATCAAAATAGAAATTTTGTCAATGTTGTTAGGTTGTAGTTGTAAAATAGAGGCTTAGACAAAAAATTTTTAACAAAGGTTTTCAGTGGTATAGATGTGTTGATTTTGAGGCAGATATTAAAATCCTCATTTCTGGTGTGAAATGAATCGTTTTTAAATAAAGGTACCTTAATTTCTCACTATTATATGTTTTGTCTACTTAGATTCAAATTTTTCGATCTCATTATTATATTACTATTCGTTAAAAGTTGTATTTCGCCAATGGAAACTATAAATACTTACTGTATATATGTATAAGTAGTAATGTACAGTTTTTTTACATAGTCAACGTTAAGCGTTGTTGTATAAAATTTAAAGATATAAAATTGTTAGAAGTGTAGTCTTTGACTATTACAATTATATTTTCATATCACACTTGGAGAGAACTTGCATTCATAAATTATTTACTTTAGACTTATCCTTATTAGACAGATTGTGTTTTAGTTTGAGATTTAATGTCGGTTGGTTTTCCTTTATTATTCATTTAATCAGTTAAGGTGCAGATTTTAGAAATGTAATTGCAGTACATCTAAGCTTTAAAATGTGTCTGATTTGTGTTGTTCAGGCAATAGCAATTTTTGTTGTGATTTGATGCATAACTTTTATTTAACAATAATGTTCTATTTTTGTTTGTTTATTATTTCATATTTATTTTATTTGTTTTAAAAAAAATAATACCTAGGTGCGTTTTTTGGTGCATTGTGTACACAAGCCACTATCAAAGTTTTGAAGCATTATTTATTTGTGTGTGGTTCATCACTCATGCGTTTATTGCAGTTCAATTCCTGTGCTAAATTGGCTCAAAGTATTAACGCATAAAAGGTATTTAGTATTTTTAATGTGATAACTATGTTTTTAAGTTTATGTTAGTCTAAGTAAGGACACTGCTATAGGTGCCATAGAATGGTATTATTAACTTAATATAATTTTCATCTTGGTCATAATAAGTTATCACATTAACACGTATTCAACTTATTTAATTTCAGAACATATGAATAGAAGTGCTATAATTTTCAGTATTTAATACGTCTTATTTTTTTAACGCTACCCTTCACATGGCACCTATAAAATAATATCACAAAGTGCATGATCATAAGAACATCTCTTTCCCTTACTGTATACTGTAATTTAACATCATTATATTTTCTAACAGTATTCTTTTTCCATTATAAACCAGATCAAATTTAATTTAATTTTTTTTTGTTTTATTTTTTTTCTCGCTAAATATGGCCCCACTAGTATATTAAAGTATTTTAAATTTGAGGTTTTACTCTTTCACTGTAAAGTGACATTTTTCTACTATTAGGGGCTGTATTTTTACTACCTATTGTGCACCTAGCTTTAATTTCATTAAAAAAAACATTCCATAATCCTGATTTGCTGTTTTTATTCTTATTTAATAAATTTGATTACTTCGTTACAGTTGTGTAAGTTAGTTGTATGATAGTTTTATAGTAATATAGTTTGCATAATGATACTTCCAAATTTTTGAATAATAATATTGCATTATTTACACAGAATAAGTAGTGCAACTATATAAAATTCGAATAAGAGAAATGTATAAGGAGCAGTGTTGAAGTGCTCGGTTAAGCATTCAGTTTTTTCTTTATTCGAAATAAAACCAAAGGTAATAACAAAGAAATGTGTTGTGTGAGAATCGATTATTTTAATTTTTTTTTTTAATAATAATACTTGGAATCAGATTCAGTTTGTAGATGGGAAAAATGTTCTGGACAAAATGCTCCAAAAAAACTTTTCTAACTTCCCGCTTTCGGATTTTTTAAAAGATTTAGGTTTTTAAAATTGTCAGTGTTTTGAATGTTATTTCCCCCCCCCCCCCCCCTGTTTGAACATTCAGCTCCTAAGTAAACTGCTGCAGATGTTTTTTAATTTAAAATTTAAAAAACAGTACCTTTCTCACGCACAAATTTTTTGAAGGCGAACTATCTGTGGAATGCACAGACCTTCCTGGCAAACTAAATTTTTTAAAGCAAGTTGGGGCGCGGGAACCTTCCTTTCGAACATAAATTTATAATCTAATTGTCGGTGAGGCACATGGAGCTGTTTATACTACAGCCGATGCAGTTTTTAATATAATTCACGTAACTTTGAACCTGCCCATTATTGATTACCTACAATTCAAAAACCAGAGAACTTTACCTTTACAACACCTTTATAATACAAAAACGACCATTCAATATTTTTTGTATTGGTAATCTTAAAAACTAGCTGCATCTTCTATAGATGGTGATATGGTGATACGTGAACTTTCTCTGCTGGTAGTTTTTGTGGATTGATTTACTACCCACCCTTTACCTAAATCTATTTCCCACTAGACTCTTTGTAATGGCTTTTAAAAAAGTTCTCTAAAATTTTAGTTTAGTGTCAAATTTTCTTATACTTTTTACATTGTTATACAGTGACCCAGTGGAGCGAGACGCGGGTACCGATCACATCGGCTCCGTCACGCAGTAAAGTTTTAAGTAATTTAAATAGAGTGAAACTGTAAGCAAAGTGTAGAAACGTGCAGAGAAGTTGCTTCTTAAAGTCAGGGAGGCCAGGAAACAAAGAACAGGTCAGTTAGCTAATAGGATAGTGTTAAATTAGCAATTTAAAAGCACAAATATAAACGTAGCGAAGGCTGGCACAGCACGAAGGCAAGGCAAGCGCTTAGCTGTCTCCGAGGGGTCGACCCGGGCAATAAGAGCGAGTTATCACGCAAGCAAATAAACAGCTGGCAGAAGTGAGAACAGGGACGGATTAAGGAATAATATTTGTGCTTGGAAATTGCAGCTAAATTTCCTAATAATAATAAGTACAACGGGCGAACGAAACCACAACTGAAATAATTAAGTTAAGCTCACCAAGTAAATAAGCTGCAAACGCAACAGAAATGGTTAACACAGAGAGTGAGTCAACAGACGGCGAAAAAAGGAAAAGGCGCGGACAGCGACGAAGAAGATGAAGCCTTCGCCTTCGCCAAAAATAAAAAAACCCACAGATCACCAGGAAAACCAAAACAAAAGAATGAAGAGAAATTAGACAAAGTGCTAGAAATGTTACAGCAATTAACATTAGATGTGCACCAAATAAAGTTAGACCAGGCCAATAATAATAGGGAAATAAGAGAATTAAAGAAAGCTAATGAGAAACTGGCGAGCGAGAACACTAGCATGAAAAGAGACTACCTGTTGATTAAGAAGGAGGTACAAGACACAAGTACAAGACTGGAACAACTTGAGAGAGAAAAGAGACGGAATAATATAGTAATACAAGGATTAACGATGAATTCAAGCAATCCGGAGGAAATAAAGAAGGAAATGGATAAATTCATTAATGAGAAACTAGAAGTAGGCGTAAGGGTCAAGAGAGCGTATAGATTAGGCCCAGAAATGGGTTTAATTGAACTTGGAAGCCTTGAAGATAAAATAAAAAATATGAAGAACAAAGCAAAGCTAAAGTATATAAGAGAAAATAAGATATACATTAACAACGACCAAACAAAACAAGAAAGGGACATCGACGTACGAATTAGGAAGAGAGCAGGCGAAGAGAGAAGACAAGGGAAAAATGTAAAAAGCGGATACCAGAAGTTGATTATTGATGGGAAAGAGTGGAAGTGGAACAGAGGAAAGGTGCCTTAGAGGAGGTGAAGCAGAACACAATGGATCTAGATCCAAAAAACTAAGGGCGACGCAGGGGATGGAGGACAATGGAAGCGAAAATGGCTATGGACAAGGACATGCATTGCAACTAGGTAAAAAAAGTCAGAGAGGGAAGGAAAGGTTAATTAAAATCGGATCATGGAATGTACGGGGTACTTATAATGAAGGAGCACTAAAAAATTTGGCAACGATAATGAGGAAATATGGTATAGATATACCCGCAGTGCAGGAGACAAAGCAAAAAGGACAACAGATTATCCTGGTTGATGGTTATACCTTTTTCAACAGTGGAGGAGAAGTTAGGTACTTAGGGGTGGGATTCTTAATGTATATACAGGCTGTTCCAAGTTAAGTCTGCACGATTGCTAACTTTGTTATTATAGGAGCTACGATGTCGGTTAAATAGGCAAACTAGTAGAATTTTTAATGCTGATTAAGATAGTGAAATCAAAAAAACAATTGAGCATCGCATTTCCAAGATATTTGCCAAATCATTTTTTTTTAAATGGAACACCCAGTATATTTTTATATAAATGGATAGAAAATTAAATTCTGAACAAAAATGCCCATATAACTTTCTTTGATAACATTGAAAATAACCGAGTTATTTGGAAATAACTGTTTTAAACCTTTTAAAATCAAATAGCCATGACACAAAAAACATTCGTTGTTGTCAATTATCCTGTGTCAAAATAATAATTGTGCTTGTTAGTTTTCGCAGCTAAAGTAGTTAAATGGAACGCCCTGTATGTTTTATCACAGTTCGATAGGGAATTCGATTCTGAACAAAATAATTTTATTACATGGTTACAAAAAAATCAGAATTAAAGAAGTTATAGACTTCATTTTACAATGAAAGTTATATGGGCATTTTTGTTCAGAATTTAATTTTCTATCCATTTATATAAAAATATACAGGGTGTTCCATTTAAAAAAAAAATGTTTCGGTAAATATCTCGGAAATGCGATCCTCAATTGTTTTTTTGATTTCACTATCATAATCAGCATAAAAAATTCTACTAGTTTGCCCATTTAACCGACATCGTAACTTCTATAATAACAAAGTTAGCAACAGTGCAGACTTAACTTGGAACAGCCTGTATATACAACAGCGCTACAGGCCTTAAAGGCCCTTGGCTTTTTCAACTATTTCTTTCCATGCTTTTCTATCTAGTGTAACAGTTTCCCATTCTTTTATTTGCAGTTTCTTCAAATCTTGTTCTACTTCTTTCCTCCAGCTTAGCCTTGGTCTACCACGCTTGTTCCTTCCTTCCGGTTCTGATTTGTATACTTCCTTAACTGTTCTTTTGCTTTCTAATCTGTGTAAGTGACCAATCCATCTTATTCTGTTTTGTTTTATTATTTTGACTATTGTTGCGTCTTTGTAGAGGTCTTCTAATTCTTTATTTGTCCTTCTTCTCCAAATACCCCCTTCGTTTATTCCTCCATATATGTATCTTAATATTTTCCTCTCCCAGGCTTCTACTTTGCTCTCTTCTTGTCTTGACATCACCCAGCACTCACTCGCGTATGTCACTATCGGTCTTATAATTGTTTTATAGAGTTTAATTTTTATTGGTCTTGAAAGAACTTTTGAGCTCAATAGCTTTTTGTATACTCCCACGCACTTAGATCCCATTATTAGTCTCCGTTTTATTTCTTCGCTTAATTTCCCATTGGACGATATTTCCGTACCTAGGTATATTGCACTATCTTCTTGTTTTAGATTGTATACTTTGTTTTCGATGTTAATTTGTAGTGACTCCTTTTCTTTCGTTTCTCCCATCACCATGTATTGCGATTTTTGCTCATTTATTACGAGGCCTACTTCTTTTGCATTTTTTATTATTGCTTTTGCTATTCTCCGTAGTTCATATTTTGTTCTCGTTAATATTAGTACGTCATCAGCAAACGCTAGACATTGATGTGGTCCTTTGAGTATGTTACTATTTCTTTCGATATCACTTCTCCTGATTACTTCTTCTAGTACTAGATTAAATAACGTACTGGACATTAGGTCTCCTTGTTTTAGCCCTCTGTATGTTGGGAATTGTTTTGTTTCTATGTTTCTCGTTCTTACTTTACTCATTGTTTCTTTTAGTGTTAGCTTTACTAGACTCTGCAGCTTCTTGGGGCAGTTTATTTGTTTTAATACTTCTATTATCTTGGATCTTTTAACTGTATCATATGCTTGTCGAAAGTCAATGAAGAGCGCATAAATTTTGATATTTTTATTCCAACATTTTTCTTGTATTTGTTTAATAGTGAAGATCTGGTCTATTGTAGATCTATTTGACCTAAATCCACATTGATATTCTCCTAGATGTTGGTCTGTTCTTATTTTTTTTAATTTCTGATTTATTATTTTTGCCAATACTTTATATACTACATTTTGTAAACTTATTGGTCTGTAGTTCTCGCATTTCTCTGGTTTTCCTTTTTTATAGATTGGTATTATTACTGATTCTTTCCAATCATCCGGTATTTCTTCTTCTTGCCATATCTTCACTATTAACTTGTAGATTTTTCCCGTTAGTGCTGCTCCTCCATATTTTCCAAAAACTAATTTTTGGGATTGCTTCTGCATCTCGGAAATATTGCAACAAGTAGGTAGCTAATGAAAAACGATTTTTTTAAATTAGTTCTTCCAAGTGTGCTAAAAACATAAATTGGTGGTTGATAATCGCCTAAACAAATGAATTTCATCGGAATCAATTCATTTCAACATGAAATTAAACAAAAAATGCTATTTTTAATTTATTAACATTTTTGCTCCAAACTTTGCACATGGCATTACAATTAAATGTTTGGTCCGTATTAAATGTTTTGTTATGATTTTTTGAGTTTGCACTGGCAAACGTTTCTTACCAAGTGAAGTGTGTCGTTTTTCGATAAAAAAAAACAAAAGTTGTTATCAATAACCAACCCATCTGTGAAAAAAGTTGCTTTTTCTCGTGATCCTGTTAGTGTTAGAAAAGGCAGATTTTTGCAACCTGTGAACCTGAAATAATAAGACACAGAGTTAAAGGGACCCATGTAAATTGGCGAATTAATTGAAATGGCGTAGAACTGACATTTCCGCAAAGGTAGGTGACACAGTAGTGTTTAGTGCATCTCGTGTTTCTCTTATAACAACCGTAAACAATTTTGAACACTTTTACATAACAACTTTTTTTGATATTTTCTCAAATAGTGCAATTTTTCGCCATTCATTTAATTATTCGAATTTCGCGCTAACCCGAAAGTCACGTGGCTTATGTCTAAATCAATTTTTAGGTTATCCGAGATGCTGAAGCGTCCCAAAAATAAATTTGTGTAATACTCTAATAGTTTAAATATTCCCCATTTGTTTCGAATATTTTGCCAGTGATTGTATATGCTTCCCATTCATTCAACTCCATGTACACTCCCAAAAAAAAGAAGGAAAAGTAAACAGACATACTGGGCACCCATTTCTACCATTAAAAAAATGTAGGTTACTCTCTATAGCATCCTGTTGATTTCCATTAGTTTCCCAATTACTTTTTGGCAAATCCAACCCCCCCCCCCCCCCGGAAATTGAGTTACAGGAAACGCTACTAGCATTACAGTTAACTTCCATATGAAAGTGTTGTATCTTAAGTACATAAGAAACGAAATGGTTTGCAATCTTATTAGAAGAAAAGAACATAGACTCGCAACTTGAAATTGTAGGGGGGCTTATGTAACATAAACATAATATAATATATACAAAATATAAAGAGATGAAATACCTAGTAGCAATACTATCAGCAAAATTTGAATTTGGAAAGGTCATGCCAGTAATGGCGCTTGGTTGTAAAAAAAGAGTAAATCTTGCGGTTTGAGATAATAAACACAGAAGTCAATGTAGAGAGAGAAAGAACAAGTACAACAGCAAAACTTATTGGTATCGAGATCGATGGATCAAGACAGTTTTCAAACATGCCAGGTGGCGATAGCCACCCAAGAAGTTGAGTGCAATAGCAAAACATAACAATCGATGAACAAGTTGGGTTTTTTAACATGCTGGGTCACCGCCAGCCACCCAAAGATGGGCTCCATACCAAGTGTGTTAGGCTCTATCGAAAGTCACTTTGTGTATGGTCAACTACCGCCCGCTGGAGTCACAAACTTGATCAGAGACAACAACCACTTCAAAGTCATGCTATTCAAAACTCTTGAAACTAATATTGGGCAAATGGGTCTAGCTCATGCCGACAATAGCATCATCACATACGAAAAGTAATAAGATGTATAAATAAATATGAAACATTTAAAAATCTTATCAAGAAAATCAGCCATTTTCTAAACATTTAGTAATGAAACGGTCGTTAATACAAAGAGGAATAACCCAATCCCGATACTCTCATAAAATACTTTGCCATGGTCCCATTATTAAGGGTACATCTAATAACCCAACCCCCCATAATACTCCCATACTTTGCCTTCGCCTCATTCTTAAGGGAAACATGGTGAATTTTCTCTACTGGTTATACTCTTTGGGATGTTTTTAATCGAAAGGTCCCCCGCCTCAAGGGCGCGAGTTATTAGCGCGTAAGCAGTGTTTCCAGGTTTAATGTTCTGTGGTTTCCACCGTGTGTGTACACACACACACACACACGTTGTGAATACAGATAATTAATAATTATATTACTTTATGTAAACTTATCAGACGGATTAAATTGTATTCCTCCGATGATCGGACGCGTAGACACTGCCTTGACTTTGAATTATAACTAACCTAGAAAATGTTTTGCTTTTAGCGGTTCGGTGTGGAATGAAATACGTTTTTCGTATTACGTACAAGTAAATTGTAGTGTAATCGAAATACGCATTATTCGAAGTCTTTATTACCGGAATAATTTTTTAAAGTGCATAATTAGTTGCAAATGTAGTTATAAATTAATGGTCTCGTTAAATTAAACAAATAGAATGGAGACTACACCGTAAGTCTTAAATAAATTCACTAACCACTAAATAATTAATTAAATTAACAAATATTTAAAGGCATTGGAAGAGAGTTTGGAGAGCCGTAACAGGTAGATCTATGAATGCTACCCCTGATGTCGTTGGCGATGCTCTTAAGCTGGCAAAGGATCACTTGCCAAAGGGCATTACTACATACCCTACTTTTACCGAAGACAGTTTCACAAAATGTTCGGCGATAGCCGAGCTGAAGGACCATCCAGCTTTGTCAAAATTTGTACGTCAATTGAGCGTCGCTTTGGTAAATCACAATCATAGCTTCAATTTTGTCATTATTAATATTTTTTGTTTTATGAAAAGAATTTGGATGCTTGTATTGCTTGGGCTATGTTGTGCAATTACTTAATGTTTGAGTATTATGGTAAAGTGCAAGACATGCAACAGATTACAGATTACGAAACATCTACGGAAACTTTCATTACTAGCATATGGCAGTTTTATACCTTAGAACGTACATATTTATTAAGAATTCTTCATTGTGTTGTTGAAAATCACAAAAATACATCTCATAAGTTTCATCAACAGTTTTCAAAATTTATTGAAGATGTAACATATAAAAAACTCCGGGAAGGTTTATTCAATCAGTTTTCACATTTAATTACGGAACTTTCTGAAGACAATTCAACAACCATTATTGAAGTGAACGATATGGTTGAAAGGAACAATGCAGAGACGTTACAAACGCTGTTGTTAATTTTAACCACCATAAAATACGAAAAGTTTGGAATTACTGAATTTGTGAACATGTTTAAACTCTTCAAAGAACACATGTTTGCACCCACATCACAGCAACAGGCAATTTTGAAGTTGTCACGACCTCAAATCTTGGAGAGCCTACAAAGCGCTGAATTTGCTATTTTTATAGCCAGTATTGAGAATTTCTGGTAAATGCTGTTTTAAGCCATTCTGTCAGAGCTCTAAAGCTGACAATTTTTTTGCAATTGTAGGTTTAATCATGATGAATGGTATCCTCACATTGATGAAATAGAAAAAATAGTTAAAGAAATATTTTCTAGCAATAATGTTGCTGTCATTCTATTAACGTGGGCAGCTTTGCAAAGCACCTTGCCCGAGGATTTGGCTAAACTAATTTATGAACAACACTCACATATGTATGTGGGTAAAGCTTTAGAGAGTTACGTCTTTGTAAGTTTATGCAAAGTAATATCAAATCCTATATTTCAAGTAAGTTTGTGATTTGATTTTTGCGCTTTAATTAACTAATGTAATATCTATCTAGAATTCCATAGCTGGTGTCACAGCAATGACTGCAATTTATAAATTATTTGATATTTTGTGCGTTCAATTTCAAGCACATAATGTGTATATACATGAAGGTGCCGTTTCCTTGTTAAGTCAGTTCTTACGTACTCCAGAATTTGCATTTACATGGAAAGATATGAAAGGTATATCAGCTTTTGTTTTACATGCTACAAACTTATTTCCACACCACTTTGAAGCATTATCAAATATCATGGAATCCTTTATTAGTTTGAAAGAAGACACACGAGCAGTAAGTTTTCATACTAGATAGTTTTTTCGAGCTGAAAGACACATGGAAAATGGGTACTTACAGAATTATTTTGCAGGCAGGTTTAACTTTGAACACTTAATTTAACTGAAAATTCCTGCAAACATTCTTAACACATTGGCTCCGATCGGTGATGCGGCGCTCCTTCACCGGAGTCGCGCGCTGTGATATTTAAAGCCTTGGTAAAACTCGAGCATTGCGCTGAACTACATTTGCCTTTGTCAGCACGTAGGTTACAATTCGGGATTTTAAAATTTTTTGACCGTTTCCAAATTTTTTGATTTTTGCTGATTTGAGATGGCAGATAGTGAGCAGAGAGCAGTTTAGCAAAAAACGGTGGCGCACTTGGAGTACCCCACGCCCTAAAAGTCGCAGCGAATGTGTTAAGCACCGTAATTTGTTTCCAAAAATTTCTGAAGCACCCAATGTGTATTTTCTTAAATGTATTGTCCAAGTTTGATTTTTAAAATATTTGCAATTTTCTTAGCGTCTTCACGAACTAACCAATCTTAAAACATTTACGGAGCTATACGTTTCTCCAGAACGACGTGGACCGTACATTAGAAATAATTTACTCCTACGTACGTACAAGCCTCTTGATAATGACTTAATTGTGTTTTCACCTGGAGTTACAGCAACGATTATTGAAAAACATGGAGAGCCTTTAATTGAGATTCATGCAGAATGGAATTACTTCAAACTTTTGAGACAAATTGTAAAAGACTTTCTTGATCAAGTTGAAAAAGAACAAAAATATGAAGAACAGACTCAAAAAATAGTGTTAACAGGATATAAATTAATTTTGGAAATTTTGAAAGCTGATCCAGATTTGGCGTGGGGTGATGAAGATATAAAAAACTTGCTGCAGTTAGCCCTATGTTTGATGTCTACCAGCTCAAAGCCTCGAACAAAGAATTTAGAACTGTTGAAGATGTTCTTTGAAATAACCATACATGTATTTAAACATGATCCTGCTAATATTGTACGAGCTTTGATAGCTATTGAATTTTTACCAAAACTTTCCAATGAAGATTTTTCTCCAAAAGACTTTAGCAAGTCCTATTTGTTATCAGAAGCAACTCTGTTTCATTACATCGAGGATGAATTTTCTCACTTTCAGTCATGTGATCTTTTACTTCTCTACATACAACTTGTAAATGAAGCTATGAAGGTAGAAAGTGTTTGTTAGATGTACTTTTGTATACCGTTCAATCTCTGAAAAAAGGCCCCAGCTTCTACCAACTGTATTATTAAACTTAAATTCAATAATATAAATTATACTATTTATTATTAAAACAATACATTCTAGCAAAGTCGAAACGTCTACATCTATCAATTGTATGAAGTAAAATATTCAACTTTTTTATTACTGTGCGTGGGCGTGTGCGTGGGCGCGTGCGTGCGTGCGCCCGCTCGTGTTTGTAATATAACAGTTATGGGCTTGGGAAGTTATACGTGGCAGACCCTGTATACTAACGGTTAATTTAAGAAGTTCTTTAAAACTGTGGAAACAAGGAAAACAATTGCTAACGTTTAATTATAATTTAATACGAATCTTGGTGTAATAAAGACAATTTTATTATTAATAAAAATTGTTCAAAACATATACCATTATTTTCTATACAAAATTGTTCTTCTTACGCTTTGTAGTGATACATTTTAATGAGAACATTGCTGACAGCACGTTGTATTTTGGCAACCCTGTTTTAATCTATATCTCTATCATTCAGGGTCATACGTTGTCTGTAGAGTATACACTTTTTGTGTTTTTTCCAAGTATTGTTTTTATTTTATCAGTTTTTAACTCTTGATTTAAACAAAGATTTAAATCAGTTGATAGTAGTAGTGCACGTTTGCAGGTAGCCCTTCCAAGTATTCTTGAAGATTATGTTGCATAATTTATAATGTATCTATGGCATGTCTACAATTTCTGCGGTTAAATTCATTATTATCACAAGAAACAAAAAAAAAGTTAAAATTACAAAAAAAAAACCTAAAATGTAGAGGGTGTTCTATTTAAATTAAAAACAAAAGAATTTTGTTACTCAAAACAGTTGAAAGATGTAGACTAAAACTAAACACTAAATAGTGAAGTGTATTGGGTCCAAGTTGAACAAAAAGTCGGTAGAAGCTGAGGTTTTTTTTATAGATCAGGCGGCATTTGTATTGTACCTTTCGTAGTTACAAATAGTGTTTATTTTAATATTGCACACCGTTGGGATTTCGAAAACTAAAAGAGATACGAATTCGTTTAAAATTTAGCAATTTTGATGAACTCATTTGATTCTACTGGTTTTTTTATTTAATTAAAAAAAATACATAACGAAACATGGGATATTCAGTTTTTTCAAAACATTTTAGGACACAGTTGTTTAAATGTTTTTAATAGCCACGAAAATGCAAAACTTGACTAACGTTTTATCTCTTGTAGTTTTCAAGATTCCAGTGGTGAACGCATATTATGTTATTGTTAAGTAAATTTTTTATTTATAGATGAGCAAGTATATTACAAAATTGCAATTACCAGGATGTATGTTTCTTCTGGTAAAAGCATTTCCAATATTCATCAGAGAACTCTTTACGGATGATCTTAAAAAACAAGAAGTCTTAGTTGAGCTTGTAACATTAATATGCAACATTTTGAAGGAAACTCCAAATCTTTTACCACAACCTAACACAATATTGTATAATTGCGTAATGGAATTATTCGCAAACAGCAAAGTTCATGCTAAAAGTTTAATGAAAATCTTCGAGTGCGGAAATAATAAATTGCAGTTGCTTTTAACTACAGAAATGAATTGGAAAAGTGGACAACTTTTACTTATCGTAAAGACAATAGAAAGGGCACTAGAATGTGTTTTGTTAATTTTGAATTATATAAAATTGAATGGTCCAGAAAAATATAGACCTTTCGAAGAATTGTTGTATGGGTGGGAAGCACCGAGCTTTAGTGTTTTAAAAGTTATTTCAAGTTATGTAAGTCATTGTTTTGATTCTAAAATACCTAAAATTGCCTGTAAAATTTTAACAGCTTTTGTTAAGGTAAGTTTTCTTCACATTTTATTCCTGTATTTTATTTTATGAAAAACCTTGGTAGGTATCAAACAATCCGTTACTACATTCTTTACAACTTGATGATTACCAACTTCAAAGTTTGTTTTTGGAACGACTTCGTGATTTGTTGGATGATCAAGAAATGAGGGTAGCTGTTGTCAGGTTGGTGACTGCTTGTATTAATGAACAAAGCAGTATGACTTCAGGATTTTTTAATTTGTCACCTGAAAAGGAACATTCAGATGTCAGTATTTTGAGTTTTCTGGATGAATACCTAAAAAATATTGAAAAAGTGAGTTTCTTCATAGACATATGTAGTATTAGTAACTAGACAAGAGAATATTCAAATTGATGTAGTCATTTGACTTAATGAAATGGTATCCAACTTAGAGGAATTTGGTTAATTTAATAAATTTTATGTAAATTTTGATAAAATTTTAATTAACACTTAACTTTTTACTTTCATATACTTTCAGTATAGGAAATAGGTGGGCTTGATATATGCTGAGAGGCTGGGCTAATTTAGATTTACTTTGGAATGCAGGGGTATATCAATAATGCATCGACAAGATCAGTTTATAAAAAAAATTCTAAACGAAAATGGAAGTTGAAGACCTGTCTTTTGGTAGCGTTATTTTTTTTTTTTTTTTTCAAAATCTGAAGATGGAACGTGATGGAAGGCTTAAGAGCAAATCCAACGCTTTTTCTCGAGCATTCTAGCTTCAAAATGGCGGTCGCTACAATTTTTGCAAAGTTTTATTAGCCCTATTACTCAAAAACGAGTTGACAGATCTGGGTCAAATTTGTTATTGTAATAGCCTTAGGGCAACACAATATTATAATGTAAGAGAATTTTTGTACACCTGAAAAGTGGCAGTGAAAAATTTTTTCAAAATTTGGATATGTTCAAAAACATAGGGATAAGCTACGATTTCGTTGCTCTTCTAATTTCTCTGTAATGTCTTCTGTGAATTATTGAAAATTAAAATTCCTTTCCCTTTATTTAATACACAGGAGAGGATAAAACACTTCTATTTAAGCTAAATTGTACTTGAGCAATAGCAGAATAAGATTCACAAGTTAATTTTTAGATGCAGCAATATTTAGGAGCTTTAAGCATAATTCTACGTCCCACCCAATTTTTGACTGATGAATGGATCTGGTTTTATTTAATCCCAAGGATTTTTTTTTCAAAAATTCGACTTTATTCAAAAAAAACATAAGAAAACATTTTTGCTAGTAACTTCAGTCAGGTGTCATGTTGCACATTAGTGCAAGGTAATTGCCTATGGTGTTTACTACTTACCAGTGTACTGGCTTGTACTGCAGGGATGCGAGTGGTGCAGCACAGTTGTTGGACCGTACAAGGTTATACAAATATTTTTTTGCAAATACGATATGTAACATTATCTCAAATATAGAAAGGTTCAGGCAAAATGCTTCGCCCATTAATTTCTCATACTGTTAGTATAGGAAGAAACCCTGTAAAAGTATTTAAAAAATGTCGGTGTATAACTGTATGGGTGCATTAATACATTTCAAGTTTCCATAATTTGATATCTTTGTTGTGCATTCTATGAGTTTTTAACATTTGAAATCGATGCCTATACAGCTGCCCATTCCATAATCGAGGTACGATAAAACTTTGTGTTTAAACCATTGTATCAGTAGTAGTAGTAGAATAAAATATTCTAAACATACTTTTATATACGTAATTTTTAGTACCGTTCACATTTTCAGCTGATAAATTTTGTTTTTTAATCTCTGGTTTTCTTTAATTCCTCTCTTATTCGGAATCATTAGAGATACCACTTTTTCAAGATTTTGAATTTAACGTCTATTCAAAACTGATATACCAGCTTAGTATAAAATTTAGTATTGTAATAGCCCTATGGGAACTGGGTACTTCAAAAAAAAATTATGGCAAATATTTTGAAGACAATAATTAATATTTACGCCATAAATTGAGATATTTGATTACAAATTTTGTGGGGATATTTTACTATTCATGATAATACATTTTCACTTGTTTTTGTTTTAAATTCATCAATCGGAGGTGTAGAAGTGGAAGGTACTTGACATATCTCGTAACGTATTGTTCACATATTTGAAATTTTCTAAATTGTGATTTCAAAATTGGTTTGTACGTATAAAAATACACAAAAAAGATGCTGTTCAATAGAGAGTAGCAAATTGCTTCAAATGTTTTTATTTAAATTTTTACGATGAGTTTTGAACCCGAGTCGGTCGAATAGGCGGCAGGCTCTCAGCGCACTTGACCTACTGCGCCGCTTAACATAACATACACTGTTTACAATTATTATGTTACTTCATTATCTAATAAATGTTTTTTTTTAGAATCCTAATTCATTATTAATGCCAATACAAGCAACAATTCTAGATTTATTTCATGAGTTATGGAAAAATAACAAACAACATTTATTGAAAAAAGTTAATGACCAGGAAAGCTTTTGGATCTCACTAACAACACCTTTACTAAAACCTAATGACGCACCTATAGAAAGTTTACTTCAAATATTAGAAATTGTAGTGCTTGAAATGCACTTTTCTAGAGCAAATATAAAGGAGAAGTTTAGCAAAGGGTTGAAGAATCTTTTTGAAAATTCCAAAGAATTTTTAAATACGTGGATGAATCGTTTGATTATGGTGTCCGATGATAACACGTTGCTATCTGATTCAAGCCGCTTTCCTCTCGGTATGGCTTTGCTGACAATTTGGAAGAACTTTGTGTTGTCGGTCAAACTTCTTAATCCAGATTATTTTGAGCGTGAATGGAATAAACCATTTTTAGTGCAAAAATGTTTAGAAGGTTTGCTAAATTACATAGAGAAATCACATAAGTTTGAAGTATTGACATTATGGGCTGAACTATTGCTGGTATTTGTCAATTTTCCGACAATTGAAAATATTACTGAGAAAAAGGACATTTTTATTTGTTTAACAAAAATAGTAAATACTTTTTCACAATCTTATGAAATTGTGGATGAGAGATGCAGAACAGTCATGTTAACTGTAATTACTATAATTGTAACAAATTTCAAGGAATTTCTAGTTGCAAATCCGATGTTTATACTACCATTTTTAACACGGCTCGAAGCTATATTTTTTTATGAGTATAAAGTTACATTCACAGAGAAATCACTAAATAATAGGACTTGGGTGTTAGTACTTCGTATTATAAGAACATTTTTACAATTTGATAGTTTAAGGGATTGTGAGTACTTCTTCATACATACTCGATTTGCGGAAAGGATGACCGAAGTGTTAGGACTTTGTGTTATCCATTCGCTTCCTACAAACCTGGCTGTAGTGACTGCTGTGACGCTAGTAGAATTTGCAAAGTCGCCATTTATTCAGCATTTCGAATACTTAAATTTACTGCTTATAAGTGAACAATTGCTTCCTCCAAAGGAGCTCATTTTGCAAACAAATAATTTTCCAAATGTATGTATAACTTGCCACAATCCATTAAGAAAAATGTTAATTGTATTTTGTTTCAGGGAATTATTCCTCAACATTTAAAAGATTGGTGGACCCTTTATCTGCACATTGTGCGCTTACATTGTACTCTTCTTCGCAGACGCAAAGGTTATGTGTCAAAACATATTTTGGAATTTGTGTATGTCCATCAGGGCATTTTGGCCGATGCCCTTTTATCAGCTACTGTTCTCGCAGATTCAACTAATTTAGAGTTGGTTAATGAAATTCTACATTTCATTTATGTTGTTTTGCAATATAAACCGGAATGGAATTTGTGTAATCAAGCATCATTCTGTCATCTCATGGTAAAGTATTAAACAACACATTACATATTTTTCTTATCTACAAAAAGAATATTGTATAGAACAGTTGCAGGTTGGTGGGTGTAGGAGATTTCCATGTTGGGGGCGCTGCAACTGATAGGTATTTTATGTTGTTACTTAAGGTCGGTAGCAGATGGCTCTGCAATCAAAAACTAAAAAAACAAATTTAATACTTAACCTTAATTGCAGAGCCATCTGCTGCTAGGTAACAACAAAAATTACCTAACTCTAATGGCAGCGCCTCGAACCTGCAACCCTTGTATTATTTTAAACATGGCTGGCCTCGTGGATTAATATCAATTGAAGTCTCTGTAAGGTCTGCCGCATCAGGTGTTTTTTACAAAATCCGCGTGCTGTAGAGGCACAATTAATCGGTGCACAACAAATTTCATTATATATATATAACGCGTTCACAGGCCATTTAGGCCCATTGCTGGATAATTCTCCTCCACTCTTTCCGGTCCTTCCACTCCCTTTATGCCTTTTTCTCTTAGATCTGCTTGTATTCATCTGTTTCTTGGTCGTCCTTTTCTTTTCGTGCTTTGTGGGTTTGTTCTTAGTACTTTTTTTAGTCTGCCTGCTGTCTTCTAAGCGCGTGATTATTTGCATCTCCATACAACTGTCCTAGTTCTTCGTTATTTTTTCTTTCCCATCCGTCTTCTGTTTTTCTACCTCCGAATATTCTCCTCAGCACCTTTCTCTTCCATACTCCAAGCTTCTCTTTTTCCACTTTGTTCACCCACATCTGTAGGTCTTAACACTGTTTTATAGACTCGTAATTTCGCATTTCTCGATTTTGATTTCATTACCGTGCTTAGCGCGCCCGCATACTTATCCCCTTTCACCAACCTTGCTGCTATTGCTTATCTTTAATTTTTGTTACCATGCAATGCCTTAGTGGCACACGGAGGACAATCTGGGGGTGTTTGATACCAGTGTAGCTGATGTAAACCTCAAATTAGTATGAATCGTAGCTTTGTTAAGTTAAATTCTCTCGCCGTGCAATAGATATAGCACTGATACTCATGTAATGTTTATATCAGAACCAAATATTTACATTTAAAATGAAAAAAGACATTATCTTCAAACAAACAGCTACCTCCCAATAACAAATAAAGCGTAGAGCAAATGCGTAATACAAAATGATTACCATCAGGCAGTTGTCAGACGTGATAGAGACAATCTTACTTGTTGGAGTATCTTCTTATTCCGGTGCCTATCTGTTCCGGATGTTGACGATCATTGCGGCTATCCTTATTTTATCTGCAGCAGCTCTAAATAGTCCTGTTGTTGTTATTGCAAACCACGTTCTAAGATTCTTCAGCCATGATATTCTTCTTCCCACTCCTTGCTTGCCGGGTATCTTGCCTTGTAGGAGGAGCTGTAGTAGGCCGTATCTCTCGTTGTGTCTCATAATATGTCCCAGATATTCAAGTTTCCGTATCTTGATTGTTTCCATTAATTCAAGATTTTTATTCATTCTTTCTAAAACGCTCTTGTTGGTAACATGTTCTACCCATGAAATTCTCAGTATTCGCCGATATACCCACATTTCAAAGGATTGTATCTTCTTGCTAGATGCCTTCGTTAACGACCACGACTTCACTCCGTAAAGAAGCACAGAGAACACATAACATCTTACCAAACGCATCTTAATTTCTATATTAAGGTGATGCTCCTTTAATATTGGAGTATACATGGCCCATATCTTATTATTTCACAGGAATAGTATATGTAATCTGTTTTATGTGGCCCCAAACATAAAAATCTATGGGTTTAAGAGCAGGTGATCGAGGTGGTCAACTTACAGAACCACCTCAACCAATCCTTTTGAGTAATAATGCAAATTTCCTCCAACCATTTCCGAGAAAATAAAAAAAATACAAATAAAATTTCAGCAACATAAATGTTTAGGTAACAGTTACATTAAGTACGTATGTTTATATAGACTTGTTTTCACATGAGGAATCTACCCTATCATTTGTTTTCACATTTTGTTAAACGCCCTGTAGACTTACTGTATTTGAAAAATATCAGCATATTCTAAGCAGAATGAAAGGGCTTTAAAATGAGGTGTCACTGTGCTATTCAAATTAGTATTTTGGTGTACGTTCAGTGTCCTTAGTTCCATATTTTAAAATTGAATTTGAGTTACTTTAGACGGCACTATAATTAAAAAAAATTAGTGTATCATAAGCAGAATAACGAGAGCTTTGAATTTTAGCTTAAAAATTTAAATTTTTCAAACGGTAACTGTTGTTCAAGCAGCTCTATTTGCCCTTTTATATCTCCATCGATGTAGAAATCTTTTCTAAATATCTGCAACAAAGTTATTTCCAAACTTTCACTAGCTTTTCTACCATTTACAAAAAAAAAAACTGAATACTTTAATTATGTCTTAATTAACTTCCATTCCAGGTAACTATTAAAGAAGTCTTAAATGCAAGTATAGGAGTGATTTTAAGACCGAAGTGTCTGATATTTGTTCCGAATAAACCGCATTCAGCTAAGACAATTGTACCTACTCAAAATTTAATTGCTGTAACAAACAGGCAAGCTGCATTAAGTAAAACTTGAAACTTTTTTTATACTCTTTGTTTTTTAGTTATTTGGAAATCATAACATGGGCTTGTAAGTGTTTTACTCGATGCAACCCACCTTTCATTAACTTACTAAACATGCATCGACCAATCGACTTTAAAGTTTTCATAGAATACGATTTTCGTGTTCCCACAGCTATGGAGGAGAACACACAAACTCTTACATATGGAAGCTTATTGTGTGCTTTACATTTTGTTTGCAAGGTTTTGAACCAGGTAAGGTATTATGGAGCTACTTCAACCGGTTCACTAGTCCTCCTTTAAGCTGACTTACAATCCACACCATCCGTTCTCTTATAATTACCATGAATTTGTACCGTGTCATTAATTAGTTAATTACATAGATATAAGTAGGGTTGTGCTATACAAAAATGTCTGTATTGCTACCAGGGATGTGAAACAAAAAAAAACAACGTTTCCGTTAAGGTTCAAATTTGTTTAAATTTCGGTTACGTTTTTGGTTACAGTTTACTGCAACTAATAATTTCTGTTTTGGTTACACTTAACGGTATTTTTTTTTTATGGAAAGCAAAGAAAATTTTCGACAAGATTATGTAGAAAAAATTGGACCATTCAATTAAAAAAAATAATGTGAAGTTATCATGTAAAAATGGCAGCACCAAACGTTTTTGTCGAACTGTAGAGAAACCTGCTGCTGGGAGTTAAAACCAAAATAAAGTAGTCAGTACAGTCTTTGGCTCTTTTCATAGAACAGACCGTAAGTCATAGTCTTTCACATTTCTATTTCTTAAAAATATTTGTACGTGATAACGTGATGTCACATAAATACAGTCCTTGAAATATTTTTTATGATTTCATAAAAATAACGACATCACACTATCAAAATCGTTTTTATAAACATTTTTAGAAAAATAAATACGAGAATTTTTACAGTAGGATATCGTCTTAAAGTGAAAATTTGCTGTGCATTTCACGGTATTTAAGGCAAATTGTTCCAATATTTATTATGTATTGCTATGATATGAGGCTATGCACTTACCAGAAAAACAATCCTTTAAGTGCCATCACCAATTTTATTTTATATGAGACTCTTGTATAA
This sequence comes from Ctenicera cuprea, assembly GCA_958336395.1. Taxonomy (NCBI): domain Eukaryota; kingdom Metazoa; phylum Arthropoda; class Insecta; order Coleoptera; family Elateridae; genus Ctenicera; species Ctenicera cuprea. Next base: position 209,505 of record OY284496.1, on the reverse strand, counting down.
AATTTCTCAGGGTCGTTATTAAGCTTGGGAAGAAATAGTATTAATAAATAAGACTCAAGAAAAAAATACACAAACCAATATCAACGTTACATCAGTTTTTTATTTAGAAGTCAATTTGAGGTTAAATTTGTGAAAAATCAGGAAATTTCTTTTTATTCTACTGTTCTTAAAATGAACACTTATCTTTGTTTCTTCTTTATAATGATATCCTTAACTCGACAATCGTTGAATGATAAACTCCCTCTTCTCTGGTTTGCTGTTTCCACAAAAACCACAGCACTCGCCTTTAGTAAGAATCTTCCTCCTCTGTAGTAGGTACCAATATGTACTGGACTGCTTTTATGTTCACTAATAATTGGCTTTTTCTACCATGATAACTGTAAAACTCGTACTGGACCGCTTTTATATTATTCTTCTTTTGAATATTTCCAAAATTAGTTGAGAAACACTTGTATCCGTTTTGTTGTAGCTTCTATTCGATTCAAAACCACTATTTATTTCATATAACTCGTTTTCTTTCTCTTTTTCTTTCAGAGAATGAAAAATCCTGTATCTTTGTTTTCAGGACGAGCCGTAACTAACTATAAGGTTTCACTTGCTTTTGTCTTCTTCCTTGACCTCCCATTTTTTTTAAAACAAATAAATCTCATGAAACAATGAGTGTTCTTTTAATACATTTGTCAAATTGACATTCACATCCATAACCCCCACAAATGACATTTGACGATGCACAAAACAAGTAAGTTTGAAACTTCTTATATATTAAACCTTTTAAACATTTCTGAACTAATTTTATAATTAAAATTAACATAAACAATAATCGTATCAATCTGATTGTGTTCTTCTTTCTTTCAGAGTAAACAAAACTTCACAAATATGAAAAATATAAATGATTTAAAGATAACCACATTATTTGAATTTTAAAACGAGAAATTACAGCAATAATACGCAACCCTGAGTTTATAAGTTTAAATACCAACCCTTACAGTCTTCACAAACCTCCACTCGTAAATTAAATTGTAACAAGCATCCGAAAAACTGCCTTCCAGGAATTACAATACTCTAGTCAAATCAAACAACTCCAAATATCATAGCAGTATAATATACACATTTAGCTAAATGGTTTTTATTTTAATAATTCATTGCAGTTTTAAATCTAAAGATTTATTTTAATCGGTAAAGATTTATTTAAATCTGTGAAGATTTATTAAAAAATACCGGATATTCTTAAAATAACTATGGTTGTGGTTACGGTTTGAGAAATTTTTTATTTTAATTTTATGGTGCACGACCTTGATTGATACCGCTGAATCACACATAAGCCTTAAAGCAGAAAGTAAAAATGGAAGAAGGGGAAAATTTTAAGTAAACCAGCTTTAAATTTTTAGAAAGTCTTAACAGCTACCATTTTTACGCAAAACAAAATATCATTTGTTTTATTTCAAAATCGTTTATCAAATTCTGCTTTTGTATTTACAAAAATTCTATACACATAGGAAAAACTGATATCTAAAAATGTCTAGTGTCTGGTTCCCGATGGTTCTTCTTTTTGTGGTGAATTTTTGTTGTAGTTGGATATTCCAAATTTCATTATAATCTTATCTGTGGTTCCTGAGATTTCAACGCAGCACACACACAGACAGACATATTTCTAAAGACACTTTTGGAGTTTTGTAGATCCAAAATTTGTATTTCTATCAACATCTGAAAATTGTTTTTTTCACCATCGCAATATAGTCCTGTACTTTTACTACAAACAGAAACATAATATACAGGGTGAGTCAATAGTGCAATAGTTTTTGATATCTTATTTATTATTTTAAATGAAATCCGTGTATATTATTACATTTTTGGATATCTTGTTTAGTTGTCTTTTTGAAAATATCGAATTTGCTGTGCCTAAAGTTTGTCTTTTTAGGAAGCGCATACTAAAAATAAAGACAGCATGCACATTAAAGCAGTTTGGTTTTAGTGGACCAACGAGTCTTGCGTTGTAGGTTATGTAGGGTTATGTGCGTTGATACAACATCCTGCCAAGTATGAAGTGCGATCGGTGATCAGTTGTGAATGCAAAACATGTGCATGCGGCTGACGTTCATCGACAATTGGTGGAGAAATATGGCGATGTAATGATCAAACGAAATGTGACAAGTTTGATGAGGGACAACGAACAAGTGTTCATGAGAAAGTGAAAGTGGGGAATTTTGTATCAGCCTGGCAACCTTGACCTTCTATTTTTCAAAAAGGCAATTAACTAAGTAATCCAAAAATCAATAATATACAGGGTGTTGCATTTAAAATAAAAAAGTTAAATATTTCCCCATCACAACAAAATGCTTTGTAGAGCGATATACAAGTTTTACACCATAAGAAAGTAAACATTTTTTCTATTTATATTTTGTCTCTATCTCAAATTATAAATTATCACATTGTTGACTCGCCCTGTATATTGCTACCTCGTTATTAGTTTTATAAAAACTATTATTTCAAGGGTATGTTCCCTTCCTAAACATAGCTGTATAACTACTCTTGTCCATACAAAAAAATATTTGTTATTACAGATGTTTTTTCAAGAGAAGGAAAAGTTTAGTGAATCAAGCATCACCACTCCTAAAGCCGATGTATCTTCAGCTCCAACACCCAGCTCTGCATCCACACCCACTTCAATAGCTGAGGCGGCTTTATTAAAAACAGAAGATGAACAATGCTTCAACGTGCTGATATTGCCTTCGTACACAAAAGAGACTGCAGAATCTATCAGTGTTTTACATAGCTTTAGTGTACCTGACATAATGGGGTTACAAGCACCATGGTTAATTAATTTAAACAGTGACGCTCTGATGTTAACTCTTAACGCATTAACTACCTTCTTGGCAGGGCAAGCCTTTTTAACTGTACGTGATGATGGAATTGAACGTAATCTAAAACGATATGTTAAACGAGAATTGTGTTCTGAATTATCACTTTTTTATGATTTTGTTATTAAATATCTTAGTGATAAATATGCGCCTTCGGAAGAGGATCAATCTGTAATGGGTGGGACAGATGTTCGGATTATGGCAACGCCTCGTAGAGCGCATAATAGAACAAAAATTAAACCCCGCGATAGAACATATTCAAAAAGTGGTTCTGACGCTAAGTTGGTTGTCGACATATTGAGAATTTGTATCGATAGACATTCTGGAAGAAGAACTGAAATGGTCGATATAGAAGACTGTTACCTGCTTACTTTAGTACACTGGTTTAGACATGTATGTCGTTTAGTCCATTATTCGAAATTTGATGAATTTTTGTCAAGATGGCACGCAAAAAGTACATACGTTATGTCACATAGCACCTTTGTGAAAAACACTAGCGTCCATTTAAGTGATGAAGAGGATGAAATGTAATAAATAATTTGATGGTTACGGCTCTTAAGTTTCTTCAATATTTTGTAATGTTTGATTAATAAAAAAAAATTTATATACTTGTGCATTTAAAAAAATAATTGCTAATTGCTAAGAAAATTCAATTTTAAAAGAAAAAATGAACGAAGCTCTTTGCCTGGATTTTCCTGACTTTAGAGATTATTGCTTATTATATTTTCAAAAGTATTATTGTATCAATGCTGTAACCCTAAGAGTTACAGGAGTGTACTGTAATAAGCCACGGGGCATGCTGACTGCCGAATTGTTTTTTTGACATTTTGAAAAAAGACATTAAAAAACACCAGAGAACAAAGACTAAGTTCTTCAGCCCAACATTGGGGGCAGGGGAAAGGCTAGCTTTCTATTCTACTATTAGTAATGAGCAATATAGCTTGGATACGTTTTATCGTTCTTTGTTTATTAAATAAAATGGCACTAATAGAAAATTCATAAAGGACGTCGCAGAGAAGTTATAGCGTTGAGAATGAAACTAAACTGTAGCTCATTTTCAGCTCTATGTGTGTACAAGGTTTTAAAAAAAATCGAGTTGCCAGTTTTTGAGAAATATTTTTTGAAACCCAAAATTTTAAAATTTTTTTTCTTAACAATAATCATAGTTTCAAAATATCTCTTACATAGTAAAAATATGTCCTTTTAAGGCTATCATTATATTCAAACCTTTGCCATTTTGGCAAATCATTTTTGAGTAATAAGTTGCAGTCGCATTTTTATAGTCTTGGATTTTGCCTTAAGGTCTTCTATTGGATTCCCTTCTTAGATTTAAAACAACAACTACAAAGAGGACATTTTACAACGATTTATTGCAAAATGTCATCTTTGTTTATATACGTACATGATTGTTAACCCAAAACGTTTTAATAAAACCTACTTCAAAATCTGATGGAGTAATTCACTCCAAAATGTAATGCTTAAATTTCAAAATATTTATGAATTCTAATAGCCCACCAAAAGATTAATATATTATATATTTAGGGGTTACGAAATACAAGAATTCTTCGTAAAATATTCAGTTTTAGTCCGTTTGAAATGCTTGTTGAAAGAATTATCCTAACGCAGTAATAAAATAATAACTAGATGATAAAATTTATTAACTGTGTATTGAACAAAGAATAATTGGTTTAACATTGATTCATATACAGTGAATTCCAATTTAAGTGGAACATGACAGTTTAGCATGTAGATTATGAAATAGTTGTATATTATGTCTGTAGGAGAATTTTATTACTTGCAATCACCCTAAATGGTAAAATAACATTTTTTACATCACCTGATGGCAATTCATTTGAAAATGTAATACAAGTAAAAGGCTCTAAATAAATTATTAATAATAGTCAATAATACCCACTTGGGAACCTTCGTCTTCTTCTTCTTCTCTTTGTAGGGCTTCGTATTGATGGGTTTTACCTCAGTATATACGCGGTTTAGTTCATAGTAACTCTCTGTAGGTGGCGCTGCAGTTTTTCAGTGTATATAAGATATACATGTTTGAATGAAATGACCGACTATACAAGCCAAGCGCATACTGTTAAGTGTGCGAAGCCCTAAATTTGGCAACAGTGCTTCGCTCTGACTGCACATACCTATTCTACTTTTAAGTATCCGCTGGTCGATTATTCACAATGACTACTCTATCTTAAAATAATTAATAGCTGATTTTAAATGAATTCGGGATGTAGTCGAGTTCTTTTTTAAAATGACCAAGTAAAAAATTGAATTAGGTATTATAATTTTATTTTGAAATCAACTAATATCTAATTGCAGTAAAAAAAAGTTAAAATATTGATTATTAATTAGGAATATGTAACCCATCAATAAATAAACAATTTATTTCATTATTTTGTGCGTGAATCACCAATAATATTTAGATGATTATAAATTTAGAATTATTTGTGAAGAACATTGGCGTTGCCATACCCTTGTCTTAAGCAGGAGGTTTCTTTGCAGTAGGGGACATTTTTGCTTGTTTTATTTTGTAGTTTTGTTCTTATAGTACGCTGAACTCAAAGTGCTTTTTATACGGAGTTTCAAGTTCAAAAAAGTGCTTAAACAAGACAGAATCTTGAATACTGAAAAGGTTCAGATTCAGTAATAAATGATTGTTCATTATGAGAGTCGTCTTTTTCAGAAGATTTTGACTCCATTTGGGCAACCTCCATTCCTTCGCCGACATAAGCTTAAAAATTTTTAAAAAATTATATAGCATAAATGCAAAATTATGTTAATTACATTAAACCCTGTATAATGTAATAGTATATTGCGTACCAAGGGCCGTAAGTATCAGTTTTATGGTCGAGAATGCAGTTTGGGAAACCGAGGCGAAGCGTAGCGTAGCTGAGGTTTCCTAAGCATTCGAGACCATAAATGATACGAGGTGCGTGTACTATTTTTTCAACCACCTGAAAAATATCATAAAAATTATGAAAAATGAGTACATGTCAAATATAACATATATGATTAAACATTTTTTAGTAGGTTTGGTTGTTATAACTCCATTGCCATAGATCAAAACGTTTTATTTTATTTTCATATTTAACCTATCATCCGATATGGTAGCGCAACAACAAATCCATACCCCGTCAACTCTGGAGTTCCCCAGGGCAGTGTTCTGGGGCCGATATTATACCTCATATTCACAGCAGACCTCCCGACAATACCAGGAAACATGATGGCTACTTTCGCTGACGACATGGCGATTCTCACATCCAACACGGATCCAACTCTGGCATCCCAGCAACTGCAGACACATCTTGACTTAATACAGCGCTGGTGCAATAAGTGGCATATTCAGATTAATGAAAATAAATCAGTACAAGTAACGTACACCCTAAGAAGGGGCACTTGTCCCCCGGTCACGATCAATAACATACAAATACCCCAAGCTGACAGCGCAAAGTATCTAGGAATCCATCTGGATAGGAAATTAACCTGGAAGACACACATATGGACAAAGAGAAAGCAGCTGGGCCTGAAATTCCAAAAAATGTACTGGATGATAGGAAGAAAATCACAACTCACCCTGGAAAGCAAGACACTACTATATAAAACTATGATAAAACCCATATGGATCAATGGCATACAGCTATGGGGCACAGCCAGTACATCCAATATCGAAATAATCCGACGATTCCAATCTAAAGTACTCCGAGCCATAACAAACGCACCTTGGTACGTCCCTAATGACACAATATCCCGCGACCTTAAAATACCCACCATTAATGAGGAAATAAAAAGATACAGTGCGCGTTATAGTGATAGAATCAGTGTTCATCCTAACGTTCTAGTGGAGCGCATGATTGAAAATGACAATGAAGTGCAACCAAGACTAAAAAGGTTTAAACCGCTCGATCTGCCACACAGATTTAACTAACAACAATATTTGTTCAAATTGTAAATATCCCAAAATATGTCAAACTAGTATTAAGAGTAATATAGGTGAATTATCACTGGATAATCAACCTCCATGCTTGTAATTTAGTATGTAAGCCAAACCAACTATTGATTGTCAAATATGACAGATTGTGTATTAATAAAAAAAAAAAAAAAAAATATTTAACCATTATGCAGGTACTTAATCTACTTACCGCTCTAGGGCGCCAAAAAGTCTGCAACATATGGAAAACTTTTTTGTTCATTTGTCTTTTTTTAAATGGGTTTGAGCATTAGTTAATTATTTTAAGATAGAGTAGTCATTGTGAATAATCGACCAGCGCACGGTGTGTTAAGTCAACTTAAAAAATACAATCGGTAATTTAGTTTTGACTATGATCACGAATGGCGCAGAATATATTTTGGTTGCTAAGATACGGTAAGTAAATTACTTGTGGACAGTTCGGTGTTTTGGTATTCTCTGACAGTTCTTGTGAAATTTGAAAATAATTTAAACACAATTTAGATTACAGATATTTTACGTTGAAGTTAGATTGTTTTATAACCATGGTGTTTAAATGTTGTGTTGTAAATTGTAAATTTACAAATAATGAGAAGAAAATGCATCATTTTCCAAGTAATCCTGATGTAAGTTATTTCTCTACATTATCAGTTTTATGTAGTTTTCACACACTTTTTTAAAAATAATTATTGTAAATTAATAGATTTACAGGACGTGGACTGAGTCTGCGATGTACATTTTAGCGAAGATATGAAATTTCAGGAACATCATAACAAGACGAATCTAAAATTTAATAGTTTTCCTACTTTACATTTACCAGAACATCTTCAGTTACCTGGAACATCTTCAAATAATTTGGATGCTCCCCAAATTTTACCCGAGATGGAAATACTAAGAAGCCCACCGCCAAAAATTTTGAAAATGATAAATTCCCCAAAAGCACCCATTTTTCGCAGAGACTTGCGAAGAAAATTAAGTTTATTAAAAGAGATTAAAGTAAGAAGGAAACAGCAATTAAGTCCAAAGGCTAGAAAATTATATCAAATAGCCACTGGTTTAAGGAAACTGTGAGGAAGTTAGATAGGGAGAATGCCAGCAACATCAAAAGAGTAAAAGAAGCAGCAAAAGTGACAGTTTCAGAAGACTTATTCAAAAATAAAATTAATTTAACAACATTCAATTTTATTAAGTCTCAGTTAAGAATGCAAAACAAAAAAAGCAAGGGCCGACGTTTCACAATTGAAGACAAAATATTTGCACTATCATTGTTAAAGCAAAGTCCAAAAGGTTACAGATTATTGCAAAAATCCTTTGCATTACCTTCAAGAAAAACGCTGATGTCAGTGTTAAATACAGTACCTTTTGTTTGTGCACTAAATAAACATAAATGGACCCTTTGGATAGATACTGCAGCTTACTTTTTGACGAAATGTCACTCGAGGCTTCGTTAACATACAACAAAAAGGTGAATTGCATTGATGGCTTTGAGGACAATGGAGAAGAAAAAAAATCAAAATTGTTAAAATTAGTTAATTTTAATTTTGACTGCAGTTGTGAAAAACATAATTGTGTTCTTTTGTTTATTAATATTTTTGTTAATTTTTATATTCATACATGGACTAAAAATGTAAATAATATTTTGAAAGGTTTAGATTTAAGAAACATTAATGATAATGTAAAAAAGATAGCTTCAGATAGATATAAAAAGTTTAAAATTAAAAAAACAAAAAATCAGAAATTTGAAGCAGCTACAATAGGTTATTTAAAACCTTTCATGTAGTTCTAGAGACTTTAGACATGTTAGTAACTCTTTAAATTTCAATTTCAATTCATTCGCTTATGTTGAATTTTTACTGCTTCTGCGTGCTTTTTCTTCAGTTTGTTTTAAATTAAAGTCACACTTCCAAATTTAAGTACTACTTCTGCTGTAATCAGTGATGTGGGTTGTCTAGAAAATATTAAATCAGAACCTGATTAATGAATCAGTTTTGTGTTTATGTTAACGACTCTCCTCAAAACAACAAGCTAAGCTAAAGCTCTTTGTTGTCTACATATTCAAGGTGTTCCCCTATTCTCAGATGGGTAATTTTATAAGCAGGAAGTTTTCAGCAAAAACCTTGAGCAAATTTTCCTAAAAATTTTCCAATTCAGAATATATTCTTCAGAAAATGTCACCCCACATCACTGAATGTAATATTATGAACTGATATGGACATGTGTTTGTCAAAAGACCCTGTAATAACACCAGTAACTGTATTGTACAAATTTAACTTATTTCGTAGGTCCTCATTTATAATTTTTTTTATATGGAATTAAAACGCTTTATTTCTGATATATTTGTAGTTTTACTAATACATTTAAATGCGGTATAATTTTACCTACAATTTGAATTTCCCGCTATACAATGTTTAGCGCCATTTGCGATCATCATCATCATTAGCTCATTCCATCCATCGTCGGACGTAAGCCTCCCCTAACGTTTTCCATTGTTTTCTGTCGTTAGTCTTCTGTAACCAATCATAACCAGCTATTCTTTTTATATCATCCGTCCATCTTGTTAGCGGTCTGCCTCTACTCCTTTTATTTTCCCGGGGTCTCCACTCTATTATTCGACGTGTCCATCTATTGTCTTTTGTTCTTCCAATGTGGCCAGCCCAGTTCCATTTTCGTGTGCATATACGTTGTATGACATCTGTTACTTTTGACTTTCTTCGAATTTCCATATTGGGTATCTGATCCTGTAGTGTTATGTTTAACATTCGTCTCTCCATTGCTCTTTGAGCTTTTTGTAGCCTATCTATGATGCTCTTATTGAACGACCATGTTTCTGTTCCGTATGTCATAACCGGTAATACATACTGGTCAAAGGTTCTTGCTTTTATTGTGTTTGGTAAATTAGATCTTAATACATTTTGTAATTTGCCAAACGCTGACCAGGCCAGTGAGATTCTTCTATCTAGATCCGCCTTTAAGTTGTTCTTGGATAGCTCGATTTTTTGTCCTAGATATATATATGATTCAACTTTTTCAATCTTTTCATCTTGTATTGTTACTTGTTGGTCTTGATTCTGCTCTGCTGTTTCGTTTGTAAGGTATTTTGTTTTGCTTAAGTTCATCTTGAGTCCTATCTTCTTTGATCATAGATCATAGTCAGTACTATTTCATGTATTGTAGTATGTTTATAGAGTTTCCTATCTATATAAACGTATTATATTTTTTATCTATGGACCAGCGGATACTTAAAAGTAGAATAGGTATGTGCAGTCAGAGCGAAGCACTGTTGCCAAATTTAGGGCTTCGCACACTTAACAGTATGCCCCTGGCTCGTATAGTCGGTCATTTCATTCAAACATGTATATCTTATATACACTGAAAAACTGCAGCGCCACCTACAGAGAGTTACTATGAACTAAACCGCGTATATACTGAGGTAAAACCCATGAATACGAAGCCCTACAAAAAATTGAAATCTCACTTAAATAAAAAGTTTAATAAGTGTCTACTGGAGTAAGGGAACTACTGTTTGTAATACAGCTTTCAATAGCAGAATACGGTAGGTAATCATTGTGTTAACAGAATACCACATAATGTAACAAGAGTAAATAAAGACAATTTAAATTTCAAATTTTCACCTGTGTTACATTACACAGAACATTGTGTATTTATATATACAATCCTACAATTACATGTATTTTAACATAAGGAAACCAATTTAAACAGGTACTAATGGCTTGTACTTTGGAAATTATTGCAATTATTAAAAAAATAAAGAATATGCTTATTTCATCAATTAATAAACTATGTAACTTATAACAACAAATAATATTGGAATGAAACCATACCACAGCATCATCATCAGCATATGTATGATTAAGAGAACGTATCAAAAACAGTAACAACTCCATTCCACTTATCGTCTTGTATTTCACAGCTATATATTTATTCAACACACAATATACTTAAAAGAAGGTCCTATTTTGTGTGCATTTATATTAGGTATTTGTTTTATCAGTTAATATGTTCACATAACAAGTAAAATTTTCAATAAATGAACAAAATCTTACGCTTACAGGAATGGAATAATTTACATTACCTTTGCCGTCAATACACATTTCAAGTAAAATAGGACCGTTCTCTTAATCTTCTAACTTACACACTAAAAAAACAATGCTTTTCCACCATTATATGTTAACTAAAGTTACACCTAATTTCAGTCTCTTAATTTTAAAATTTTGGACATTTATTTGCAAAATTGTTCTGTTACATTACATAGGGTGGTTTAGCAGTTATAACACCCAAAAAATAATATCAGTTTTGTTAGAGGCTACAAGTTTTCCAATCTTAAAACATGTTAAAAAATAACTTATCCAATTCTTTTTTAAGTTGAGCTAAAATCATAAAAAACATATGTTACTATTAAAACGTAGCATAACATTTAGCAATATTACTTTTAAACATCCTGCGATTGAAAAATTATTGTAACTTACAAACCACCCTATAAAGCAGTGGCGGCTCTTAAGAGGGAGTTCTGGGGCGGCGCCTTAAAATTGAAAATTCAATGATATTTACATGTTCAATCGAGAAACTCCAGTTACGTGCTACGTATTGCGAGATTGCCACCTCCAACAGAATGTCTTGTATGACTGTTTAACATGTTTACCATGACAATGGGTTATAAAATACGAACCAATTAATTCAATGTGGGCGCACAATAATACGCCCCAGCGCAGTAGCAACTGATAAGTTACAAGTGCAATTTCTGTTGTGTAAGTTCTTTTTCTTTTGTCTATTCAGTTGGATTATGTGTTCAAAAATTTATCAATTTGTTTTTTGTTTATACCATTTTTATTTTTGTATTTTTTTTTTTAGAATTATAAAAGTTCAGCTCAAGAAGTTTTAAAATTGATCTCTAAAACGCGTTACGTCCGGTCCTTTCGCACGTCAAAAAAAATTGACGAGCCTCCACTGCTATAAAGCTTGAACTTACAAAGTAATAATTTTGTCCACGTTAAACAAACTTTGGGTGTTTATTTTTTAACATTAATTGTTTTTATAATGCTCATTTGTACATTTTCTATAGTTACAGTTAGAGTCCAGAGTTGTACGCAGGTAACAAAAAAATATTTTATTTACAATTAACTTGTACAAGAAAACATTAATCAGAATTTCTTTACACCACTGCATAAAGCCTTATAAACGCCAATTACCATGCCATTTTTTTTTAAACAAAACATTTGGCTCACAATTTCCATCTATGATCATTTTGTGCTGATGATTATGGTCACCACCTTATACAACACTACAATACACCTACACAACAGGCATTTTTCCAATTTAACATTACACATTTAAAAAAAAACATCTAAAATATTATAAAACCATATAAAAATTAGCCCTTCCATAAAAATCCAGGCCATATTTATCACATCATCTTAACTGGGTGGTTCTCAAACTCTATTAAGTGCCAAATAATATTATTTCAAAATGAATACTAACAATTTTTTGTTGGTTCCACCTTGACAATAAAACATGACCTTATTAGGTACTGAGCAAATCTTAACTGTGCGTCCTCATCAAATACCTTTGGGGATGTTCTATAATTCAACTGGCATAGGCTGCAATTCATTAAAAAAAAGTAGGATGGACGAATGGCTCACTTTAACAAATCTATGCCAATGTTAACAACTTCATACGGCGGTCATGTTTGTTCAACTACTGCTGTTAAACGACTCTTAAATTCAAGTTTCAAAACCACTTACAATTCATATTTAACGAAAATTCGAGAAAGGAATTTCATAATTAATAAAAAAAAAAAATATTTTACCTTACTCATAACAAATGATAGGTATAGAATTAAAATGGGTAAATACCAAAAATAATTTATTATTCCGACTCCTCACTACTGGAAGTTTCTTGCATTGCCATGAACCAGCCATTACGACCTGGGTTGGGAGTCACAGCTCTAGAATATGAATGTTTTTTAAGTAACATACCTATTTACATTAAAATTAACTTCAGTACTACCTTGGCTTTCTAATTTGAGTTGGCAGTGTAAGCGATGTACGATAATAGGGAACTTCTTCACTTGTTTCTGGTCTTCTTTGTAATGTCATGGTTTCGTTAAATACGTCACCTTCCTCATCCTCTGCATTTACAATTTCCGAAGATTTGCAGTTTTCACATTCACTTCTACAAATAAATAGACACTTTAAGTTTAAATAAATCACAATTAATCTCGATAAAGAAACAAATGAAGCATTATAAAACTGTAGAATCCCAATTTATATATTTTTGCAATTCAGAATTGCCCTAATCCTCTTCGAATTTTTGATTCAATAACACAATACAAAGTTTGCGTTTAAGCCCTACTGCTGTCAATGACAGTAAAACAGGAATGGTTGCATTTGGTTAATGGTTACGCCGTGGACGTCTATCGTACTATTTAGTTAACAGCGGCACGCTGGATTCGCCATGGTTGTAGTGGCAGAATAGCTTTTTGGCTGATTTAGTAAATTCCGAGAAAACAAAACAAATGTAGTCTGAAAGCGTTTCTTACTTTTTTCTAAAATTAACCATTTTATACTCTTTCTACTTCCTTATATTTTCAGTATACGGAATGATTTCATTAAAATTTTCGAAGATTTTGATGGAAATAGATATTTTGTACCTCGAGAAAATCAAAAAAGGGGTTAAAAAATGTCTGTGGGTGCGTGAAAAATCCGAAATAGAAAATTTTTTGATAATTGTGATTTTACGCTGTACTATTCAAAAACGAGTTAACATGTTGACATAAACTTAGAGTATATTAGTCCTAGGAAAGCACAAAAGAAACATTTTTGAGAAAATGATGACTGTGAAGTAAAAAATGCTCATGAGTGATAGTAGAATAAGGTTATATATGATTCCACAATATTATTCCATTATTGACATTGTATTTTCTGCAACTAATACCTTGCCTTATTGTATTTCTTGTTTTAATTTTTTCCTTGCTACAAAAATTTATGCAGAAAGTAAAAAGGTTTTAATTTTTTGGAGCCGCTAAATATGAGGAACCCAGCCATAGACACACACCTAGAGCTTTATGTCTAAATGCGACACTGCTATTGGGGCTACAACACTGAATAAATAGTTTTGGAAATATAAAAATTAAATGTTTTTTTAGTATAGGAAAGTCCAAGCGAAGTGATTTGCTCATTTATTTAATTTTTGTTCAAAAATTTCAAATATTTATAATTTACTAGAGCGTGATTAGTAAAATCACTCTTGTGAGAAAAATAAACAATTATTGGAGCGACGAAAAACACAGACTTGCATTATGTTCATCTTAAAAAATTTGCCCATTGCCATAGGTATACACTGTTAACTAAATGCACCCTGCTCGTTAACCTACAATAATATCATTCCTTCATTCATGCCCCACATTTGCTGATCATTATTTTCCTTTGACGCTGTTAGATTTTTATTACTTACTAAAGCAATAACAAAAACAAAAAGCAGAAATAAAATTACCTGTAATCATCTTCATCTTGTGATGATGATAAGCACTGATATGAAATGAAGCTGCGTTCATCCTCTCTGGTTTTAATTTTCTCTTCCGGTTTATACTCGAGAAGACCAACACGAGATGAAGATGCAGATTCGAAATCACTCGATTTTGAAGGTGAGGAATCTTTATTGAAGTTTTCTGACAAGTTAATTTGAGATTTGACCAAATTCACAGATAGTACCGTATCATGAGAACTCAACTGTTTTGGTAGCGTTCTATGAGTAAAACTATCAGCTTCAAATCGTTTGAATATATCACTCGGTATGTATTCGCTATTTGAACTAACAGAAACTGTCAGTTCTTTTAAATTCTTAGGCAAAGTACGATGTAAAGGCATGTCTCTACATTCCTTGCGTGTTCCCAAATTTTTTAAATTGCTTTCGGATCTTTCACCAAAACGAGTTTTATCCAATTCTCTTTTAGTACTGCTTTCCGCTAATATATAAACATTATCCTTACTTTTACTTTCTCTTATACGAGGCAAGGCCTTGCTTTGGTATTCTGATAGAAGTGGTATCGTTCTATGTCTCATGTTTTCGTAACTGGGATTAATATTTTCATAACACGCTTCTCCGATATTATTTTCTATTTGAGGCTTATCTGTTTTCCTGACATGTGTCTCTTTTGGAATAGAATTTCTTAATATTATGTTTTCGTATTTATGAAACTTCAAGTTATGTTTATCTATATTTGATCTTTCACAATCTGTAAGGATTTGTGATTTTTGCTTAACACTTTTGCGTTCCGAACTTGAACTTGTCACAGGCCTATCACTTTTCCTATTTACTATAATATTTTCATAAGATTTTGATTTTTCAGCGGAAGCACAATTTTTAATATTCTTATCTTGCGCTGGCACACTATGATTGCTTCTAACTTCAGAATGCGTTGCAGTTTTTACTAACGGCTCAGCATGATGAGTACTTACGGTTTCTATTGTTACATTAGCATACTCTTGGCTATTGTTCGACCTATTGGTTAAATGTTGGTGCCTGCATTGAACAGGATTTGAGGTAACTTGAGTTGGCCTTATCTGATGTGGTTGTAAACCAACATCGTTTGGTGAATTGGTGATAACTGCTTGACTACTAATGATGTTAGTATCAATTTGAGCACTTCGAATTGCTTCTTCGTATGGTGGGGGTGCTTCTCCTCTGGGGAAATAGTTTCCAGGAGGCTTCCAAAGGGAGTAATGGGCATTTGATTCTTCATAATGAAATTCTAGATCATTATTTCCTGTTCCCAAATAACTGAAAAGACAATTGAATCTAATTATTTAATCTAGCCTTAGCAATGTAAATTTATGGTGAATTAGATCTAGTTAACTGTTTCTACACATTCTCTTGTTTTGTAAAATAGGTACCTACCCATATATTTTTTCTGAATTATTACTCACCCAATACTTCCAGGTAGATAACCTAAACTTCCGGTAATATATCCGATGCTATTTAAACTTCTTTGATCTTCACTAAGTTGTCTATTTTGGCGAACTCGCAACTTATGTCTACGAAATCGATGAACAACAAAAAATAATAACGATAATGTCAAAATGACAAATACAGCACTGGCAATGAGTCTCAAAGCTAAATCATATGTGTCCTTGTATGTATCATTGGCCGTTAATATGTCATCCAGGCATTTAAATTCACAGCAGGAATTGCCTCGTTGGAAAGACTTGCAATTCTATAAATTGGTGAAAAACGTTTAAATACATAGTGGTAAAACTGTTATTATGCAACTTACTTGTGGTTGAGAACACAAAACGGACTTGCACCATTTTGGGCCGCCTTTGTCGCAAATACACAATGTACAACTATTTGGTCCTGGAACGTAATGTAAACCTTGAGATACAATCTGGGAATGTATGTCAACACAATGTCCATCAGCATCTAAAATATAAAATATATTAGGGCAACCTGTTAAAACAATGTCAACCTAACCATAAAGAGAAATAACAAATATCACAAGCACGAGGATACATACACAATATTTTAATCAAACATATCCCACTAAATAGTGCAAATTTCTGCCACATTTCTGCATTTTTTGGTCATATATTCTATAAGATTTAAAGATCTACATTACGGACACAAACAGGTCAACTTGACATTTTGTTTATCGATTTTCTACGGGTTAAAGCCCCGATCACAAGCGATTCAAACGTCACTTAAAGTAAGGATTTCAGTTCACTTGTAACGCTACTTCTACAATAGGTTATTTTAGACAGTTCTAGAACCTCCCCCACCACTCTACCTTGATGGTCACGGTCAGGGTCATACATCATGGTCAAGGCCACCTCCCCTACCACCAAAACCTTCAGTTTCCAGGTCATTGATCAAGGGCACCTACCCCCACCACAAAGGTCAACTTGCAAAGCCAGCAAATAATTGAAACGCAAATAGAATAGAATTTGTTTAATTTTTATAATACATTACAATCTTTAGTTGTAATACATAAACACATTATTCTCTCTTAACATTCAATGTTATGTGTTTATGATAAAAATTTGAGAAAAATTTACATTCAGCATAAATAAGTGTCCTAATAATGGGTAAACTAGAAATATGTAATATAAATGACAAATGAGTTATAACCGAAAACAAAAAATCAAAAATTTTAGTTTTTATTTAGTTTATTCAGAAACTAAGCACGATAGTTCCAATTTCTTTTTAGGTTATTAGTAAGCATAAAATTCTACAACTTTTCTCTAATTTAACCATAGTTACACATACCTACCTACCTAAACCTACACCACTTACCTACACCTACCTACCTACACCCACCCAGTATAGCATATAGCTTCTAACGTCAATTTCATTCAGTATAGCATAGAGCTTATAACGCCAAATAGTATATACTTTATAACGCCAATACCACTCAGTATAGCATCTACCTTATAAAGTCAATCCCATTCGCTACAATAGCGTATACTACCCTATAACGTCAACCCCATTCAGTATAGCATAGAGCCTATGACACCAATCCCACTCAGTATAGCATATAACTTATAACGTCAATCCCGTTCAGTATAGCATACAGCTTATAACATCCATCTCACTCAGTATAGTATAGAACTTAGAACGTCAATCCCATTCAAAATAGTACACAGCTTATATCGCACATATCACTCAGTATAGCATAAAGCTTATAACGCCAATCCCACTCAGTATAGCATATACTTCATAACGCTAATCCCACTCAGATAAATACTTTTTAGCGTCAATCCCATTTGGTATAATAGCATATACCTTATAACGTCAACCCCATTCAGTATAGCATAGAGCTTAAAACGCCAATCCCACTCAGTATAGCGTACACGTTGTAACGTCAATCCCATTCGATATAATACATTTTAACGTCTATCCCATTCAGTATATCATACACTTTATAACGTCAATCCCACTCACTATAGCATGTATTACTATGATATCTTGAAGCTGGGTTGTTTGGACTGGAGTATTGTAATTCCTTACGGCAGTCTTTGGAAGTTTGTTGCATTTTATTTTACAATCATAGATTTGTGAAGTGGTATTCAAAGTTTTAAACTCAGGGATGCGTATTCTTGAAACAAAAATAGATCAGGGAAGTAGACAAAAAAAAGAGGAATGTTGGTTAGTTATGGCTTGTCCTAAAAAACAGAGAAAAGCTTTTTTCATTCTCTGAAAGAAAAAGAGAAAGAACACCAGTTACATGGAATAAACTAGTGGCTTTCATTGAATTAAAGCTATAACAAAACGAATAAGAGTATTTTCAATCATTTTGGAAATACTCAAAAATAAGATTGTATAAAAGATGTCCAATACGTAAAATTGCAGTCATAGTGGAGGAAGGTGGGAATTATAAGATGGTATAAAAGCAGTCTAGTACGTGTTTGAGGCTACAGTGGAAGAAGGTGCAAGATAGATTAACGATCTTGAATTAATAAATGGTAATGAGATTGTTATCGGAGCCGTGTGGTGTGTTTTTGGAAATAATCTAACCAGAGAAGAAAGAGTATATCATTCAACAGTTATCAAGTCAAGGACCACAACAGTAATTGTGAAGAAACTAAGATAAGTGGTTTTTAAAAAAATACAATTTTAAAATTTCTTGATCCCCTATAAATTAGCATACCTTTAAAATTGACATTTAATTAATAAAGACTTTTGTAACGTGATATTTGGTTGTGTGTTTCTGTTTTATTCATCTCATCTCATTTTTCCAAAAGCTTTATAACGACCCTGAGATTAAAAAAATCCATTAAAAATAAAGTTCAACATTTTAGATCATATTATAAATAACGGCGCGTCTAGCTCCACGTTAACGTGGAGCATTAAAATATTGTTAGATCCACGCGATGACGTCACAATCCTGCGCACTAATTCATCAATGAGTGAATGCAACTTTGTTTTCGTATTTTTTCTTTAAAAATATAACTGCTGTTAACCATAACCTCGGGCGTACAGTAAAGACCAACAACATTGTTTTAAAAAAAGCAGTAATAATTAAATAAAAAAAAAAGTTTGGGCCCAACCGAGATTCGACCTCTCAACCATTTATGCAGTAAAATGCTGTACTGCCGCATGTCCACCTGAGCCACTACGAAGTTGCAAGCAGTCGCTAAAACACGTAATATAAACTTCAGACAGTCAAACCGTGCAGATGACGTTTTGCGTGGATCTAAAAATATTTTAATGCTTCACGTTAATTTGGAGCTAGACATGTTGTATAAATAAAGGTAATTGTGACATACAAGCATTTTAAAATTATCTTCAGGTACGTGCTTTGGGGCTGTATTTTGCAGGCTCATATAATAACATTTAAAATGGCACTCAATAACGTGGGACGTTGGTGAACACCGTGGCATTTTTGTGAATATCGGGTTAAAGTGTTCAACAACAAGCTCACTTATTTAACGAATTTATTTATTAAAAAAGCTTAGTGGAATAGGGAAAGTTGTTTTGATATGGATTTGAAAAAGTTATAGTCTGAAAAAATGGCGCAAGGAAACCGCAGAATGTTAAGAATTTCGACAAGAAAAGATAATGAAGAAGAGTCAAATACAGAAGGTCAAAATAAAGACCAAATAAGAGAAGTAGAAGCAGTTGCGGCTATAGAGCAACAGGGGTAAAAAGAAATACAGAAAGAGTACAAAATAAACCACAGAAAGAAAACGAAGTTCTACAAGAAGTAGATTTGAAAACAGTAATGCAACTGATGATAAAGAAAATGGATGAAAAAATGGATAATAATGCTAAGAAAATGGAAAACATTGCAAAAGAAACCAAAGAAAGTGTAGAAAAGAAAATAGATGAGAAAACGGAATTTTATTTGTATTTCATCATCCTAACTAAATTATTATATTTATGCATATATTTAACAGATGCCGTGGTTATTTTGTGAAAGTTCATATTAAAATAAAATAGCAATAAAAATGTTGTTAAACTTGTCACTATTCCACTTTATTAATTAAATTTTACACAACATGTTTCATCAAGTCACACCTGATAATGTCCTAGCGGATGAAACATGTTGTGTAAAATTTCATTAATAAAGTGGAATAGTGACAAGTTAAAAACATGTTTAGTGTTATTTTATTTTTATATTTATATGTTGTAAAAAAGATTAAAATGCACCGGCTGCAGGCTTGCCGCGAATTAATTTGTAAATTTGCCGCAATTTTTTACAGTTGATGACGTAATGCAGTGGCTCTTAAACTGTGCACTGTAGCATACCATGCTTAATACTATATTATTATGGTGCAGCTAGTGTAGAAGAAAAGTTTTCGTCGGTCGCTACATCAGATTAGTGGGGAATATTCCAAAAAAATACCGGATTTTTTATATGAATAGTGGAAAATAACGGAAATCTTATGTTGTAAAATTTAATTTTATATTGAGTACAACTACAAAATTAACAATGATGAAATTCAATGTGTCATTACAATTATGGACTTAGGGATTATGTTTGATTCTAAACTAACGTTTAATCATCATATTAATTACACATGCGGGAAAGCGTTGAAAATATTAGGATTTATGTTAAGAAATGTTAATGAAATTAACAATCTAAAATGTAAAATTGTATTATACTGTTCCCTAGTTAGATCGATTTTAGAATATTGCTCCACGATTTGGTCTCCTTACTACAATATTTATAAGGATAAGATTGAAGGGGTTCAGCGTAGGTTCTTGAGACATGTAGCTTATATGTTAGGTGTACAGCATTATGTAGTAGGTTATGATTTTCTTTTATCTGCTTGCAATATGAATACAATGGAAGAGCGCAGAAATATAGCCGATCTTTGTATACTTTTTAAGATTATTAACAGCCAGTGCGATTGCAAGGACTTACTTGAGATGATATCATTTAATATACCTGGGAGGAATCTCAGAAGTAATAGACTCTTCTACAACTCCTTCCACAGCTCAAATTATGCTATAAATTCACCCATAAATAGAATGCTACGACTCGGAAATTCCTGCGAAATTGACTTTTTCGACAAGTCGTTAACTACATTTAAAAATGTTTTAAAAAGTCAAATTCATACTTTATCTTAGTGCTGTATACCTACTTATAAACTAAATTCACTGCATTACAATTACAATTATAAATTTATTGTCCAATTTTGTATCTATAAATCTACTGATAGTTATATTGTCATGTGATATTTTTCATGTTTGTATTATGCGAAAATGGTGCTCGTAAATAAATACATTATTATTATTATTATTAATAACTTTTATGTCCCCACGTTATGTTTTGCATGGTACAGTACGTCACATAATGGGTGAGTTCAGAAAATCTCAGCAGCTGAGTGGCTCACTCAGCAGTACCATCTGAACGTCGCTTCTGATCGCCTGCTGCAACAAAGTAGCTTAGTAAACATCTAATTAAACGTTAAATAGGCAGCAATGACGTTCAGATGGTACTGCTGAATCAGAAATTCAGCTGCTGAGATTTTCTGAATGCACCCAATTACCTTCGTGTTAATGTTCTGTGCCTTCGTGTATGTTTTGTGCCAATTACAATTGGTATATTGACACTTTGCAGTTAGAAAGAATTATATATTAATAAAATATTTTGAGATTTTTATGACTATTATAAAATTATTTTAAATTTTATTTATACTTTATATGTTAAGATAACGGTTATCTTAACATTATTAATAACCAAATGATTGTGAACCTTTCACACACACTGGAAACGTTTTGCCTTGAGCTGTCAAGGGTCCAAGGATGTGTTAATTTTAGGTTATTGTTACTCCCAAAGTTTTCGGTCTTAATGATTTAAAGTAAAATATTTTAAATATGGGTTTAAAATCGTGTCAAATCATACTAGACAACAATTGGGGCACGTATTATGCTGGACAGACAGTAACTGGAAGAGTAGAATTAATCATTGATTCACCGAAAAAGGTCAGAGGTAAGTAATGACTTAAAAAAGTATTGTTAATTATTTGATTTTGCAAAACATTTTTTTTGTTATTAGGTGTTGCAATACTCTTCAAAGGTGAAGCAAATACCAAGTGGATTATTGAAGAGTCCAAAACTAATAATGAAGGAAAGCAAGAGGATGAAAGAATTGAACTTGCGGGAATGGAGGATTATTTTAAAATACAGTACTATCTTATTGGGGGACAAGGTAAAAACTAGTACTTGTTGTTCAGTATGACTAAAATAATTTATATTTTGTCCCTGAATTGAGTAATAATTTTTTTAAATTTGAAATGAAAAGGATAGTCTACGTGTTGACTGCCATCGGGGCCTGTAGAACTTAGAACAGAAGTGGCAAGGAGGCCAGTATAACATATTACATTAAGTGCATATAATTGGCCAGCTCAAAATTGAATAATAATGGAAAATTTACTTCATTTAACATTTTTAAACTAGTACTAATTATAGTATAAAAATGAAATATTTTTCAAAAATGCAGACATTTATAACCTTGGCACTTTTGAAACGTAAAATGAATTGCGTAGGTAAATTCTGTGATGCATGATCTGCTGGGTAAAACATATTACATAATTGTTGATTGTTATTTCTGTCAGTATTTAATGACCCATGATCCCCTGAAACTTTTACATATATATATAGTGTCCAGATTTCTAGACTAGTATTTAAATTATGAGGCAATCAAATCATAATAAACCCTGCAATAATTCCTTTAAATATATAGTTGGTGCACATATAAATTGTAAAGGAATTATCTACGAGCTTAGTATGGTAACACATGTTTGATCTTATGCTAGCTTTTCTAAATAGTATTAATAGTAGTAATAAATATTATTTGGTCAGCTGTAATTGATGCTTGTGTAATATTAAAATAAAATAAAACAGGCTTTATAAGCATAGAATATGAATGGTCATGAGTTTTAAAAGTACTTCACGAAACAGAGATTTTATGAAACTGCAAACAGTATGTTTGTGGGTAACTCCATAGATCGTGAATAAATATTGAATGTTTTTTTAACAATTATTTTCAAATATGAATAATGTTCATATTTTTTATTATGCTGTGAATAGTAAAATAATACATAAAGTTTTGCAGTACAAGTCTGAAATTAAATACTAAATTTTGGATTATTGTTCAAGCACTCTTTAAGAAAAAACCAAAATTCCAACATTGTACTTTATGCTGTGCATACTTCAAAACGTTCTCCTTAATAAAAACCAATGCTAATAATAATTCTTTTATATTTTGCATAAAGGTGGTCCTCTTGGAAAACATATCTATCGATTCATGTGTATGCTGCCACCAACCGTACCATCCTCATTTCAAGCATGCATAATTAAATATATACCGATCACGTTTTTTTACAATTACTTTAAGTACGAATTACTTTTATACTTTTATTCTATTAAATATGATATTCAAATAAATTTTGCAATACAGATCCAAAGTTACATATCAAATCTTTAATTATTTTCCATTTAAAAAGGAGTGAAAATTCCAACATTTTTTATTTCAAAATTTTTTTTTTAATTGTGATAATATCTGATACTAATATTTTTTTGATATTTTGCATTCAGGTGGCGAAGTAGAAATACCTCCTGGACAACATGCTTATCCTTTCACATGTGTGCTGCCACCAACCTTACCATCCTCATTTGAAGGGGAATTTGGTTATGTGCGTTACACTATTAAAATAACATTAGATCGGCCTTGGAAATTTGACCAAGAGACAAAGAGAGCCTTCACAGTACTGTCTCCTGTCGACTTGAATATGAACCAAAGATTGAAGGTACTACTCAACACGGACGCTAGTCATTATTTTATTATTGAAAATGGTTAATTTAAACTCTATAAAATTCTTTTAGGATCCATCCCGAATCACTTTAGAAAAATATTTTTGCTGCTGTTGGTGTAGATCTGGACCCTTGACATGTGTTGTCTCTATCCCATGCACTGGCTATGTGCCCGGTCAAATAATACCGATAGTAGCCGAGGTGGATAATATTTCTAATATTGAAATAATAGGTGTGCAGTTTACATTGCAAAAGGTAATCTGATAGTACTGTAAGGTGGTGATGAGGTTTTTCGAATGAAAATAGTCAAACCATGTGATTACAAAACATCTGGAGAAAATCATTCGAATGATTTTACCAATTTAAAATTTTCGGTTTTGTCTATTTCGGAAGCAGACGTTGAAGGGATACCCATTACATTAGCCAGCAGCAAATGTCCAATGTAAACCTCTCTCTTTTCTATAGCTTAATGCAAATTCATAATACATCGTATCATGATACGATGACACTACGAGTCGTCAAGGTTCGTATACATACAAGTCGTGACTTTGTGATGATGCAAATGCACTAATTAAGATGCAGACAGAATATTCTCGGTTATTCCTAGTCTCATTTTTTAAAAATAATTTATTTGTAAAACAGAAAAATACATCCACTTTTGCAGATTATAGAAATATTACTTAAAAATGGGCGAAAATTATACATATTTTAAATCGCTGGTACTTTCCCATACTGCTCCTTGGCAGTTTGAAAGTTCTCGAGCAAAGTTTTAAATTGAGCGCCGCAGGCCGAGGCCGCCCCATTATGAACGGCAACATAATTTTGCATCAGCTGTTTGCATGCTTTAACGCGCATTTATACAGGGTGAATTAAAAGTATGAAATATCAATGCCACAGCTTCAAATAATAACTTTACGAAAAATTACGTTAAATGCAAAAGTTGTTTGGTAGACAGTTCCACATCATTGTAAATCAATTTCACTTATACAGAGTGTTTACTTTTCAAAGGACAATAACCAACTTTTTTATTTTAAATGGAACACCCTGTATATTATTACATTTCTGAATGCGAAATCTAGTTCTATGTAAGATGGTATCAAGTATTCCTATACTTAAACTGTACGGTTGTTGAGTTATTCAAGATTTTTTTTTGACAATTGCCGGCAAATTAAAAATAGTAATAACTTGAATAGGTTTTTGAGTTATACCATTGATTATATTATTTGGGAAGATATCTAACCATTACGGGGAAAACGTTTGAGAACGAAGTTCTAGCCGTTTGGGGGCGCGTCGCTTGATACCTGGTGCCTAGAACATGAGTTAAACTGAGCCTGGTGTAAAACCTTTCTTAAAAATTACAGCGCAGCTGCAATATTTTGTTGGTTACTAAAACGGCACTAAGCTAAATTTGAATAATCGCGGCAAACTTATCATGGTCTATAGTTTTGATTTACCGCAGTTTTATCATTGATTCGTCAACAGTTTTATTTTATAGGTCGTTTGTAAACAGTCTATAACTTTTTAATTCATATATTTGTGCATATTTGTAATTTGTCTTTAAAAGTGCACTAAAAGAAATTAGTAAACATTATTTGCGACCTAACATTGACTTAAATAATATGTATCATTAATAGAGCAAGGATAATTATGCACTTTAAAATACAAAAATATGCATGCATTTATGCACGAAAAACATGTAAAATATGCACTTTGATATGCACTTTAAAAATTCAAATTTTCCGTAAATATTAACTTCTTTATTTGCACTTGCATAATACATATTAAAGAAACAAGTAAAAATTCAACTATAATTATTTCTAAGCTAATTACTGCATTTAAACTATTATTTAATTATTCTGTAACATTATTTAAACATTTTACAATTAAAAGTTGTTTTAAGTTTTCGAACAAAAGTCCTTGTCTTCTCTCACTTAAAACATATTTATATTCGGAAAAAATGCTCTCAACATCACACGATGCTATAGGAGCAAATTTAAATTTAACGATTTCTGCAATATCGTAGTTTTCTATTAGGTACAGAATTATTTGATTTTTTACTGTTACCATTCAAAACACAACATATATCCTGAAGTTCTCTAAACCCACTGTTCTTATCTAAAATAAAAGAAAGTTTTTGTGTAACCGCAGCCGTTGTCTTGGGAACGGTTTTAATTTTATCTACTACACTTTTCACAATTTTTAAATTTTCGCTTAACAACACTCCACGTTTTTCTAATTTAACTATTGCTGGCGGAATGCACATAAAATGAGTTTTTATAAAAAATAATTTTTCCCGAACCCGCTTCTTCTTGAAAATTTCTTGAGCCGTTTCTACAGCTTTTGCCTCAGAAGGATCCAGACTGTCAATAACGGTTCTCACAATTTCAAAATTATCTGCATAGTACTCCGCTGCTGTCAACCAAGTTCCCCAGCGAGTTACAACTGGTTCGGGTGGCAACGGTATATTAGGAGCCTTTTCTTGAAAAGTTGTAATTCTGCTTGGAGCTTTTACAAAAATCTTCTTGACTACAGATATCAATTCATTGACTTCTGGATTCTCTGAACGGATAGTTTCTGCAACTCGATGTAGGCCGTGAGCTAAGCAAGTTACATGAATCATTTTAGAATATAAAATTTTTAATCCTTCCATAGCTTTGACCATGTATGAAGCAGCATCCGTGCAGACCAGTAAAACTTTAGGCCGTTTTCACACACACCGGCAAAACCGGAGCCGGTGACGGCGACGGCGGCGGATGCAATGTAATTAAATTAGAGCTTTCACACATAGTCCGGTCCGGCAGATTTGTCGGTCCGGCAGCCGACACCGAAAAATGCAGCCGGTGTTGAACTCGACAGTTCGGATGCCGGGCCGATCTCCGTCTTGTCGGTTCCAATGTTTCCTTGTGCGCAATTGTCCACGCAGGTCTAGACTTGCCGGTGCCGGAGAGGTGTTTATGTTTCGTTTAAATTACTAGTATTGTAGTTGTTGTCATTGCAATCAGAACAATTTTATATATTTCTATCATTGCGAAAATGAGTAAATTGTTCAAGTACGATGTTGCGACATTAATAGAATTTGTGGAAAGTAAACCTTGTCTGTGGGATAAAACAGCTGATTGTTTTAAAGATAAGATCGAAAAACAAAAGGCTTGGAAAGAAGTCTCTAAAGAAAAAATCTGGTCAAGCCACTAAGAGGAAGTATTTATATCACGATAACCTAACATTTTTGTTAAAAGTGGTACAATCAGATGACACGGAGTCAAGTATGGATGATCCCCAGCTTGACCAACAGGAAACCCAAGATGAGGAAGAAGCAGATGCAGAAATAGAGATGCAAACCCAGAGGAATGTTGGTGCAAAACCTAAAGAAACAAGGAACATCACAAAGAAAGCTCGATTGCAAGAAGAAGTTGATAAAGAAATTTTGAAGGCCCTCCAAAATCCACCTGACGAGGATGAAGCATTTTTCATTTCAATTACTCCGTCTGTACGAAAAATGTCAGATGAAGATAAATTGGAATTCCGAATGAATGTATTGCAATTAATAAGAGATATTAACAGGCGTACTTCTACATCAACTTCTCGTTCTTCAACAATTTCACATGATACTTTTTTCAATCATTCCAATAGTTCGACTAATAGTCAACATGCTTATTTATTTCCAGAAAATATAATGTCACCTGGACCCTCAGCGTCCTCTTTTCAACAACTATAAATACATTTCTTGTACCTATATACAAATACGTACATCTGTAAGTTATCTGTACGTTACTTTTAAAAATGTAAGAAATAAATAAAACATTTATTAATGTATTTAATTATTCACTCACCTTATCGTCACTGCGAGCATTTCCTTTGGAGGAACACATGCTCTCATTGTGGTATTTACATTCTTCATGCTGTCTTCCAATCGTTCAACGAGGAAATCAAAAGTATTGGTACTCATGCGGAAATAATTAAAAAATTTGTTGTCATGTGCTCTAAGTTTCTCGAAAAGCGTATAGAAACTCCCTTCCAAGTATCTCACAGCCAACAGAGGATGTACCCAGTACCGCCTTTTATATTTTCGGTTTCGATATTTCCTTCTAAGGTATAATAGCCCAATAACGTAACGTTTGTTGAGTGCAGCACACATCTTTCACCAAAGCTAAAAACCTACTGCACTAATAAACGCGTGAAAGGAGACATTGGCCGGCACCGTCACTGGCACCGGTTTTGCCGGTGTGTGTGAAAATACCCTTTGGCCGGCAACGGCAACGGCACGTCACCGGCTCCGGTTTTGCCGGTGTGTGTGAAAACGGCCTTATGGTACTTTATACCAGAAGGCCATAGCAAGCTAAGCGCATCATTAAAAAAAACTGCAATAGTGGAATGATTTACTTTAGGTAACACGTCTAAAGTAAGTAAATATGAACGACACTGCTCTTCTTCTGCTGCTAGCAGGCCAACTACAAAATTTGCCACATATCTTCCGCATACATCCGTTGTTTCGTCAAGTGTTACCCAAATGCAGTTTTCCCCAATTTTCGCTCTTATTTCTTCAATCGATTGTTGATACATTATTGGTACATAATGTTTCCTCAATGTTGATTCATCTGGAACTAACTGTTTTGTATGATGCTCCAAAAACTCCTTTAATTTCCCATTCTTTAACTTGTACAATGGTATACCAGCAGAGACAAATGCACAACACAAATCTTTATTAAATTCAGAAAGCTTAGGTCCTGATTTAAATGAAGCTGCACTTAGCAAAGTTTGCTGTGGCGCAGTATTTTTAATAATTTTTAGTATTATGTGTTTAGCCGTTTTAACGCGTTGGTCAACTTGAAACTTTTTTGTTGCGGCAATAGTAACATCGCACACTTTACAAAACAAAACACTTCCGTCGGTGGTAAAGTCGCCATTGTATTCAGCCGCGTATGAACGTAGAGTAACTCCCAAGGATCGTTTTTCTTTCCCCATCGTGCACACTGTACAGTTCTAACTTGTCGATCACCTTTCAATAACCAAACTAGTACTAAACTAATGTTTAAAACAAACCAA
Organism: Ctenicera cuprea; assembly: GCA_958336395.1. NCBI lineage: Eukaryota > Metazoa > Arthropoda > Insecta > Coleoptera > Elateridae > Ctenicera > Ctenicera cuprea. Next base: position 180,873 of record OY284496.1, on the reverse strand, counting down.
CCACTTTCTAGAGGGTAAACATTTTAGGAATTTCAAATGAGAAATTTAAATAATTCTTCTAAGCCTAATCCTCTTATCTGCTAATGAGTAACTTGTTGTAGGTAAAAATGATAAATGGTTTCTGAGAAATCCTAATTTAAAAACAAGCTTAGTAACTTTTCTCTAAAATTACAGAAAGAAACAAAAATGTCACCAAATATGCTACATTGTGCTTATTCTTGCTAAATATGCATTTTGACAAAAAAGAGCGAAAAATATGCATTTATGCATGCAATATGTAAATGCATAATTATCCTTGCTCTAATCATTAATACATTACCTTAACTAACGATCGTTATTTTCGAATTAGTAATACCATTTCAAAATTTGCATGTAATTTGATTTGATCTTTGAAACTCTGATAATGTCACCCTATATAAATACAATGTATCCCAAGCAAAATCCCGTATTATTAGATACGCAGCGAAAAGCAGTGCATAAAGTTTGTTAATATAATTTAAAATTAGAAGTTGAAACTTGTGTGTGTGTCAGCAAAATAATAACAAATATGTGTTCTATTGCGGCCCATACATGTGTTTATTACGGTTGTAAAAATGTAAGAAAAGAATCAACCGGCAAAAGCTTTTATAAATTTCCTGTAAAAGTAGAAACGCGTTGTGAGCAATGGAAGTTAAATAGTGGCAATATAAAATTAGAACATTTGGACAGTGAAGTCTTAAAAAACAAATTAATATGCGAACCCTACTGAAAATATATATAGAAACCTCATATAACCTGATAATGTTTTCATCAGGTTGTATGTGGTTTTATGCGGTTTTTGAAACAACCAGGTTCATTTTGTATGAGGTTTTATGAGGCAACTGAGGTGATTTTCAGTAGGGAAGTACATTTTACTGCTGATAATTTTAAAGATGCAACCGCTCAAAAAAAAACTCTTACTTGGAATGCAGTACCTTCAAGATATGGCAGAGGTAAGTTATTTTGAACTGCTATTCTAATATTTTTCTAAATGTTTTACTTTCCCATACCCAAAATTTTCGAAATCGAGATTTTAACTACAAATTCTTTTTTGACTTATCTCCCAAATTGTACTCTGACGCCTTCCAGGAATTTTTGAAAAATTTGAAATTGATTAATTATTTATTTAAAAACGCTAACGCCGATCATTCATTTATTACATGATTTCTTTGTTTTATACGATAGAAATGGAAAACGAAGTTTTACCGGGTTCTGAAGTACCAGCGGTAATATCTCCAAAGAGATTAACAGTGAAAAGATCTTTTAATATGCCGACTTAAAAAAATAATAATAGTAAAACAGATGAAAGCAGTGACTCGTCAGATCAAGAAATATTAAATTTAATTAAATATGATCATTCTCATCACAGCGATTGCATTATTAGTAATTCCACCCCAATACAGTGGGAAATGGACCAGCGCCTTTTAACCATGCCTTCACCTTCTGAACGCATCTTAACTCCCCGAAAACAAGAAAAAGACGAAAAAGTAGAAGAAGATGAATACAATAATGTGAAACAAGCCAAAACAGAACACAAATCTACACAACCTTCAATCATTTTAAACCAACTGGACAATAATAAGGTTACTTTAGAAACCTGTACAAATACGTATGTAGCAGGTTATTTAATTCATTACTTCCAAAAAAAAATAAATTGTGATATTTGTAAAAATACGTTCGTTAACAAAAATGAAGTGCTATTGAACAGCAGAGAATTGTTGTTGTTTTATAAAAATACTATGGTCATGGTGATGACACCATAGAACGTTTAGTTAGGCCTGAAGAAAAATTTACGAATATTATCGATTCATTGTTACGCTGCTTTAATCGTTGGTTTAGTCTTTACAAATTAGAGAAAAATATTGCAAAAAAAATTAGGGTTCAATTAATAGATTTTGTAAATAAAAATTATAATAACTGGTTTGAACTTGATACTTGCCAAGATCATAAGTTAATTATTTTAGATCAATTACTAAAAATGAAATTGTTTAGAAATTTAAAATGAGACACCGAGAGTTTTCAGAGAAAAAACTCTAGTAACGTAACACATTGTAAACCCGCTAAACCCCACAGAAAAGTTAGAATTCTTACATCATAAAAAAACACATTTTGTAAATATTTAACTATTAAAAATTAATATTTTATTAATAAAATAAAACGCTTGGTAATTGTTTCACAAATTGTGAAACAATTACCAAGCGTTTTATTTTAATAATAAACTATTAATGTTTTAATAGTTAAATATTTATTAATAATGTTTCACCATGTGCCTACCACACAATCAATTCAAAATATTATTAGTAATTCCACCTCAATACAGTGGGAAATGGACCAGCGCCTTTTAACCATGCCTTCACCTTTGGACTGCATCGCATAGATACAAAATAGCAAATTCGTAAACCCTAAAGATTTTACTGCGTTCTTGCAATATTGAGGCAGCACTTGCTTAAGATGTCAGCGGGGTGGGGCGGGCGAAGGGTAAAGATGCGTAGTCGTCGTTTTAACACGCTGTGGTTAGACATCTTACCAATACTTCAATCAACGGTTATACAGGGTAGTTTCGTTTTAATTGTAATTTTGCAGGAACTTCAAACAACAATATCGCATTTTTTTAAATACAACATATTTTTTACAAAACCATTAAAATCTTGAAAAGATAATTATCCTCAAAACTACTAGTCAGTCTTAGCTGTAGGACATGGTTTATGAAATTGGAAGAGAATTTAATTGCTTGTAAGATGGTGTCAAAATACAGGCTGTTCTATTTTAAAAAGTTGCGATATTGTTTGAAGTTTATGCAAAATAACTTAAAATCAAAAACGCTGTATAATTAAAAAACCTAAAAATAAAAAAACACAAAAACCGTTTCAAAAACTTTCGAATTTCCTTCATCCGACCAAAGACAAGTTACCTACCCTCCAATCTTCCTGTGTGTATAGTGTACCTTGCTCCTGTGGGAATGCTTACATTGGTGAGACGTAGAGGCCGATCAGCATTCAAGTTTCTGAACACGAGCGTTGCACTCGACTGAAACGCCTGCAGAGTCGGCTATTGCAGAGCATAAACTCGATACAGGCCACAACATTCAATTTGACAAGACCAAAATCAGTGATCCGTGAATCCATAGAAATACATAGGACTCCTAACAATCTTAACCAAGACCACAGCTATCCCCTTCACAATGCTTACAAACTACTTTTTTCTACAACACAACATTACACATAACAGCCCCGCCCTGCAAACGCTAAACCACAGCAGTTACACATTATTACACACTAGCCCCTTATAAACCCAGTGCCTGCACCTTTCTCGCCAGTTGTGTTCCAGATGCCAAAATGACCACAGCCCTGAAGATGTTTCCTGTAACGGAGAACAAAACGTCGGCAGTTCATTCACCGATGACGCGGTCTAACCGGGAAGCTTAGATGTTATTAACAACGGCCGCGGAAGCCTGTAACTTAAATTTTAACTTCAATGCTCGATTACTCAAAAACAAAATATCCAATCAATACAAATTATCATATTATTTGTAAGCCCTTAATAAGTATAATCAATTGATGTAAAAATATTTTTGGAAATATAAAAATTGTAAATACAGGGTGTTAGGGAAGTCGACCGAAAAATTTCTAGGGGTGAATCGTGGCGCAAAATGAAGTCGAATATTCCTTTGCCATTTTTGGCTTAGATGGATGGTTTCCTCATAAATCACTGTTAAAATTGGTGCCAAAAATTTTTAAGACTGCTGAAATTAAACTTTGATAATGCACGGTTTTTAATCTAGCATGTGAGAAGGGATGTGAAAAAATGGATCGATATGTTTTTTTGTTGCAAGATTCGCTATCAATTCCCATTAACACCACATGTAAAACTATCATCAATGTTTGAAAACTTTATTTTTTAAGAACAACATGTAAAAAAATAAACAGTAAATAAAAAATTAATTAATACAAAAATGACCATTAAAAAAATTGCTCAAAATGGGCGCCGTCTGCCCTAATACAAGCTCTGGCTCTGCGCGTTAAGGACTCTTACACTCGCAAGAATTTCGACGTCGTTGCGAATACTGTCAGCAACAGTCATGGCCAGTGTGGCGTGTGGCCAGTGGGATATTTTCTAGCAGATCGGGTAGATGGTCCCCTAAAAACTGCAAATAGTGTGGACCGTTTAGCCGAGCGGGTAACACGAATGGACCAATTAGAAAATTTCCAACAATTCCTGCCCAAACGTTAATAGAAAAACGACGCTGAAAATTTTTCTGGCGGACTTCATGTGGATTTTCATCCGCCCAGACATGGGTGTTATGAAAATTGAGTATTCCATCCCTGGTAAAACAACACTCGTCTGTCATAAGCAGTTTGGAAAGAAATTCTGGATTTTGTGCAGTCTGCTGCAAAAGCCACCTGCATAAATTAATCCTAGGGGCATAGTCATATTCCTCTAAGCTTTGAACCCGTTGAACGTGGTATGGATAAAGAAGGTTCTCATGTAAAGTTCTCCAGACGGTCCAATGGCTTACACTTATTTCTCGCGCTATTTCGCGTGTGCTAACTGACGCATCATTTTCAACACAGTTGAGAATCTCTACTTCCGCATCCAAGACACGCACCTGTCTTTCTCTCCCTGCTTCGCGTGGTCTAGGAAAGACAGATCCTGTCTCTCTAACCCTTTGTGCCACCGCTGTGAATGTTTCTCGATGAGGTATTCGACGTTGTGGAAAGCGCTCTGTATAACGCCGAACTGCAGCAATTGCATTGCCACCACATTCCCCATACACAAAAAGCATATCGCCATATTCTGCAGATGTAAATTCTACCATTTCCGTTGAATAAATACACCGAAAAATGATTGACAGGTTATTCTACTGATAACGTCAAATTTTTAACAAAAACTGACATATTAAAAAAGTATTGCAAGTAACATGCTAGATTTCAAAAAACAATGCATTATAGAGATTTATTCAACAGTTCCAAAAATATGCGGCACCAATTTTAACACGGATTTAGGGGAAAACTATGCATCTGGGCCAAAAATGGCAAAGGAATATTCGACTTCATTTTGCGCTCTGATTCACCCCTAGAAAGTTTTCGGTCGACTTCCCTAACACCCTGTATACTAGCGGCTCAAAATTTGGATATTTTCAAAAAATTATTCCATAAAAACTGCCTACACCAATTTTTTAAAACTACCTAGCCGATAGAGCTTGAAATGAACTACAAATTTGTTTCTTACTTATCTTCCAAATTTTACTCTGACGCCCTCCAGAAATTTTTGAAAAAATTGAAACTGATCATTTTTTAAATTAATCTTGCCTCTGAAAATGACCTGTCAACATGTCGAAATATGTATAAGGCTAAAACTAAAATAAAAAACCTGTTCAAGAAGTTAAGATATGGTTTATTTACAATAGATTATTTTTTTTATTCAAAAACGCAAACGCCGTTAGTAATTCCACATTTTTAAATTTAAATTAAAAATTTTAATTTTTAAATAAATACATGATACAACTTATAATAAAAAATAGACATGAGACAAGAAAATACACCACTAATGTCAAAAAAATTAGAAAAAAAATCAGGTCTGTCACGAGGTTTGAACTAGGGTCACCAGACTACAAGTTTAAAATGTTTTTCCATTATGTAAGTTAAATAGGTCACGGTTGCCAACTAACATTTATCATGCAAGATTGTAAAATGAAAATTATAAATATTACAAATAGTTTACCATGCTAACTTGCTAATTGTTAAATATAAGCAGTTGCGGTAAAATAATAAACCGCGCAACTGATAATAGCTCGGCGATTTGCAAACTAATCAAAGACATGACGCGCTTGTTTCAAAGGCGACTGTGATAAAGTGTTTGTTTGATCTTTCTGTACTTATTAAGGGCTATTAAATGATATGATAATTTGTGTTGATTGGGCATTTTGTTTTTGAGTAATGGGGCATAAAAGTCAACATTTTCAAAATTTCGTAGGGGCCTTAGTTTTAAAGATACAGCATTTGGTTTGTCTTTAGATGCACTACAACGCTACGTATTCAAAATTTCAATAAAGGGTTCACAAAAAAATCTATACCAAAAAACATGTCTAATTTCCGGTTTCGATTAACGACCTTACAAAGCACTACCTGCAACTAAAAAACTTCCATATACCAAAACTTGATCAAGGGGTTCCGAAGATATATGGAAACCCACCCACAGACAGACATTAAAAAAAAACACTAATTTGGGTTCCCAAAACGCGTATTTTCGTTAAAATCTGAAATATCGTCTCAAATTTGTAAAGGAAAAGTTGAAATTATTACTCTTAATTCACATTTTTACTAAATTTTTGAAATATGGGTTTTAAAACCATTGCAGATAGTGACATACCATTCGCAAACACCTCGAAGGGAAGTGAAAAAGGATACAAAATTAATTGCCGAACTAAAAGTTGGCCCTGTTGCTCCTCATGGATCTAACACTTGGAATCAACCCATGACAATTCCCCCATTACCTCCTTCAAATCTTACCAATTGTGGACTTATTGATTTGGATTATGAATTGCGTGTAAGTAATATAGAAGAATCTTTACAACCAGTTTTTATTATTGTTACTTACAGATTGAAGTAAATGTATCAGGTTTCCATACTAATATGGAATCTAAAATACCCATTACTATCGGTACAGTTCCCTTAGCTATAGGATCTCAACCTGCTGTTCCTAGCATGCCTATGCATGACAGCACTGTTGTTAGTATGAATGGACCACCAGCAGAACCAAGTGCCCCTCAGGGAACAAACATGGGTTGGATTGCTGGTGATCAAGGTGCCAATAATACTGGCATGTATCCAGGTATATTTTATAAGTTTATTTTATTTTTATAACTAGCTGTGATAATAAAATTTTATATGTCAAGTGAATATGTATGAGGTTTTTTTCATTTTCAAATGCGTTAGATTTTAAAATTTGAAAGTTTCATGTAGTGCTAACTGTGGTAATAATAACACTGATCGTTTGTTTTTGTTGCAGCACTTCCAGCATTCGCTGCAAGTCAGTTTGGAACAAACTCAATTCAAGAAAAAGGAGATAGTGAGCACGTCATGTACTGGAACAACAACCAACAGTACTCTCCAATGTACCCAGTTTATAACTATACAAATAACAATCCGTCTCAATAAACAAAATGCCTCAAGCTAAATATTAGCCTTCTATATATGAATCTATTTGTATTTGTTTTGGATAGATTGATCTGACAATGCATTGTATCAAATGAAAAAGTAAATTTCCTAGTTGCTTATTTAGAATGTAACTGCACAAAGTATATGTTTTGTTAAGACTTTTCATTTGGGTACACACAGTGAATTCCAATTTAGGTGGAGCTTTATGGTTTAGCATGAACTATATGAAATAGTTGTATATTATGTCCTAAGGAGAATTTTACTACTTGCAGTCGCTCTAAATGAAAAGATATTATTCTTTTTACACCACCTGATCGAAATTTATTTGAAAATTTAAAACAAATAAGACTTAAAATAAATTATTTAATAATAGTCAAGCTACCTACCTATGCATTGATACAAAAACGGTTGCAAAAGCGATGCGCAGACATCTCCAATGGGGCTTTGGTAGAGAGTGCTTCGTATGCTAGATTTTGAGTTTAAACCTTGATAAGATCTCCTTTTGTTAATTTTTTAATTCCTGTAAATCAGATTTATATTATGTTATTTAAAATGGATAATTCTTAAATAACAGAATTAATCAGGTAAAACATAAAAAGTTAACGATAAACTTTTTACAGCTAATTGATTAAAATCATTTTGATAATAATACTCAAATTAAATATTTACTTGTAATTAAATATAGATATAGTTAGATTTTCAAAAATAACAGTGCACTTTATGGGCTTTTGCAACCTGGGTGCGTCGACTATTATTAAATAATTTATTTAAGCCTTATTTTTATTAAAATTTTAAATAAATTGCCGAAGAGCAATCCAAAAAGATATTATCTTTCCATTTAGGATGGCTGCGACTAATAAAATTCTCCTATAGGTATAATATATAATGATTTCATATTGTCCATACTAAACTAATATTCAACTTAAATTGGAACTCACTGTATAAACGTAATCGATATCATGCATACGTTTTTCACAAAAATTCTTTTGAAGGATTTACACTAGAGAAACAGTTATATTGGTTACTTATTTTATGAGTGTTTGTAGTCGAATATACGCAAAATGTTGTAATAAATTGGAGCACCGTGTGTAATAGAGAAAAAAATCACATTTGATGTACGCACAATTCTATTATTTATTGAAAATGGTTATTTTTTTAGTTAAAAATATTAAAATATGTATATAGGAGGTGTTCATTATTGCGTAAAGTGCCACTAATATAAATCCAAAAGCCGTTATCATCAGTACGTGTTATTTGCGGATAACCCACATATTTGTATTATTCATTGACCAAGTGGGTCGCTGTCATCTCAAGTGCAGTGGCATTTAAAAAAAATGGAGAAGTGTAGATGACCACTACAAGGAAAGCTGTGCTCCTTAAAAGTACAAGAAGCATTTTAGTAACCAAAATATGCCTGTGGCTGCTTAATGTGTTAAAATGAATTTGAAAATTTTTTTTATGTAGTTAAAAGTAAAACTGTACTGAAATGGACTGGTTAATAATTATGTTACATTTTAAGTAGAATTGTATGTCACCACCCAATGGAATAGTGTTGTAAGCACTGAAGTAATTTTTAATATGTGTTACGAACTTACAAGTGATAAAAAAAATTTTCTCTAGTACTTCTTGCCTAATTGACATTGTTGAATGTTATTACAAAAATGTAGAAAAATAATGAGTCAAATTTAGATATTTTATTTAAACGTATATAGAGCAGCTAATTGATCTAAGTTTGTTGCAGTGTTTTATATATTCTTGTGCTACGAGTGTTACCTATTTTATATACATGTTTTTTATATAACATTATGTAATTTTATATATTTATAGTTAATGTGGAAAATTCTGTAGCATTAATACTTTTATAAACGTTTTCGCGTGTTGCTGAAGTTTGTGTTTCTTCACTTATTAAGTTTAAAAAAAAACAGATGTATGATATATCTTAGAGTTTGTAGTAAATTTCAGTGATACAAGAACCTTATGCAATTAGAATTTTATTATACATGAATGCTTTATATACGTAAATAGATAATTTTGGTTTTGCATTTTATATTGTATTTTTTTTATGTAAGTAGAGTACAAAAAATTTAAAAAAATTATATTTTACTGTTTAAGGTCTTGACAAGTACACCAATATTGGTATACTTGGCAAGTAACCCAGGTCACGATGGCCATTAACAAATAAAGGCGCTCACACGACATGTATTTTTGTTTTTAATACGCCAGTAAATTGATACACTGCTGGTGGGATGAATAGACGAGTATTGGCCAGCATGGATAGCAATCGTTTATTATTACGGACTGAATAGTAGCGAAGCAAGGCGGCACAAATATGTACAACTCGTGCGAGCGCAATCACAAGTATGGACTTGTCAAGTGTCAATTAAGTAATTATCTATGAAAAGGTAAATTTACAAACTTCATTCTACATTTTTTTTGACTGTTAAAAACTTAACTTACTAAACATCAAACTCAGAAAACCACCAAAAAGGATTGAACTGTATTAATACTTGGGTACACCAACAAGTTCTTGAAAGTAGTATATTTTATGTGACAGTCAGCCTCCAGTCCTGCTGTCGGTAGTGTTCTAACAATGATGTCAATAGGGGCAGAATCATCGTAAAAGCCAGCAGATCCAAAAGAAGCGATATGAAAACGACGTAAACTATAGTTTCTGCCTTATTCTGCTTCATCATTCAATATGCTCAAAAAAAAAAGAAGTGTAGAACAATTTTCTAATTATGTTTCTAACCTAGTTTCACTTATTCTAAATACTTTCTTGGCACACTCTCGGGTAAATTGTCACAACTTAATTTAAGCACCAATTTTTAATTTACTAAAAATTTAAACAAAAATTAAATATAAAGACTTTTAGCTTAAAGCTTCTCCCATTTTCAAAGGTTGGTATCAGAAGAAAGGTTACCGCAGTGCCAGCCTGCTACGGGCAAAAAACGAAAATTGAAACGTTCTAAATTCATAAACACTGCTGCCCTCTGGCGGACGTGCTTCACAAACGCAGAAGGGGAGCCGCTGCCTTACTACACTCATGGCAGCAACATAACCTATCTGAACGCAAATCTAACCTAACCTTGCTACAGTTCTAATATAAAAATAGACAATTCTTTATTTTTTTAATACAATTACGACAGGATGATATGCACAAGACATGTTAAAGAAATAGGTCATAGATAAGTCCCTTAACATGAGCTAATTTCGAGATGAGCAACGAGATATTCAAAAGGGCGTGGATTGTATTTACAACAATAAATCTGGCTTCGTAATATGCAGCTGTTCATACTACGGCCGATGCAGTTGTTAATATAATTCACGTCATTTTGAAACTACATATTATTGATTGATTACATAAAATTAAAACAAAAAAAATCAAGGAACTTGACCTTTAGGAGACCTTTACAATACAAAAATGAGTATACAATATTTTTTCTGTTTGTAATCTTAAAAAGCAGCTGCATCTTCTTCTGTATGGAGATGGTGATTTGTTTGCCTCCTCCAGTGGTAGTCTGAGAACGTCTTTTTCTTCCTACCCTTTACCTAAATATATTTCCCACTAAAAACTTTGTAATTGCTTTAAAAATTTGTATAATTTAGTTTACTCTGAATTTCCTTATACCTTTTACATTGTTACATATTATATGCATCCCAATCATTCGATTCCATGTAAACACTACCAAAAAGAGAGAAAGAACAGTACACAGATATCTTAAGCGCCCAAAAAGAAAAAAACATAAGTTACTCTCTACAACATGTTGATTTTCACTAGTTTCCCAATTATTTTTGGCAAATCCTCCCCGCCAAAGTTAAGTTTAGGGGCAATGCCACTAGCATAACAGTTAACTTTCATATGAAGGTGTTGGTTTTACCGTAAGTACATAGAGTCCCAACTTGAAAATTGAGGGGGGCCCTTTTATAACATATATAATATAATATACAAAATATAAAGAGACGAAATAGCTAGTAGCAATCCTATCAGCAAAATTTGGGTTCGGAGAAGGGTTGTGCCGGTAATGGGCGCTTGGTTGAAAAAAAGGAGTTTTAACCTTGCGATGTTTGAGATTATAAACACAGAAAATAATGTAGGGAGAGAAAAAACAAGTGCAACGACAAAACTTATTGGTATCGAGGTCGATGGACCAAGAAAGTTTCCCAACACGCCAGTTGCCGTCCGCCGCCCAACTAGTCGACATGCCCCATCAGAGAACAGAGAAGGTGTCTCTGACGTCGATAATGAATAGGCAGTGGTCGTAATGGGCCCCATACCACGTATTGGGCTCTCCGGGGTCACTGCGCTCACAAGGATTGCAAAATGTGATGGCTCACTGCTGTCAGCTGGAGTCCCTCGCTTGTCGACCAGCGACAACGACCACCAACAAGTGATGCCGTTCAAACTCGGGGCGAAAATTGAAATGGGAGAGCTTATGCCGGTCGTGGCATAATCTCATAAGCAAATTTATAAGCTTTGTGCCTTGTAATAATGATTACAGGAAGTAGGCACATAAAGAAGACCTAATTCGACACTGTCCCACCCACTATACCAAATCGTTGAGAGAAAAAACGAGTGCAATAGCAAAACTTAGAAGTATCGAGGTCGGTGAACAAGTAAGCTTCCCCAACATGCCGGGTCGCCGATGGCCACCCCTTTCGGGCTCCATACCAAGTATGTTAGGCTCTTCGAAGTCACTTCGTGTATAGCCAACTACCGCCTGCAGGAGTCGCAAACTTGATCAGCGACAACAACCACTTTCAAGTGATACTATTCAAAACTCTTGAAAAAAAAATTGGGGGAAATGATGGCTCATGCCGACAATGGCATATTCTCCTAAGCAAACTTGTAAGTTCTGTGCTTTGTAATAATGATTACAAGAAGTAGGCACATAAAGAAGACCTAATTCGATTCTGTCCCACCCACTATACCAAATCGTAGAAAGAAAAAACGAGTGCAATAGCAAAACTTAGAAGTATCGAGGTCGGTGAACAAGTAAGCTTCCCCAACATGCCGGGTCGCCGCTGGCCACCCCTTTTGGGCTCCATACCAAGTATGTTAGGCTCTTCGAAGTCACTTCGTGTATAGCCAACTACCGCCTGCAGGAGTCGCAAACTTGATCAGCGACAACAACCACTTCCAAGTGATGCTATTCAAAACACTCGATAAAAAAATTGGGGAAATTGGTGGCTCATGCCGACTATGGCATCATCTCATAAGAAAATTAATGAGATGCAGTGCATGGGTGCACCCCAAAGGACAAGCACGTAATATGGTACTAGAAATAAAGATGAACCCTTATTAAGAATCAGCCATTTTGGAGGCATTTTGAATTAAAAGAGTCACAAATACAAAAAGAAATAGTTACAGTTATAATCCCATTAGAAACAATGGACAAGTAATTATAAGGGTAAGAGTTAAGAGGAGGTAATGGCTGCCTTATACACCAAGCTACAGGGAAATGCTACCCAACCCATAACGCGATTTCTGTTATAAATAGTTATAAAACTATTACGTTGTTAAGATTAGCAAAATTGCGTAAATTAACAGTGATGTGGCAGAGACATAACCTATATTTGCATTTGTTCTAGTTACTCACACATTCCGACATACGTACATACACGTTTCCTGACACCCACATTATTTCAACAAATACCATTAAAAAGAAGCGCACTTACATCAGCATTAAAGAACACCAAAATTTAAATAAGATAAAGGAAATTTTAATGTTTAAATTTTAATTTGTTTTGAAGGCGATATATTTTTGAGATTTCACCCAACCCTCCTGCTTCCGATGATCTGCAAAAACAGTCTTTTGAGTAACACACAATCAGAAAATTAACTTTATATTTAACACGTTCACCGTCCGGTGACCGACATGTGGGTCATGCCACTGTCAATTAACCACATTATGGGTCATATAATATGTACTGCCATCCTTCTATGACGATTTCAATGTGAACTTGTGAATTTATACTAACGGACAATTAAAAAAAATAGGTTTATGTAGATCTTTTAAAGAACTTGAAAATATTACAAAGTATCCACAGGAACATCACAATATTAAATAAAAAATTAAATTTTTTCAAAAGTTCAAAAAAGTAAAAAAAAAATTATTTCAACGGTAAAATATGTATAAAATTTTTTAAAAGTGTCAAAAAATTCATACAAATAAATGCCAAAACGAACCTTTTGTTACGCACTAAAATAAAAATGTCTTCCCTCCAACGCTGATGATCTTCCCCCAACGGTTTCGAAGCCTTGTTGTATATATTGTTAACGGCAACCCTGAAAGCAAAAATAGTAAATACTCGAGGAATAATCAGAAGAAAACATTCTACAGGGCGTTTCATTTTTGATGTAGTTACATGGGTAACTTTGTAACCCTAGAGCACTAAACGGTCGTAAAATTTACGAGGACTCCGTTTCGCATATACAGTTTCAAAGGTTTCCGCTTATGCATCGCTTATCATATTCACAGTAGCTGTTCATATCAGCGTTGATTGGATACCCGCACACGTACATGTCCTTATAATTACCCCTTCCCATATTCTCTGGGTGAATGTTTAGCATTTACGTTACATGTCGAAGTAGTATATTTTACGAGTGTCTAGTGTTTATAGGTATGAATTGTGGACAAAAAACAGAAACATGTCCCATGTGTGTTTTTGATGACATTATAAATATAGCCACAGGAAATTCCTTTGTAATCTATAATTCCAATAGAAACAAAAATAATGTAAAATGGGAGCCTAGATTAACATTTATGCTGAATCTAAGTGAAGAACTGATGAAACCGTGGTTAGAGATGCGAGTTAACACCTCATATTTGCAATGGTGGCCATATATGCCAAGCTATATGCAATATTTTGAAAATTAATATGCCAGATAAAAGACCCACCCAGGGTGCAAAGATGCGTACTATCTACAATTTGTGCCCATTTTGTCTTCAAAGAATGACAAAAAATCATTGTGGATGCTCCAACTGCTGTATTTGTGGAGCACACCGAGCTGCCAAAACTGCGCACAGTAATTTTTGATTTTCAATGATCTTTTGAGAATTTTTATTCATTAATATACACAAAAACCAACTGTACACTTAGCATGTGATAATAGTTTATTTTTTCAAAATGTTTCTAATTAAAAAAATAAGTAGTAAAATTTACGAGTGTTTAGTATTCATGCAACTCCCAAGCATGTTTAGTGTTCTAGAGTTAATATTAACGTTACCTACCACCATTTACATCTTACTGGGCCAATTGTTTAAGACAAATTGAATCGTAGAAACAAAATTATAAAATCTTTGGTTTTTGGGCTATACAATCTCAAAGCAAAATGTTTAATATTTCTATTGGGTGTCACACATGTATGTGGATTCCTAAACGGTAAGTGATAGAAATTCGATTAAATGAAAAGTATTATTCAGCATCTCAAGTACTGCTATGATCCACATTCAAATCCTACAATTTTTGCTTAATTTTCCGTACAAACTAAAAAAACTAAAATGTTCAGTTTTTGCTTTCTGTGTAATTTGGTTATTATCAACGATATCGCAATGCGGTTTTGATATCATTTAGACACTTTTTTACACAGATTTCGAATTAAAATTTTTATAGGTCGTAAAATTTTCAAGATATTGACATTAACTTCGCTTTTTTAAATATGCGTCAAATGCAACAATGTCATCATTGGATAGAGCTCTTTTTCCTCTTTTCTCTGATATAAGGTTTGATGAGTTTATTTCTACAAACAACGGAGTTGTAAGTAAAAAACTGTTTTCTCATAGTATAGAGTTGTGAAAAGCAAGTCTAACTTCTGCTTCCGGTTTAGGGTTTTTTCTGAAAAGCTCAACTAGAACCACAATTTTCGACATACCTCTTCACTTAAAATTTCATCAAAATTGTTCCAGTATTTTCGCCTTTAGAGGCATCCCACATCCATCCACATACCATACATTACAATGTAATGTGCTGTACACGCATAATTAAACACCCAGTATAATTTGTAATAATTTCACGTTATGCAGCAGTTAATGGTAAACAACTTTTATTAATAAAAAAAATTGATATTCTCAATAGATTAGGAGTGCCCCAACATATACCTAGCTCCCTTACCCCCAAACACCACCCTCTGTAACATAAAAACTTCCAAAGTAATTTAAATATTCTTACCTTGCCTATAAGAAGTCATGTTTGCAGGAAAAAGTATTCATTTCTACTTTTACCAGATATATGAGTTGGAAAATGAAAAAATTCGGTCTCCCCCCAACACAAGCTGTAAAACAGATACAAATTAGCAAAATCCAATCAAATATATCATCTTCGTTATCATACAAAATTGATACTAAAGTCACTAACTCTTAAATTAATCAGGCAAATTTAGGAAGTAAAATTATGTAAGTACCTATGTCTGTGCCTATATTGTGTAGAAATTTGTGTTTACTTACGCGTACACACCACACACGTTTAAAACTGCCTACAATTTCTTACAATTTTGAAGTTTTCACAAAGTAATACAATTAACATATAATTAAAAGAATTAAAACATAACATAACCAACATTGTACATTCGGCAGACATCGCCACAAGAAAGAAACTAATAAAAGTAGACAGTGGGAAGGGAAAATGAACCAATCACAGAGCTCTGTTATAACCGAATCTGCGCACCTGCAAACGAAAATTATTTGCAAGGTAAAACATGTTTAAACTGGATTTGTTACTGATGTCATGATGAGTGATGTGCCAGATGTTACATACAAACAAAACACGAAACTGATAAGCTGATAATGATAAAGATAGCATTGAAGTTTTGAGGCATGTTGTTTATTATTACTAGAATAAATTTTATTCAAATGTAAAGACACCTGTGTTAGCGGCACAGAGTAATATAATACAGGGTCAGGTCATAAAAGACTGAAATGCAGGATGATGCAAAGTTCTGCAGGTGAACAGAAAAACACTTGGGTTTCCGACACCGACCTGATCGGTTCAACTTCTGTACTTAAGAATTGTAAATAGCAAACGAAAGATTAACTAAATTATAAGTGTTCCATATCTTCTTGTCATTCATGTGACGCAACGAATCTAAGTGTCTCCAAGCAGGCACGACACAAATATTGAAATTAATTTAAATTAAGAAGAAATTGCCAGCGAGGGTTTTATAAGAATTCTGACGTTTAGCAGAACTGCAATTTGAAACACCACTAAAGGAGTCCTACAGAAAACTCAAACATTTAAGTTTAAACTTAAATTCTGAAGATTTTAATGTACAAGTTTTGAAATATGTTTTGATGCGTTAAAGAGAGTTACAGGCTTCTGAAGAAAGAACAGTCTAATCACTTTTTGTCCTAACTTTTGCAATAGTTGCACTAAAATTTTGAAATTTTATATGATTTAGTTTACTATTTTTACTTATTTTTGTTTGAATAAGTGCACCAGAGGTGTCTCGTATGGGGCGTCACGTAATATTTGCTTCCCAATATTTTAGATCTTTGCAATTTTTGAAGTTTTGTCTAGAAAATCTTATTCTCCATACAAAAATACACAAAAACGGTGCTCTTGTTGAAAGTCGCTATATCTAACAGTTATCAAGATAATTCAATGTTTGTGTAAAATCGAGTTACCATGGAGCGCTAAGCGAGAGTCTAACTGTTTGCTCAAGGTTTCAAAATAGTTTATACAAACTTTGAGAGCAAGTTCTACACATGAAAACGATACAAAAATTCCTATAAAAATTCGTCCGGAAATGCTTCCTTACAGAGGTACTGTTATCGGAAATGGAAATTTTTAACAATTCAAACTAGCCTCTTCAGGAGGCTGTAACTCCGTAAAGAAGCAGTTCCGGACCCATGTTTATGGGTATACTTATTTGAATGTTTCGATCCTAATTCGAATATGCAAAAACATGCATATTCAAATTAGGATAAAATTCTGAGTGTATAGCTGTGAAAATAGATTTTAATTAATAAAATAAATAATATTTAATAAGCCCCACTCTGACAAGCTCATAAATATATGTTGTGTGTTTTAATTTTAATTTTTGTAATTAAAAATTG
This sequence comes from Ctenicera cuprea, assembly GCA_958336395.1. Taxonomy (NCBI): domain Eukaryota; kingdom Metazoa; phylum Arthropoda; class Insecta; order Coleoptera; family Elateridae; genus Ctenicera; species Ctenicera cuprea. Next base: position 163,646 of record OY284496.1, on the reverse strand, counting down.
TAATTATAATTTTCAAATAAATGAAATGAAATGACTTTTAATATCCAAACTTTCAAATTCACAAGCACATAGATTATTCTGTGAAATATGAGACTCTATCTTTCTTATTACGAAAATTAGTTGACATAAAGTAACTTAATTGTCAAAACCTCAGGTAATTAAATGACATGACCCAATAACATCGCTTCACCCAGGTAGATTGTTGTTAGTAAAACCTTTTCAGAATATTTTATAAAGCACGAAATATTGTTAGAAATTAAACTTGATATTAAATTTATTTTAATATGCAATAAAATTTTCTAAGGTTCATAAATTAACTTCTAAAATTTACCTTACTTTTATAAAATTTGACAAATGAAAATTCTTCGGTCCAGTCCTGGATTTATTGTACAAAGCTTCTTTCGCTCGCACTCCAAAATTCTGCAACCCTCAGCAAAGAACGTTCTGTGGTTCTTTTAACCGCGTTGTTCGAAGTGTACTCACTCAGCACTGTTCAACTACCCATTTTGGTATTGGGTAAGTTCAATTTTTAATTAAAACACTTTAGTTTAATTATAATTTTAACTGCCCACACTTAATTTGATTTCAAATCAAATAATATTTTGATCACTTTGATATTGGAGAATAATTACCATTTAATTTGTTTAATCTTACCGTAGATCCAACGATATCCAATAAGGATCGATTTATTTATCGATTAAAACGAAGTGATAATCTCACCAGTCCGTCGATTCCAATTTATGTTCAACGATGTTCCAACAAAACTCCTCAAATACGTAGTTGTGTCAATTTCAAATTTTCATGACGCCATCTTCACGCTAGTACGTCATAATTTTCAAAGGTGAGTGACCTTGATCCTTAATTTTTCATGTAACTTCATAAATACTCGTAGAAACTTTCTTATTACACTTAAAACAATCAAACACTTTTTTTTCTTCACTTTTCTATACTTTTAATTCAATAATATTTAATTTCTTTGAACAAATAATTAACTTAATTAGGAACAGCGAAATTACGCGTTTGGCTCTAAAGATATCTATTCAACAAGAGAGAGATTAGCTCCAAATTACAAAATTTCCCCAGAATTCACATAACTAGCCTCCAATGAAATGAAAATGGGCCAATTAGCGAGAAGAACAGAAAATCAATAATTTACATTGGTAAGTACATCTGGAATCAATTGATTTACTATAAAAGTTATAAAATTTTGAATTAAAATTCAAAACATTAACAAAATTTAAAAAATTACTATGGCAATCTGAAAACATTATTTTCTAAATTTCTTATTAAATAATTAGATTAATTTAAATTACATTGTAAAATATACAACAACATTTGTATTGAAATTATACTTCAAATTAAGGTCAAAGACCTAATTCAGTACAGAAGTGAACAAGAAAAATTTTTGTCTGACACATTTCTCCTACCTTGACCTATTTTATTCTAAAATCAATACTTTAACCAAATATTTGGATCTTATACAGGTACCATCAAAATTTATATACAGTTAGCGTCATAATTAAATAAACAAATGTGTTCTTTTCATACTTTTCATAATCTAAACACTTGTATTTGAATAAAAACTTTAAATTAACATTAAATGTGATCTGTCACTTGATTTAATTAATAATTAATTATTTATTTCAGGAATAATATTCTAAAAAGTATAAATGCTGACATTTATAAGCATTTAATATTGATGAAAAACAATGCCACAACGCTCATCATATTATTATAACCCAGGATAATGAAAATTAAGATCCAACATGACCACGAAGAGTATATACAACTGAAAAATCTATATCCTTTCATATAAATTAATAATTAGTTTTAAAATTTAGTTTTAAATAGGAAGCTAAATATTTAGGATTAAAGTACACAGCACTATTTATGCCATTTAAGTGAAGTTTTGAAATTCAAAAAATATATTTTGTTGTTAAAAACTTTGAGGATGAGTTCTCTCTCTCTCCATAGTCGTATTCTTTGTTTCCGAAGATCGTGATTTGTGCGATGTATTAGTTTGTAGCTTGTATGATCTCCTTCCAGTGTTTTCTATCCTGAGCGTTTCTAGTGTTTTCTTCTAGTTTGGTGCCCGTCAACCCTTCAATTTCATCCAGCCATCGTCTAGGTGGTCTGCCTCTCAATCGTTTGCCTTCAATCTTTCCTTGGACCATCAATTTTTCCAAGTTATTGTCTGTTCTCCGTGATATGTGGCCAAAGAATTGTAGGATTTTTCTCTGAACAATGGTTACTAGTCTGATGTTTTCACCAATTTCTTGTATTACGGAATCATTTGTTCTGTGTTCCGTCCATGAGACCCTCAGCAGCCTTTTCCAGCACCACATTTCAAAGGCAGAGATTTTATATTTATCAATTTTTTTTTTTTTTTTCAATGTCCATGTTTCAGGCAATTGGAAACACAAGTGTCTTCATCAGTCTGATTTTGGTGGTTTTTGTTATGGTCTTTCCAGATTTTGTTTAATTTTGTCACGGCCGTTTTTGCTATTGCGATTCGTCTTTTAATTTCATATGTGCAGCTTCCCGTATTGCTTATAAATGAGCCTAGGTAGTTGTATTGTTCCACTGTTTCAATTTCACCAAATTCATTTCTTTGTGGTTGGATGTTATCTCTCTTTATAATCATAATTTTGGTTTTGCTTTTATTCAGTTCCATCCCTAGTTTTTTACTTTGTGTTTCAATGATGTCTATCAAAGCTTGCATTTCTTCGGGGGTTGCCGCAAATATCGCTGTGTCATCCGCATATCTTAGGTTCGTTATTTTAACTCCACCAATGGTAATTCCTCCATTCCAATTTTCAAGAGATTTCCTCATTATTTGTTCTCCGTATATATTGAATAATAATGGAGACAATATGCAGCCTTGTCGGACTTCCTTTTGTATATGAAAGGTTTCTGAGGAACGATCATTTATTCTTACTGTAGCGGCCCCTGCCTCATATAGTTGTTGGATAAGAAAGACGAGGTGGTTTGGGGGTTCCCATTTCTAGCAGGATTTTCCATAATTTTTTCCATATTATACGGTCAAATGCCTTGACATAGTCTATGTAGCATATATATACTGGGACATTAAATTCTCTACACTTTTCGATCAGTTTATTTGTTCACGGGTCCCCCGCTTTTTTGTGAATCCTGCTTGTTCCGTAGGTATTTGCCATTCTAGATAGTTCTTGATTCTATTCAATATGATGTAAAGCATTATTTTACTTGCATGCGAAATCAGGGATATGGTTCTATAATTTTCGCATTTTTTTGTTGAGCCTTTTTTGTGAAACGTAATCATAGTTGATTTGGTCCAATCACTTGGCCAGATACCTGTGGTCCATATTTTGTTGCATAAGTTCGTCATAAAAGACACACCATCTTTATTTAGTGCCCTTAACATCTCACTGCTTATGTCTTCCTCTCCTATGGCTTTGTTGTTATGTAACATTTTAATGGCGTTTTCCACTTCATCTTTAAGTATTGCAGGTTCCAAAGTCATTGATTGTATATCTTCCTCTTTTACTTCTTCCTGTTCATGTTCGAGAGTTTCATTCTTGTATAATTCTGAACAATACCTTTTCCATCGATCAAGTATTTCATCGATTTCGTCTAGAACTACACCATTTTCATTCTCAATTGCCCAGGTTTGTGGTTTAAACTCTCTCGTTATTTGTTTTATTTTTTTAAAGAGATCTTTTGTTTCATTCTTTCCTTGGTGTTCTTCGATTTCCTTACATAATTTGTTCAAATATTTGTTTTTATCTGATCTGGATTGTTTCTGAATCTCTTTATTTAGTCTTTGATAAGCTATTCGTTTTTCTTCGGAGTCGGTTCCCATCATCTTTATATCTTTCCTCTTTCTAATTATCTCCCATGTCTTTTCAGTCATCCACTGTTTCTTTTGTGGCTGTTCTTTGTTCGACTCGTGGTCTTTGTATTCTTGAATTGTTTGTCTTTTTGTGTTTGACATTATGGTTTTCAAGTCGTCCCACATATCTTTGGGGTTTTGGTCTTCAGATCTTTTGCATAATCTATTGAAATTTATATCCAGAATATTCTTAAATCTGGGTATCATTTCTTCTTTTAGTTTAGGTTTTCTTTTGGGTTTTTTGATGTTTTTTAAATGTATTTTTAGTTCGGCAGTTAATAAATTATGATCCGATCCACAATCTTTACCCGGATAGGTTTTTACATCCTGTATTGTACTTCTAAATCTGGTGTTAATTTGGATGAAGTCAATTTGATTTCTAAATTTATCACCTGGCGACTTCCAGGTATAAAGTCTTCTTATATGATGTTGGAAGAATGTGTTCATTATGGCATAGTTATTTTCTATACAGAATTGTAGTAAGGTTTCACCGCTTTGTTTCCTTGTTCCAATCCCATATTTGCCTATGTAACTTCTCATATTATCATCTAGTTTTGTTGGGCCAATTTTTGCATTATAATCTCCTTGGATTAGGATGATTTCTTTCTTAGACAGCTTCTTTATTGTGTCATCTAGTTGTTCGTAAAATTCCTGAATGTCTGTTTGGCATGAAACACTTGTTGGAGCGTAAATCTGTACTATATTAGTTTTGATGGGGTAAGTATTAAGTTTCATAGTCATAATTCTGTCACTGATGGGGTTAAATCCTAGAACCGCGTCCGACCATTTGGTACTTATTTTGATTGCTACACCATTTCTACTTTCAGTTGCGTTGCCGGAGAAGTATATCGTGTTGCCGGTTTTTGTTTTAAAATAGCCTGACCCTTTCCAATGGGTTTCGCATATTCCCAAAATTTCTATATCTCCCGTTTCTTTCTCCACAATAGCGAGCTTCCCAGGTTGTAACAAACCTTGTGTATTCCAAGTGGCAGCTCTTATTTTCTTTCGTAATGATCTTTTTGTTTGCTTTTCGTTCATGACAGGGCTCAATACATTCCCCCCCCCGGAGATCCGATTTGGGGAAAAGTTTTGCCTGGTGAGTGCTAGTTTTGGTCCGCCCCGGGTATTTTAATTCCCCGGTACCCGCCATATCTGGCGGGCGTCCCCCTATCCGCCAGCTGGGGAGGCGCCCAGTTGGGGATCTAGCAACCCCGCTGGGATGAGTTCTACATTCTACAAATCTGTTTTTACCCTAACTAAAATAAATTTCTGAAAATGCGTGATGTCATCATTTTTATTTGACACAAAAGAGGAAAACTTTCTACACTGACCCTCCTCCAGGGTTCACAACTGATTTTAACAAGAAAATAGTGACTTTGATTGCTTAATAGATACTTACGATTTTATTCTCTTATCTGTTCCATCCTAAATACAAAGACAGAACAGAAAAGTTAGATTAAAACGAAAATAAAAAATACCGTAACAACTTTATTATGGTAAGTAACGCCCACATCCAACTAACCAATAAAAATGTTTTACCGTAACGTGATGTAAGTTCCGGTACTTAAATACTGCGATTTTTTAAACGCATTCTAAAATACAAAATTCAAGAATTAATTTTGCGATTAATTAAACGTGTATTTGAAAAATAAAAAATACGGAAGTAATATTTTTCATCCTACACTGTAAATTCAAAATTGCAGGTATAATAATTAAATACCTTGGATGGAAATCATCTTGATTTGCGTTTTTCTCATAAATTTTCTTATGTAACCCTAGAATGTTTTTACCTATACAGAAACGACGAAAAAAGACCGGCATTAAAAAAACAAGTTTGTTTATCGTTTTATACGGATTCAGTGGGCCTTTTTTCATTAAATGTACCGCGTTTTGTAGAACACTTGGAATAGAGGAACTTTTATTTGAAATATTTTTCTAAAACTAATAATAACGGAGATATGAAGGTATTTTTTTCCACTTTTTAGCAACCCATAATTATTGTCAAAGGTTTTGGCGCAAAGGGCACGTCATGGATAGTTAAGCATTCTGACCATAGAGTAATTTAGCCATTATAAATTTATATTGGCAACCAAGATCACTGGAAGGGTATGGTGTTGTCATTCGAATTTGATATGGGCGTCACGAAATGACATAGGAAGTCAAATCTGGGGAGCGAGCCGGCTATTCTACAGGCTCCCGCCTACCAATCCATCTTCCAAGAAAATGTCTGTTGAGAAAGTCAGAAACAGGCCTATAATAATGAGGCGGCGCACCGTCTTGTTGGAACATAACGTTTTCAATATTATTTCCAGCCACCTGAGATATTACTGGGAAAATTTTGTCTTACAAATGAAAAAGAGGACTACTGGATAAAAAAATCAAAACAATTTGAAATTGGGTGAGTCCATTTGTTTAAAATCAGCCATTTTATTATAGCTAAATATTTTTCTTTACAACTCTAGCATCAGACGCAGAACTAAAAGACCTTTCAAATGAAGTGTCACTCGACCCTGTATAAAAAAATCAAAACAATTTTGAATGGAACTTGCTTTTTAGGCTCAAAAAAAGAAAAAGATCCTAGCTACAAGAATTGGTAGAACTTTGACACCAAACGAGAAAATCTTGCACAGAGAAGTTGCGAGATTAAAAAAGAGCTGCAACTAAAATTAAATCCAAGAAGTCGTTAATGCATAAGCAACTGCAATTACTTCCTCGAAGCAGGATTACCGTTACTTTATTGAAAGATGTAAATGAAACAACTTTAAAATTTTTCTTGTCACAGCAGCGTACACAGAAACATAAACTTAGCGGTAGAAGATTTACTTTAGATGACAAAATCTTTGCTTTATCTTTGTATAAACAAAGTGGCAAGGGATATAGATATTTATCAAAAGTTTTTAGTTTGCCTTCACGCAAAACAATAACCAGTATGTTAAATAAAATTCCCTTTGGTTGTGGTATCAATCACCACATTTTTAAACACTTGAAACATTCAGTGGCTCGAATGAAAGCTCTTGATAAATATTGTGTCCTCCTGTTCGATGAAGTTTCATTGGCATGCGGACTACAGTGAAATCAAAAGTTAGATGTGATTCAGGGTTTTGTAGATCATGGTGGTGCACATAGACATGCTTTATTTGCAGATTTATGGTGAGGGGCATTTGCAGAAAGTGGAAGCAACCAGTTTGTTTTACTTTCTGTGAAGGCACCACTTCTACTGCAGATTAAAGCGAATACTAAAGGATGTTCTTCTGCAGGTAAAGCTTGTTGGTCTCAATGTAGTTGCAACTATCAGTGACCAAGGACCAACTAATCAAGCGGTTGTAAATTCTTTACTTAGAGACACCAACGAGTTCTGTATAAAATCCAATCGACATAACAGATATCAAGGATATTTGATAGGGGAGTCTGAAATACTCCATTTATATGATTTTCCGCATTTAATGAAAGGAATTCGGAACGGTCTACTAAGTAAAGGTTTACATTTCACCATTGACGGTGTAAAAAAAGTTGCTTCTTGGTCACATATAGTACAACTATATGAAATTCAAAGAAATAGGGGTCTGTTTAATGCTTGCTACAAACTAACAGATGAACATGTTTACCCTGACAAAATTAAAAAAATGAAAGTTAAAAGTTGTACCCAAGTTTTTAGCCAGTCTGTGGCTATAACGTTAAGCATTTTTGCTGAGTTTAGTTCTAAACTGCCCCCTAATTGTGAAGGGACCATAGATCCCAAAGCAAAAGACACATCAGAACTACTCATGTTTTTTGATAAAGTTTTTGACAGTGTCAATGGCACCTCAATAAATTCACCTCAGGGTAAAGACCTTCGCAGTGCGATAACAGATAGGTCCAATCATATATCCTTTTGGAATTACTGTTTTCCTGTTTTAAATTCCATGTACTTCACCGATTCAAAATCCAATAAGAAAGTCACACCTTCCTTAAAAAACTGTATTTTCTCACTAAGTGGTTTGATATACTTATGGAATGGTCTTCAAAAAAAAAGACTTTCAATTACTTGTTCCAACGACTTTAAATCAGGATCCTGTTGAAAATTATTTTTCATGTGTTCGCAGCCACTGAGTGAGCAACACCAATCATACTTGTTCGTCCTTCATTAGTTCCAGTAAATCTCTTTTAGTTAACAATTTTGTATCGCCTTACTCCGCTGGTGCAAACTGTGAGATGGATGATTCTGTTGGTGCTGTTGACACGTTACGAAGTTTTATTGAAAAAGATGATGTAGTATTTGAGCCACCGGATGTTATTGAGCCTGTATATCCCTTGTCGAACGTCGAAAGTAAATCTTTCTATGGTGATTGTGCTTATGCGTATGTAGCTGGTTATATGGCATGAAAAATCTGCGATTGTAAGTAAGTAGAGTAAGTGCAGCTGAAAAATTACCTGAAAATGTATTAATTAGAAAAAGGCAGTATGTTGGTAGAAAATTAATTCATCCTTCAGCTAATTTTTCATCTGCATTTAAAAGCTCTACAAAAGTAATTCTTGATAGCTTTGCCGTGATTTATAACTTCTTATAATTTAAAAACAATTAGTTAGTATGGTTTTAGAAAAATGTAAGCTGGAAACATCCACATTGTTTTGCTCAAAACACCAAAAAAATGTGGATATTTTTATTAGGTTTACAATAGATATAGTTTTATTTAGGTGTATAGCTATTATTAATAAAATTCTTACTGGAAAAGATTTAAGAGGAGTTAGAGAAAGCGGAGACCCTATAAAACTTTTGGCTTTATATAAATATGAAACACGACGAGTAAACAAGTTAGTTTTTCGTGTACTGAATGGTAATGAGCCATTTTGTTTGGTAGAAAACAGTGAAGAAATGTGATGCATTTCTCGTTAGCAACATTTTTCCAGTTAGATACGCACGCGCGGCCGGTGATCTCTTGACTTTTTATTATTTGTTTACTGTGGTTGTTATGTGAATGTTACGCTTACATACTCTGATCAAAATTATTTTTAAATGATTTTTAACTTTTTATTTTAAAAATTCGGATATTTTTCGTCAAATAGGTACACGAAAAAATAGCGTGTTCGACACGTTAGAAAAAGTGAGTTTTTATGCTCCTGTAAAATTAATCCACTCGCTCGTGAATCAAACCATTACACTCGCTGGAAAAATGTCACTTTTCTTAACTTGTAGAACAATCTACTATTTATTCTTTCCGAAGCAGTAACCTGTTTTACGAGATAAAGACGTTATAGATTGTTTTTAGTTTTTTAGATAGCAGTGCAGTTTTATTTTAGTTTATAATGTATTGCACAATCAGTTTTCTATATCTATCCATTTTTTAGTTATAGCTAATAAAATTCATTATTTACATTTCAATAATCAAGATTAGGTGGTAGAGCAGGAGTAGTACAACCGAATCTCGCCTTGCGGCTGTGGAGCTGCATAAATTTTTTTTATTATTATTTTATACAGGGTCGAAAATGTATATGTATTACTGCTGATTTGTAGTAGTAGTCTAGTAGTACCACAATAAAGATTATTATTATTATTATTATATCATGTGTTTCAAAACATTTACAATTTAGGCAGGTTGTGACGAGGAGGAGTGTAACGTAGGGCGAATTTTGTCTCATCGTGCTGCAATATAACCTAAAACCATTTAAATGTCAAATATGATGTTAATTTGTGCAACAAAATATTTGCCCAATATGTTAACTCAAAATGCAGAACATTTGTCAAGTTCTAATTATTTTCCAAGTAGTACCAATCATATCTATTTTGCCATAAAAAAAATAATTATTCTATTTTAGGTTTGTAAATGTAATCTAAAATAAAGTCTGAAAGGTGGTAATTGGGGGTAATCGATACTATAAAATATTGTTTAAATGTTTAATTTTGTACGCAGTAGAATATAATAATTGTACTTCTTGTAAGTAACTCTCAGTAATAACAATAAAACTGTTACTGAAAGAATTTAAATCTTATTAATTTTGTTAATTGTAGATAATATTACAGTACCTTGATGACATCGACTGATTTTTCATGAAAAATCTGTTATTGTTATCAAGGCACTTTAATAAATCAAGTCATAAATTAGCTAAATACGCAATTCAAATTACCCGCTTTATTTCAGTTACCCACATTATTGACAGTGACCTATACAGTTTTGTTATAGTATTGTGAAGCCTTTGACTTGTGTCATTTTTACCGACGGACGATGGGAAACCGACCAGCACTCACCAGCGACCAATAATTGTACAAGTAAACCGTTCACACGACATGGCAAGTATACGCCAGTAACAAATATTGGCCAAGTACACCACTCGTCTGAGCCCGGCATAATATTTACAGATTTTCATTTTCCCTTTAGGGGTAGTAAACGTTTTTAAAAAAATCTAAAGAAAAAATTGTTGCTCTATCATCTAGTTTTGGAGATATCAGCTTGTAGCACTTTAATTGATGTACTCTATATAATGAAGGTAAATTGTTACACAATCCCAAAACCATTTTAAGGTTTTAGTTTTATACAGAACTATAGAGTTCCTCCATGTGCTTTTATTATGTAACAAATTACTTTGTATCCACAATTTTTTTTTACTGCTGTCGACCTTTCTTTTGTAGGCATCACACTCTCAGCAAAAAAGTTCAACAGCTGCCCCATCGCTTATACTTTTCATAGGTAACTGGATTTTTAAAGCGAGAACTGAAACGTCCCATAGCCACGTCAATGGCAGTGATGCTGCGCCTGTGGCAAACCATCATCGCTAATACCATTCCAGGGAGCAAAAACTACCATTCCACCGCGTTCATAATAAAAAAAACATAATTATTTATGTACACCATTAAATGGAGCAAAATTAACAATAAATGCTTAAATATAGGTGCTTGTTGATATAATTCACTTAATGTTGCTGATTTACATGGACCTAAAATTGGAACACTAGATGGCGTGGCTGTGGGATGTTTCAATCTTTGCATTTCAGAGGAAATGTTAGTCTTTCCTTAAAAGATATAATTATACTACGTAAACAACGCCTTCTGCTTTTTTTTTAAATTGTATTTGAATCTAGAGAAGATGTCATCTTGCAATACCTGCGTAGTACCCATTAATAAAAAATCTTCAGGTCTGCAATTTGGTGGCTCGTGTGGATTTTATTATCACGCAAAATGTGTCTGCCTAGTAGCCCAGCAACTAAAATTGCTCAAGACTCCTGCTTCGTTTTGGAATTAGCAGTTGTCGTTGCAGTAAAAATGGAAATGATTCAATCGTTATCTCCGAGGATCATGATATTGAGGAAACTACTACCAATATCTCATCGCTAGCCAAAATACTATCACAATTTAAGAGCGACATCTTAAATCCTATGGATTTGAAATTTGATTCTGTATTACATTTAGTAAAGTTATGCTCAGATAAAATCACGGACTTCGAACGTGAACTAAATGCTGTCAAGAGAGACTTAAAAAGTATTAATATGCTTAACGAGACAAAATGCGGCACTGAAAAGTTATTACACTGAATAAAAAAAATTGATGAACTTGAGTAATACAGCAGAATAAATAATCTAGAAATTCAAAATGTTCGTGGAAAGCAGAATGAGAACGTCGTTGAAATAATCCGGTCCTTCGACGAAAAAATTGGCTGTGCTGTTGAGTTCTCTGATATCGCTGCTGTTCACAGAGTCCCATGTATCGATCGTAATAAAGATATTCCCCTTAATATTATTGTATAGTTCATATCTCGTAAGCGTAAAAACGGCTTTCTATAGCAAGTGTGCAACCGCACAAGCAAAAAATGTTTGGATCAGTGGAGGTAAGATTCTCACACGTAAAACAGATGTGTCGACAATTATTCACATTTCGTGTGAAGCCGATATAGATAAACTTGTGTAACTAGCAAATTTTTGTTGGTTCCTTTTAATATTGAATTGAAATTTTTGATTTATTGATTGTCGGTATACTATTAGAATGTAAGATGGCTTAGAACTAAAACTATGGGCATCGTTTTGCATTCTCTATTGTGCAGTCAGGATGTAATTTGTCTTACACAATCTAATCTCAATAGCTCATTTACCAGTGAAACTTTGAACTCCAATTATCAGATCTTTTGCAGAGATAGATGTGATACTGAAGTTAGTACAGTTGATAGCAGTGGTGTATTAGTTGGTGTAAAAAAGTCAATTAAGTGTTCACTCAAGAGCGAATGGTGTAGCAAGATCGAAGACATCTGGATTACGATTACGCCTAATACAAGAAATAACCCGATTCTGTACTTATGCTGTTTATATTCCTCCAGGAGCTCATCATAGATCTGCCTTAAATTGTTTTCCAGTAAAACTTGGTAGTGTTACATATTCTCTAAAAAATAATGAAAAGGTTTTTATTTGCGGCGATTTTAACCTGCCCAACATTAATTGGGTTACTGCCGATAGTAGTCTTGGAAGAATGCGATGCTGAGTTACTTACGACTACAAATCGAATGCAGACGAAATATTTATTTTTTTACCGGTAGCCCCTAAATCTTTGGGGCCCCATCGCCTTGAGCTATAATAGCTACGCCACTGATTGTCATTAAACAACTTTTGGATAAGCGAGAATACACTAGAAACATAGTAACGAGACAAATACATTAAAAATACGTTGTTTATTTCGGTAAATTAAAGGGAGCAAGTGCCATCATATAGCCCCCACTATGATCTTTACGTAACAAATAGTTAATTTAATAATAACTTAATTTTAAGCAGAAAAACAAAGCAATATTACAACGATAATTTTATTATACCTTATTATTAAACTATTTATTTTTCTTTTACATATTTTTTAGATATTTCTACACAAAGAAATTTGCTCTGCCCTGTATGAAATTACTGAATATAAAAAGAAGAACATATTTACACAATAAAAGGAATGAGTAACTATCCCACCTAAAAAATCTTAAATATACAAATCAAAATCTATTCGATTAGTTGAATAAAAATTAGATTCCCCACATTTTCGTGCCCATGTGCCCCTTTTGAAAAGGCCCTCATTAGCCCATTTTAACATCTGTTGTGAACTGTATGGGCCTTCAACTTTGTCTTCATTTTGGTTCCATTTCAGTTCCCATAAGACTTCATTGTTTGCAGTTGCCGATTCCTCTTCTTCCTTGGTGGAAGGTCCAGCTGTTTCGTCTAATTTTTGCTTTTCCTTAGTGTCAAAGTCATCGGCATACATGTCTAATTCTGCATCATTTATTAAAGCCTTAGATTTATTCTTTGATTCGTAATTTTTAATCTATATTAACAACATGAACTAAATATGGTAAAAGTTTTATTTAAAATACTTCATTTGTTAATACATATGGATTAACCAAGGTATTACCTTTTTGGCAATCGCTTCATAAGTTTCTTGATAAATATCCATATTTCCAGTTTCACTTAACACTTTATCAGCTAATTCGGTCAGCTCAGTGACCTCATTATTTGAATCTAACAGTCCAGCTTTTTTACGTCTCAATCTTTCAATACTTGATAGTTTTTTACTTTTTCCTAAAAAAAATTATGTACTTATGGCATATGTAAATTTATTTTATAAAACTATTTCTACCTCCTAATCGGCTCAAGGATTTTGTGATAGTTTCCCTGGGTTCCATGTATGTAAGAATTTGTTTATAAACCTGAATTTCTTGAAAAGGTTCTTCACCAGATTCGTCACTCTCATCTCCAAGGCCTCCTTCTGTATCCTTAGTGTCTGTGGGTCTAATTGTCTGCCAGTCTATATTATCCAACCAATTATCTCGAACTTCTTTTTCATTTTTCCATATAAAATGCCCATCCTTGTCAAAATGACCCTCTTCCATTTCTTCTCGCATGTTGAAAGCTGTGTATCGTTCTTGTCCAATGTTACCAGAAATACCTTCCTCTTCCCCTAGAATTTAATTTATATGATATAGTACAATTCTGAATAAATAACATTTATAGAGGAAGCCTAAAATCTAACCTTCAATGTCATTATCATCTAAAACGTTATCTTCATCACCAAAGTCATCTTCTTCGTCGGAATCCAGGGAATATTTTTTTATATGCACAGCTGTTTTCCCTATTTTGGATTCTGGTTCATAATCACCACTATTTAATTTGCGTTTCGACATAATAATAAATATTAATACACAACTGACAAAATAAGCGAGGTTATGTCTATTATTACAAGTTCATTTAACAGATAAACATTATATCAGTGGCGTCACATATTAAAGTTACAGGGTGTATTGTAACAGTGGCGTAACAAACTAAAGAGCGCGGAGCTAAACAACTTAAAACATTTTAATTACACGAAATACTTCGACTTTATGAGAATAAGACCTAACTATTGGTATTATTTAAATTTGGTTGTGCGCTAAGACGTTACCGTAATTTAAAATCTGAACCTTTCGAGAAAAAAAATCGACTTTTTAATTTTTTGGAAAATGATTCCTTGGGATAAAAAATCAGAAACTAAGGCTAACATTTGTCAACCAAAAATTGAGCGGGGGAAGAAAATTAACCCCCTAAATAATGCTGTACTTAAAAACTTGGTTGTGAATCTTATTTTGCTAATAGTCATGAGTAAAGATAGGATAATAAAAACAAAAAAGCAAAATAAAACCTCAAGCATAAAAAAAGTAAAAAAGACATCAAAAGAGCAAAAAAGGGCAACAAAAAAGCAAAAAGATACTAAAAAAGCACAAAAAAGCAAAAAAAGTTGCAAAAAGCAAAAATATATACCTATATTAAAAAGGCAACATCGCTTGAAGTTAGAAAGAAGCAACTTTTATCAATTTTCAAAATTACAGTGAGACCCATTAACAAAAATGATGTCATCAACTTTCTATTTACCCTGGCCCTCCCCAGAACATGCAAAATTGACCTATTAGTTGATTATGTTAGGAGAATTGTTTAGACCATAATGTGGTAGTTAGTGATGAGGATTAAAAATTGAAGATAATCAGAAAGAAAATTACGTTTCAACAAATTCATTTCCATTTATTTTAAGAGCTTAAAACAATATTTGCTTTCTTATAAATTTCCGACAAAAATTTAAAGTAAAACTCTAAAATTAGAAAATAAATTGCAAAAAGGAATTTACATAAAAAATTAACAAACTTAAATTTTTGCCACAAAAGATACTAACAACACAAAACAACGAAAAATTAGTTAAGAAAAAGCAAAAAAATTAAAAATATCAGAAAAGGCAAAATAAAGTTTGCAGTTTTGGAATGTATACTCTGCAACGGGTTTTAAATCGGATCTGCCTTAAAAAAGTCAATTTGCCTAACTATCCTGTCTTTAGTCATGAGCAATTTAGCTTAACGAAAAATGTTTTATTGTCCCTTCTTCTATTAAATAAAAGGGCATAAATATTCGAATAAAAAAAATCATAGACGACATCACAGACGAATTAGGTGACTAGACCGCCAACCAAATTGTAGCTCATCCCAACCTCTATCAACCCACAAAATTTTAAAAAATCGTGTGGCCAGTGTTTGAGTAATATCTTTTTAAAAATTTTCAAAATTTTGAAAACATTTTTTACATGACAGTTGAAGTTCATTTTTTCAAAAAATTCTCGTACACAGTGACATTATCTTCCACTAGGGCCTATTATAATAATTAAAGTATATGCTGTTCTGATGGAAACCCGTTTGAGCAATAAGGCTTAAAGTTACAATTTAAAAAAAATCATAAAGCTTACATTTTAAAGCAAGGAAGTTCGGAAAAAGAGTTTAGATTTGCGTTGTTTTTCAATTAGAATTAGGTTCTAGATTTTTAAAACTGTGTGAGACTTTAAAATGAATATTGGATATGGAATTAGAAAAAATTGCGTTTAACACAAGTATCTAAAATGTGATGTAGTATACAATGCATTGTAGTTTATACTAGAAGCAATTTTTAAAGGTCTATCTTTCAAAATTGATTTCTATAGATTGTAAGTTAAGATATAAATTTGAATTTGTAATACACGCACCGATAATTCAAAAATGCCCACTTCCACTAACAAATAATGAAGGAACATTTTTGCACTATAAATGTTAATCATCTTCGCGATATATGAAGAAAGATATTATCTCTGTTTACTTTTAAATAAGCGGGACAATTGTGTATTTATTTTCATAGCAACTGCTTTGTTATTTAACACGTATGATTGCTTAGTTAATATATTAGTAATCAAGTCAATGCCCAAAGCTACGTATGCCAATTTGCGTTCCATCAAATTTCTACTGCTTTGATGCCCATTTGTTGTTCCTGTTTATTTGAAGTTTAGACATAGATAATGGCTCCTATAAGAAATAAAAACAAGGTAAATTTTTAGTTTATTATATTAAAAGAAAAGTATTACTGTTACTGTGTAACAGTTAAAGCCTCTTTCCGAAGAGTTTTTACAGCCAGAGTTAATTTTTAAAAACCGTACTGACAAGGAAAGTAGTAACATCAACAGATGATAGTCAATTTAATTTCCTACATTGGACTCCATGCTTTCTAAATTTTAGTTATAGTCACCCTAAATGTATACCTTAGGAACATGACTTCAGTTGTAAATTTTGTACTACAGTAAGGTTATTTAAGAAATCTTCATAACATGAAGTGGTATCAGTTGATTTTTTCTCTCATCTTGTTACGGTGTTCTCAATGGCCTCTTCAACTGCCTCCCAACTTCTCTCCTAACACTTTTTTCGCCAAGCCAATATTTCAAAAATGTAACCATAAGAGAGAAAAAGCCCCCGAAGGAAAGAAACACAAATATTAAGAACAGTTCCCGAAAAACGTGTTTCTGTTTTTCTGAAAGATGTTTTCCAATGTATTTTTTCAATTGTCTATGACGCTCATTTTTTAACTTCCCAGAAATTTATTGTTCTGAAGAACTTTGCTGCGTTCAAAAGATTTTTTTTTAATGTGTTTTTAATCTCAATCAAATTTCTTTTGAAAGCCATTGTAAATGATTTCTTTTTAAACATAAAAAATGTGCAAGCGAGAGATATAACGTGTTTAGTGTTAGCTTTCAAATAACTAGAAATTTGCTTACAGAAACTTCATAAGACACGGGAAGAAGTGTACGCTGATTTGATAAATAAATATAAAACTATTGCTCCAGCACCAAGTGCTCCTGGTGCTTCACAACCAAAAGAGAGTTTACCAAACAAAACATACAGAGTTATTAATCCAGTATCTGACTATCAACAACCTTCTCTCAGTCCGAATCAAGAAACTATAGCTGCATATATTGTAGAAACAACCCCTGCTACATTTGCCACCAATAATAATGCAAAACAATATTTCAATGTTGCCGACATTTTTTCAGCATATCTAAATGTTCATAACACTCAAGAATTCGTTTTAGTAAGTACCTCTATATAATTCACTAGCGTAGTTGTTAGATTTGTTTTCAATTTAATATTTACTGAGGGTAAATTAATACAACATTAGTTAATTTGTTTAATAGTAGTTTTAACCACATCGATACTATTATCAAGAAACAAAGGTATGTGTCATTGTTTAGACTTTACTCTATCATATTCATAGAATTAATAACAATGTTTATTATTATAATGGTATGCAAAGTTTTTATTTCCAGTGCGTAGGATGTGAAATTGATAATAAATGAGTGCATTGAACTCAAAGTTCCTTTTAGATTAGTAAAAATGTAGGTAGTTGTTTAATAATATTCAATTTACTCTAACATCAACACCTGGTTTTATATTTTTATGAAGTTCCGTTTCTAAGAAAAATTTTATCAAAAAGCTACATACATCTATCAAAATCTGCTTTGTATTTATTCACTTTTTGTAAGAAATCATACTGAAAAAATTTGATATTTCTGTTATTTAAAGGCGTAGCGAGTAGGTTTAGTTACCAAAATAATGTGGAATTTTATTATAACGAGTTCATATTTTAGATTTTCAGGAAAAAATAGCTCCTTATTTAAAAATATCGCTGAACTTTGAAAGCAACAGAAAATCAGAAGGAACCTGTGGATATAATCTAAGTAGGTACTTAAAAACAAAAGGCTAGAGTAAATTTGATTAGTAGGACACTCATGAATTTCTGGGATCCTTTTACTTCAGCACATAAAATATAAACTCATTATAGTTTCAGGCAACAAAATGGTATAATTTAATGTAGGCAACCATGAAGTATTTATGTATAATAGGTATATATCGGGTGTTAATTAAGTACGTAGACAAACTTTACAAAGCGATTCCTTGATTAATTCTAAGACAAAAAGTTTATACGCCCATGAGACCTAAACAGCTTCGTTTTCAAGATACAGGATGTTGAAGTTTCCCCCGCATGCACCCCCCCGCCCACCCGCGCACGCAGATATATAACCATAACATATTTTTGGCATTTTGTGTGTTTTTGAGTAAACAAACATTTTAACCCTTTATCGTGCTTTATTTATTTTCTGTCAATAAAATCAATTTTAATTTTTAAATATGCAATTATAGGGTACACCCAACAATCCAACTGAAGAGCCTAATTACATCTACTTAGTAACTTCAGGTAGTCAGCTAGTTCCAGAAGCAGTGCAGATTTCCAATGCAATTACTTTGCATATTTTAAACTCAAATCAAGTTAACTCTGCCTTACGTCCCAAATCTAGTAGAAGTGATGCAGCCTAAACATCAAATATAAGAGATAAATCTAGAAAAAATATGCGACTGTGAGAAAATAATAACAATAATGAGGAAAACCCCTTTAGTTCTCACAGGAACATTTATTAGTAGGTTCAGATGTACATTTTTGCTGCTAAGCAGCCATCTTCAGTGAACTAAAACGTAAGAAACAAACACTACGCCAAAGTGAAAAAACAAAATGAAACAGACAAGTAACTTACGCCTGGTGATATCAGAGTCACAAATTTTAGTAAATACGGCAACCCACAACTAAAATTTGTGACTCTGATATCACCAAGCGTAAGTTACTTATCTGCTTCGTTGTGTTTTTCCACTTCGGCGTAGTGTTTGTTTCTTACGTTTTAGTTCACTGGAGAAGGCTGCTTAGCAGTTGAAATGTACATCTGAACGTACTAATAATTGTTCTCGTGAGAACTAAAGGGGTGTTCCTCATTATTGTTATTATGTTCTCATTTCTCTCCCTGTATATTGTGACATTTTTAGACTCTTGAGGCAATTCTGAGTACACTTGCACTATTTTTGAAAATTTTTAAGCCTACCTGATTTTTTTTAGTCAGTTTTAAATCTAAAGTGCTATGACCGGGCCCAAATCACTCTGAGGGACGAAGATGATAACCAAAAAAAATGTAAACATGATTTTTTTACTAGTATTCTGGAAAGTACTTTCATATTTTAAGAAATCACTTTTTTTGTAAATTAGTCATTTTTTCAAATGACACCATTCATTCTTTAGACACTAGGTATCTAAATGCAGATTTTCACCACAAATCCAAAATCGGATTAATAATAATATAAACTCACCAATTTCTTTGTGTATGAAGTTCAAAAATTGAAGAAATGCTTGTGTCATGGAAACAAAAAAACATTTACAAAAAAGTGATTTCTTTAAATATGAATGCCTGTACTTACCAGAATACTAGTAAACAAAATCATGTTTACATTTTTTTTGTTATCGTCTTCGTACCTTAGAATAATTTGAGCCCGGTCATAGCACTGTAGAATTTAAATAAAAATTGACTAAGAAAATCAAAATGTGTCAAAATGTGCGTTTTTGGGTACATATTATCTATGCTAAGTTTCGTTGCCGCATCTCAAAAAGTATAGATAATACGTGCTGTATAGTATTATAAATTCTGTTGACACCTACTAACTATATAAACACAATTGTGTGACTTAATTTTCTTATTTGTTTTATAATGTATTTATTAAGAAAATAATGGAAAATTATATTTACTATGCTATACTTAATTAAACTTTATTACCAAAAAGTGGAAGAGGCTATAACCCTCTTCAATATCTATTATTGCATTTTAAAAAATAAGCTTACAATTTTATTCCCTTGTCTCTGGTGTCAGCAATTCAGTTTGAGTGAGAATTTTTCATCGTCCCCCTTTAACAAAAAAGAAAGTAATCGTTTCCGAATTTCAAAAATTCATAGATGGCTTTACAAGAAAACTGAAGCCTTGCAAATGAATCAAATCAACCCATCATCAGCTCTAGCAGGTAACAAAAAAAAAACAAATTCGTAGTTTAAAAAAAAATAATAATTTGTTGAAAATTTTCATAATTTGTATAATATTTTACCCTCCTATAACTATATTACCTAATTTTATACCAATTGGCAAGCTCAACAGGCGTTGAAACCAAAGTTCAGAAAAAAGTATTCAAATTTCAGATGTCGGATAAAACTATATTAGTGGATCGGTTTCGGAACCTAACTTAATGTAATACTTACTTATCCAAACTGAAGCGACTGGAATACGTTAAGTGCCATATGAGAGACATGCTTTCACACCCACTTTTTGCTACCGGGCCACGTGAGACTGATTTTCTACTTAATTTCATTATAGAACCAGAAGCAACAACAGTGGTTTCCCACATCCTTGAGAATTACATTAGAGTTAAAATAGTATGGCCTGGTGGTTCAAATAGCGTTTTCGTTTTTAACCCGTACATTTCTATTGCAAAGATATAAATGTAGATTCAAAATAGAGCTTGACCAGAAGGGATAGTTTTTTGTAATACACTATGGCACTTAAAGTCTTAAATTATAAGTTACGTCCAAACTGACTTTGCATCGGGCCGGATTTCGGTACAAGATGTTGCACCGCTAAATAAAAAAATAAACAAAACTTTAATTTCATTTGGTTGCAAAATGCATCGGTGATAGAAAACCTCATTTACAAGAAAAAAAGAACTTAACTGATTATCACAGCGTTTTCTTCGAATGATTTCCAAGTACTTTAATACCGAGTTCTTTTTGTTACTCATTTTAATTAATTAAATAATAGGAAACAATCAAATGCCAGTTATGCACACAGTAAACACTAGAATCTTTAAAGGCAGTGCAGAAAGCACAATGAAGTAATGCTAACTAAAATGAAGTTTACCCATTAGCAGTTTAGTACTAGGGCTATTTTAAGAGATCCATTCTAAATCCCCACTTTCAGTTCATTAATAAGTAATGTTTGGTTTTTCCAAAACTACCCCTCTTGCACTTATACCTATGAATAAGCATTAAGCAGTTAAGCTGGCTGTTAAAATTTATCTAAGTTACCAAAGAAAGTACCTACTGGGAATTTCAAAAGACAGCTTCTATAGAATTTGATGAATTAAAATTTTATTTTGTATACAGGCGCCTATACCTCCCCATTTCTCCTAATTTATTTATATATAGGCTTTTTAAAACAATTTACATTTAGATACACAGCGTATACCCCGGAATACAGCCCTGCAAATAATTACAATTCATGTCTGTGTTCAATTTTAATCAACTCAACATGGAATGTTAAAGTTGCATCTGGAGGAATTTTTGGGGGTGCTCCCTTTTTGCCATAAGCCAAGTCTGAAGGAATAACAAGTTTACGTTGTTCTCCAACACACATCCTATAACAAAACTATTATTTAGAGAAAATATTTGAATTGTTTGTTAATCGTTTAGCTGATTCAACTGCAGTTTTGGTAAACTAAATCGTTATGCATAAAAGCATTAGATTGCACCTACCCCATTAAACCTTGATCCCATCCTTTAATAACTTGGCCGGAACCTAACGTAAATGTCAGTGGTTGTCCACGAGGATTGCTACTGTCGAATTCGTCTCCACTTTCAAGAGTGCCCTGAAAGGGCAGAGTATTGGCAGAAACTTCAACACAGGACAGTTTTTTGCAAACTTACCTTGTAATGCATGTGTAGCAAGTCACCTTTTTTTGATTTCTCTGTACAATTCTCGACCCTTTTTTTGACACCAATTTGTAATTTTTTCTTTGCTCTGTCATTACATTCTATAAAGTCAGCTATCAACACCAAAATCACAAAGATGTTGAAGAAACATGTGTTTAAATTCATATTTATACTACAAAAATAAGAAATTATTTTTAGGTTATCTAGGGGGGGGGGGGAAATAGAATAATTTGCCTACTACATCGAATCATTTAAAATATCAAAAAACGATTAAGCGTAAAATGTTAAACTAGTCCAATATTAATTGACAATGAGAAAAATAATGTATCATAAATAAAATTATTTAACCGTTATAGGAAATTCCCTGTAGCATTCTATATATACAGGGCGAGTCATTTAATTGGACTTCCAGTTCCAAAACAGCAAAAAATTTCGTTAAAGTAAACAAAAAAAATGGGCGTACTCAAATCCATTAAGTTATACGTGAAGCATGTTGCACGATTTTGCTACAACTACAACAGCAATATTCGCGATACATCGTTTCGTTCAGCGTTACTTTATTGTTGAGCTAAGCCAGAGGTTCTGCACACAAAAATATTATTGCAAAGTTTCATAAAATAAAACCCCAAACCATTCATATTCTACGCTTATCAACTCCGTTAACAAATAACTCGAGATAATAAACCAGCTGGCCAAATGAATAATATGTATCTAAAGAAGCTCTAAAGGTCAAACATGTAGGTGTGTTGCTATTTTAAGCCTGTAAATAATTAATTCGTTTAAAATTGCATATATGCGCCAACTATATATTTACAGGAATTATGCCAGAATTTACTATTAACTGATTACCCTATAATTAACACATTATAAAGTATTCAGCGCTATTTTCAAAACAACAGATTATTACACAGGGTGTTCGTAATTTAATGTTTATTTTGCAAAATTTCAAATGTCAATAACTTTTATTTTTCGAATAGAGCATCCAGTATGTTTTAACACCATCAAATTGGAATTAAATTCTATTTCAATTTGATATAAGGTTTTGTATACCAAATGTTCAAATCTCTATGGTTTTTTGTTCTTTTAAAAAAATTCAACTCTTATTTTATAACGTTTAAAATGTGTAACCCCCATACTACTTTCAAAACTATTGAGAATATCAATTATTTTCTTAACGTAAGTGGTTTGTTGCCAATGAGCTACATTATGCCACATCCCCAAATTTTCTGTACTGTCACATAACTGAGCAGCAACGTCATCGATAATTTGGTTAAATGGCGATATAAATATTTTCTTAGGCAGTTTGATAGAGATTTTTTCTCGTTTCAAGAACATACAACTTTTATAATTTTTGTAATGGAACTGTATGGAAGTTTTATGTCATTGAAACGAGAAAAATGTATCTAACGGACTAAGAAAACATTTATGTTACCAATTAAGAAATCGATGATGTCACTGGTCAGTTACGTGGCATAATGTAGCTCATTAAGCAACAAACAAACCACTTATATTAAGAAAAATCTTGGTATTCTCAATACTTTCAAAATATGGGGGGTTACCACATACATATAAAAACAATAGACTGAGTATGCTTGCTTAAATATGTGTACCCAATTTGGCCATCTTACGAGTCTCGTACTCCCCTTAAAACAAGTAAAATGGTTTGTATCATTACTACGTCAAATCTTAATTGGTTAATCCAACTTTTCGTAGACACCTATAAGAAATGTAAGAAATATATTGCATAATAATAGTTAACTAGACAATATGTAGCTGCAAAATGGGCATTTACTTACTCACTGATTGATTACATAATCATTTATTTATTTATTACATTTATTTATTACATATTGAAGGCAGTCAGCTGCTGATACCTCTATACATGTATTTGGTTGTACATGACTACATGATGACTACAACAGATGGTATCTAGTATAAAATAATGATAATATAGCTACTGTTTACATCCCAGAAAATTGTCTAGTTTATTTTGAAAAGTGTTCAAAGTCCTAGCACTTACAATTTCTTGCGGAAGTCGGTTCCACGAGTCTACTACTCGGTTCGTTAGGAAATGTTTGCGCGTATTTGAAGCGAAGCGGTCTTTGCGTAACTTGAAATCATGTCCATGTAGTTGATGGTTCTCACTGAATGTAAACATATCTCTTAAACCACTGCAATTGTACTGTCCGGTTATAATCTTGTATGTTTCAATTAGATCACCACGTTCACGTCTGCACTTCAGGGAGGTTAGGCTGAGCCTATTAAGCCTTTCTTCATATAGCAAACGGTGGAGGCCAACTGGAAATTTTGTTGCCCGTCACTGTACATTTTCCAGTAGGGTAATATCCTGTTCGAAATAGGGAGACCATATTGCAAATCCAAATTCCAGCACAGGCCGAACATAGGTTTCGTAGATTTGTATGAACAATTCTGGAGTTAGTACTGAAAAAGCTCTACGTATCAAATATAGCAGTGAGTTTGCTTTTTTTAACAATGTTGGTTATATGTGATTCCCACTTGAGATTATGTGTTATTTCAATGCCCAAGTCCTTTTGTGATGTGACGTTTTTAACTACTTGATTTCCCAACCTGTACTGAAGATGTGGGTTGTTTTTCCCATGTGAGCACTGTACACTTTTCTTTGTTTAGCGTTAGTAGCCATTCTTCAGTCCACTTGAGGATTCTCTGCAGATCTTCTTGAATAATGTCACTCTCGATTAATGGGTTTGCAAAGAATTTTGTATCATCTGCGAATACACTCACTGTGGATATTATCAACTGTCTGAGGTCTGCAACATAGATAAGAAAAAGTAGGGGACCAAGAACAGAGCCCCGTGGGACTCCACTCACGACGTTATAAGTGTCAGATACTATCTCTCCTATTTTAACTTGGTAGGTTCTTTTGGTAAGAAATGCCTTTATCCATGCCAGTAATGGCCCTCGAATGCCAGGATGTTCTAGTTTCAAGATAAGTCGATCATGGGGAATGCGATCAAAAGCTTTTTCAAAGTCAAGGTATACTACATCAATGGGTTCACTCTGATCAATTAATCTAGTCCACACATTTAGGCAACTTAATAAGTTCGTTGTGATTGATCTACCCGGTATAAAGCCATGTTGCTCATCTGGAATTATATTATGCGCAAGAAGGAAGGGGGCCATACTGTTAATGATAATTCTTTCCATACATTTACAGACAACAGAAGTAAGACTGATAGGACGATAATTGATGGGTTCTAGGCGAGTTCCTTTTTTGTAGATAGGAGTAACAGTTGCATGTTTCCAGATTTTTGGAAGTTCTCCGCTTTGGAACGACGAAGTCATGATGTGTGAAAGTATCGGAGACAAAGATCCAGAACTATTTTTGAGAAAGGCTGTTGGTAGGTTTTCAGGTCCAGGTGCGGATTTGTCGTCCAAAGACATCAAAACTTTTTGAATTTCCTGCTCTGTGAAGGTTACGTTTGATAGTGAATCGACGACTCTAGGAAGTTGAGTAACCTTTGGTGGGTTTCCAGCGGACACTTGTATGTAGGCTTTATGAAATTGGTCTGCAAATAGATTTGCAATGGTTATTGGCTCAGTGATCATGGATCCACTTGCAGACTTGAGAACTTTAGGCAAAGTTGGCCTTGAATTAAGTTGCTTCCCGATGTAATTGTAAAAGTGACGAGTTCCCTTGTCCAGTATGCTCTTTTCATATTCAGCTCGTGCTTGCCGTATCTTAGCAGTTATTCTGTTTCTCAGTGTTTTGTATTCTTCATACAGATTCGTGTCAGGATTAACACGGTAAGAATCCCACTTTCTTTTCTTTTCTGCGATTAACCTTATTACATCTTTCCTAATCCATGGCTTTGTACTCGCTTTCTTTCCACGAAGTCTTGATACAGGTACGCAATCGGATATTATTTTAAGTGCAGATGTGTAAAATGAATTCCATTTGTGCTGTATGCCATCTTCTTGGGTGATATTCGTACCAATTTCCAGGAACTTGGTATTTATTTCTTCATAATCTGCCTTTCTAAAGTTACGTTGCTGGGAATGTTTGAAGTTTGTCACATCCTCAATAACGACTGAAATCTGAAGGGTACAGATAAGAACAGAGTGATCACTTTTGCCAATGGGAGCATTATAGGTGATATTGCTAATCAGATTCTCATCATTGCATAGTAGGAGGTCCAATGTAGAGGGGGTATCTGTGTTTCTATATCTTGAGGTTGTATGACAAACTGATGTAAATTACTATTGAGGTACATCTCAGAAAATCTTGATTCAGGGCTACTCTGTTCGTTGTTTAGTATATCACGAAAGGGCC
Organism: Ctenicera cuprea; assembly: GCA_958336395.1. Lineage (NCBI taxonomy): Eukaryota > Metazoa > Arthropoda > Insecta > Coleoptera > Elateridae > Ctenicera > Ctenicera cuprea. Next base: position 137,649 of record OY284496.1, on the reverse strand, counting down.
ACTTAATTTTGGGTAAATTGAAGTCACCAAATATCACTGTTAGCTGACCATAACAGACTTGCTGAATGTTCTCAGATTATCAGCTGCAACAGCGGTAGTGCCGGGTCTATAAACACATCCAATAAGGAAATCGACATTACCGTTTGACAATTTGTCATATCGATTATAGTTTGTGTCTCAGCTAGTTTTTGTTACCAACCTGCTCAAGACGGCAATCTTTAGAAACTTAGTGCACCAAAAAAATACTAAACGAGACTCCTAAGATGGCTGCTTTTCAGGTACACTTTTTGGAAGTGAAGTCTGTATGCATAATTAACCCTTTCACTGTGGCAAACATTTTATACCGCGGGACCTACCGTGCGGCAAGTGAAAGCAGTTGCGGATACGTACGGCTCGCGCAGTTACTCGACAAAATAATGACGCGGGTATGTACGGTTCCCGCAGTTGCGGCAGGGATTATATCCAGTACCGTATTGAGTTAGAAATGTGATGATCACAATTTTAATCGCAAATATTTTGCAATAATAAATTTTGATTGGTAACGTTATACATGCCTCCCGGAATAACATGTTTACTTTTTTCGACCACTGCGTTGGCGTGTTCTAATTGAAAATAATTGTTGACTTGAACAACAATATTTTCAACAAAACCGTTGGAAAAAAATGCTTCAAAACTCCCCAAAATGTCTGGAGAAGTTATTAGGTTTTCATCCTGACATCCAAAATCGGCCACAGAAAAGTCATGAATAACTGGTTTTAAGTTACCTTTTACCTAATTAAATTCAGAAATCTTTGGACGTTTAGCTTTATGTTCGATTTTCGAAGTACTTGCAACATTTTTTTGATCTTCTGCATCATCTTCCTCGTCTTCATGTTCACTACCATCAGAATTAATGTTTTCTATGTCAAATTCGTCCCCTGAGCTGCCCTCTGCACCTCCCCCCAAGTCGAATACTTCCTCATTATCGCTATTCATCAGAATGTCGTACAATTCATTCTCCGTCAAATATTTGTTAGCCATAGCTAGTAGGGTCGGGTAGCTGCCAAAATTTATTTCAATGTAGGCAAAACATGTAAGGTAAATTGAAAGTTTGATTAACTCACCAGTTGAAATTATTGCCAAAAAGTAAACGACAAATAAACGTATTAAAACTTATTTAAAATTAATAAATAAAACACAAAAACTAAATATCTATAAACTAAAAAACTGAAAAACTTGATTGTAATGAACAGCTTGCTTATACGCGTTTCACACTAGTAGAGACTGGCCACTTTTTATACTTACAAATACAAAATGCTTATATTTTGGGTCTATAACAGCCTACCCTAAATTGACCATTGTAATTTATGGCTTTAGAAACACCAAAACGGCAAAACATCAAAATTCTTCGTAGTGGCTAAATATAGAATATTTAGTTACCTTAGACATAATACACTTAGCCGGGCATGCGGCCGAGCGGGCGGTTTCGGACCTGATAGGAGCGTGCGGATTCGTACGGTTCCCGCACCGCAGAACAAAAATGTTCATGTGCAACTTATATCATAGACAACCAACTTAACTTAAAATATAAGCTTTGTAGAATACATATTCAACGGCGAATTCATCCGAGTCCCGCAGTTAATGCGCGGGAAGGTCGCGCGTACTTATCCGTTTCCAGCACAACAGACAAAAAAAATATATACAGATATATCCGCTTCCCGCAGCGAAAGGGTTAATCTACTATTTCAAGGTTTGTGTGGGTTACACTTTTTAAATGTTAGAAAATAAAGAGTTTTTGTTTTGTTTTCATAGCACGCCTATTTTCATTTGAAATTCATAAAAAAATAATCAAAAATACACGAAAAAAACATAAAACATTTGGTATACAAAACCTTATATCATATTGAAAGCAAATTTAATTCCAATTCGATGAAGTTTTGCAAAATCAACATTAAATTACGAACACCCTGTGTCCTGCTGTTTTAAACATACCGCTGAATACTTTATAATGTATTAATAGTCCGTGCCATATAACGATAGGTGATATTTGTTATCTAAAATATTAATGAATTTATATTAGTCCCCAAATGTCAAAATTTAAAAGAAAAGTCAAATAACTGGAAAACGGCTAATTTTAAGATGGTAGTACCTTTACACTTACAATTGGTAATAATTTAAGGTTATGCAGTTAAGTTTAAACAACTTTTAATAAAAAAAATAGATATTCCAAATAGTTTCAGAAATAATAGTGGGGCGACATTTAAATGACTCGCCCTGTACAACTACAGAAACTGTATGCAATGCAGTCTAACAAAAATGATTAAAACGTAATCAACAATGGTATAATTTTCCACTTAAATTAAAAACTAGTATTACATTTCAAGTAGGGCATACAATCCCGGACCAAATTTTCAACCCCGGGATTTCGGGATCAAGATTGGTTAATCCCGGGATTCTAAAACCACACGATCCGACATCGTATGCGATCTTGCATAAGAAAAAAATATGTGGGCGTTTGGACCGCCTGTTTCGACAATTGAAGGCTTCATGAAAGAAAAATTTATCGGAATCATTATAAAATTTTAATAAGTTCTATTTGCAAAATGTATACATAATTATTCATATTATAAAAGTAAGAAGCTAAGTCTAGGTACTAATTCCTTAATAAAATGAGTTTGTCAAGGGTTTTGTCCCCAAGCCTTGATCTAATTTTCGTGCGCTGCTGAAAAAACTCTTTCAGCTTCGAAGCTTGTCGACAATAAATAATCGTACGCAAGTTGCAAGTATAGCCCGCGGGTTCCATCATTTTCAAATAAGAGCATTTCTTGTTTCAAAGTTGTCAACAAAAGAATATTTTGTGTCAGTGAATATGGTTTCATGGTTGTATGTCAAAAAGTTCGTCTTGAAATTCTCCGTCATTGTCATTAGGGTTATGGAGATATCGCAGAATTCCCGAAAAGACAGTGCGACGTTGTTTTATTCTTCGCTTTAGCGACTCTTGTAAGGCGGCGCTTAAGGGTGAATTAACTTTTTTAATTTCCTGTAGCATGAACTTCAGGGCCGTGTCCGATGTGCACAGGTTTGCGTCACGCTGACATAGAGCTTCCACTGTCAATTTAACAGGCTCCAATAGCGCGACTAAATCTTTCAGGAGCTGAAATTGAGGGTCTGATAAAAGCTCCATTTTCAGAACACTCAGTGCTTTTTTGATGCTATTTTCCAAAAGCACAAAACGTTGCAACATTAGGCGCGTATGGCGCCAGGAAAGTACAGCAGAACTCGAACAGAAATCAAGGTAAGGCCAATACCGAAAATCCCGGGTTTTTCGAGACAAGAAAATCGGCTGAGATCCCGAGATTGCATGCCCTAATTTCAAGTACTCAAAGCAAAATTTAATCAACCTGATTTGAAAAACAAATTGTCAAAGCTTTCTATGCTCACACAAAAAAACAAGTATGCTCTGTATATGCCTTTTAATATTAATTAAACACTATAAATAAAACACTACAATTTCGTATTTATTAACAAAATCTACAAAAACGATATTTTCAAATTTATAATACTACAGAGGTAAAAGAAAATTAAAAGTGTTAAAGTTAAACACAAAATTGATTGATAAATTTGATTTTTAAATATATTTAAATAGAAATGACATGTTGCAAAGGTATTAAATTACGTGTTTATCATTTCTAAAATATTTACAAATTGTGATACTATGATTTAACAACAATAAATATTAACAATAACTTACAACAATACAGTTGATTGTAATTATTAAAACAAGGTATTGGCTACAGTTATGGTTAAAAGCATTTTATGAGCAAAGAGGTCGCAGGATTGAATCAGGTTACCTTTCTTGTTTTTAATTCTACTGGTTTTTTAAAATAAAGTTGTTGGTCTAGACAGGTTTCGAGCAGGGTTTTTTTAAAGAACAAAAGAAAAAAAAAGTTGCACCCACCTGTTCTAGATGAATAAACTGTAACTTCAACAATTTTTTATAGTTTAATTATACTCTAATATAAAAATTCTGGAACTTATTTACTATAGTGCCCCATACATGCCTCATCCCTAGTTTTTATCAGAATAAGGAAACTACTAAATTAACAGTTTTTATGTTTCATTAACATCTTAATTGTTTTTCCTGGTTCAGGTTAAACACTTTAGAGTTGGAATTAAAGTTCAGTTAGACTGGGCCTTTTGATAACATAACTGCATATTGTTGAGTTGATTTAACTGTCTAGGAAAAAACACATATGATAATAAAACAAACACCTACATACTACGATAAATGTCAAACTGTTACTCCAAATACTAACTAACTATGCAAAGACAAACCACGAGCAGCATCATTTAACACAGTAATTACTTTACCAACATCAGTATCCTTCATTGTTATATTCACATTAAATCGAATATTTTCTTCAGAGCAAATTAAGTGTATGTTCTTTTGGGCACACTGGAAAAATTCAAATACAAAATTTTTGTAGAAATAATTTAATTAAAAAAATGGTTACTTACAGCTGAGTGAATTTTCTTGAAATTTTCAATTCGATTTTCTACACTCTTCGTAGTAATAACTTTCATTGGTGAAAGAGGATCGCTAATAACCAAATAATCCTCCAAGCTTCGTAGTTGTTTATCAACAAAAGTTGATACAGATTTTAACTTTTGAAAAATATTAGGATTCTTTTCGAACATGTCTAAGGCACATATAGATATGTGACTTAAAAATGGTGGCAATGATGCAGAGAAACAATACCCTGCAATAGAAAAACATTTCTCAAAAACTGGCCTTACCATTATCTTAAAAGTTTGTAAGCTAATATAGCTAGGAATACGTTACTATTTAGGGTTTTCATCAATCCTCTAATTTCTCATCAACAACCTATATAAACTTGGTAAATTACTGCCTTTATACCAGGTGAGCCTAAAAAAATTATTCCTGTTTGGAGGCGTATAAATTTAGCACTGATTCGCGACGAAAAAAATATGAAATTTTGAGATGTTATTAGTTATTTATAGACAGAAAATATTATGTCTACAACGTTTAAAAACTTAATCTCAAAAAACAAAAGAAAAAGATTATTTCAAACATAGCATTGAAAAAAAACGGTGTACAGTTGCTGCACAATTAAGTATACCCACTTTTTTAAATAGACTTGTGTCATAACTAAGTGAACTGATGCTAAAAAAAAGCAAATGTGCAATTTAGTTTTTCTGTGTAATGATGGTAGCAATTTTTTCTACATTTCTTTAAAGTGTTTGTATGACATTATTAATCAAAATGGCACCCCATTTGGCAAACGATTTGATCATTATTAAAATGTGATTTGTTAGAAAAAGAAATGGCAAAGAATGCGCATTGTCAGAGAATTTACAAATAATTACCCACATATTTTGCACGGAATATGCGGTCATCTAGGGATTTGCGGTCGAAGCAACACATTAAAACTTTAATTATTGAAGTCAGGAAGTCATGCTTATTAGCTCACGCTGGAAGTCAAAAGCTGGTCAACTTTTTGTATTTTCCGCATTTACAACCTAACCTCAGATATGACATTTGATGTACTGGTTAGCATCGCTTCTGCAGCACACGACATTTGTTGGAAAACGTGTGATGCGTCAGGCCGCTGCAGACTTCAGTCTACATTAATCCAGGAGGCTGTGTTTACGTTAATAAACAACTAGACTAGGGGTTTTGTTCATTTTTTAAATGCTAAAACAGTTGTTTCTTGGATATATGTACAAAAGATAACTCAGGCTGTCTTGGCCAATGTTGTTTTTCTCCCTTGTAAGAAAATTGCGTTCTCATCAATTTTCCAATGTAAGCATATTCAAGTTTTATATGATTGAAAAGAGGAGAAAAAATGCTATCGATTTCCAATATCAAAAGTATTATATAATGCTTTTAAAAAAATTACAATTGTGCAATTTCCGGTTAAACCGGAAGTGCTATAAAACTGTTAGTCGGGTCCATAAATAGCACACACTTCATCATCATAAAACACCCTGTATACAAACAGTTTTTATTTTTAAATGCCTCTATTTTTAGTTACTTCGCTGTGTTATTTAATATTATGTTAATGTTTAAAGTTTCCTGCTTATTAATATAAATTTTATTTTATGTATTTTTCTGCCTCGAACAAGGATCCACAAGTGGCGTCAGATAACCTTCAGCATCATCTTAACCTTCTGGAAGACTGGCTTGACAGGTGGCGGGTAACAGTGAATCAACTTAAATCAGCCCATGTTACATTTTCAAATCGACACGTTGAATGCCCCGAAGTAACAATTACCTGTATCCAGCTTCCGGTGAAAAATGAAGTAAAATATCTAGGATTAACTCTGGATCACAGACTGACATGGAAACCCCATATAAAGAATAAGAAAACGCAAATCAACCTGAAGTTACGAGAAATGAGCTGGTTAATAGGTCGGAAATCCAAACTTACAACTGACAACAAAATTCTCCTGTACAAATGCATAATCAGGCTTATTTGGACATATGGAGTTCAACTGTGGGGTTGTGCAAAACCTTCAAATACCAAAATCATCCAAAGGTTGCAATCCAAAATAATAAGAATGATTTTCGACGCACTTTGGTATGTCAGCAACAAAACTCGTAATCCGAAATCTATCCAGGCGTTACCTAAACAACCTCCCTGGACATCCTAACGCGGAAGCTAGTATTTTATGCATCCCCCGGCTGTACGAAGAAGACTGAGCAGAAGATGGCCAACAGATGTAGACCCATAGTTTTATGTATTTATTTAATTACCTTTAAAACTAATTACATAAGTAGTAAATTCGGAGTGTAGTCACTGGACTACTTCTCCCTTCATTTGCATTTCAGTAAACTAATTTACTTATTGCTCTGTTGAGCAGATTGTAAATATCTTGTATAATAATAATAATAAAAAAAAAATGTATTTTATTAAACTTTTGTTTCTATTTAGTTTTTTTTATTGACTGTTTAGTTTGTTGCATTTTTTAAACATTTCATATATTTTGTAGTGTCAAGTACTTTATAGAATTTTAAATTCAAAATTGCCTGCTTTGTTATTTTTCTACATAAAAATAACAAAAAACCTCGTTTGAAGAAAAAAAATGGAATTTCCTATACATGAGAATTTTTTACATTTTCTATGTCACAAAGTTTTATCCACAACATTGCAGCTCCACAACAGTGACAGTAGAAAATTAGGGCACATTATTGATATTATTAATATATATATATATAATCGAATCCCTTTCCTACCCGAAGGGTGTAAGGGCTGATATTATTAAGCAAAGTGCAAATGCAAGACGTCATGTAGTACAGATAAGGGAAGATACCGGTTATGCAACAAAAAAGACGTAACATAACGTGCAGTCAAAACGAGCTAAGCTATAATTACCACTTGACTGATGACCGTCTGGCCTGCCGGTTCCCGTGTTATTGTGGTTTTATGGGAAAAAATTATTTTTGAGGAAAACGTATCCTTGGGATAAAAAAAACGGAAGGACAAATTGGTCCGCCAAAAATTTGATGAGAGGAAGAAAATTAACCCCCTAAATATTTCCACACCTAAAAATTATGTTCTGAATCTTATTCTACTACTAATCATGAGGAACTCAGTTTAAACAGAAATCTTTTAAGTCTCCCATTTATTAAATAAACAGGCATGAATTTTCGATTTTCAAAAATTCATAAAAGACGTCAGAAGTAAATTAGCAAACTGGGACATGAATCACAGCACATGAGACACAAACATTTAAAATTATCGTTTGATCAGTTTTAGAGCAATTGTTGCTTGAAAATGTCAAAAGTTTGATTTTTCTTCACTTCACAGTTTTAATAGTTTCAGCAATTTTAGAAGCTTGTAACATTGCATACCCCTAAGGCATTATCAACATGAAATGTCATCCAAATCTGATAAATTGTTTTTGAGTAAATAAGCATTAAAGCCAAAATTTTCGAAAACTCATAGAAAGCGTCACAGAGAAATTATTGGGACAGAGCACGAACACAATTGTAGCTCTCTCTATTAGCCTACAAAATTTTAATAAAATTCTGTAATCAGTTTTTAAACAATATTTTTTTTCATTTACAAAATTTTGAATAAATGTTACACTTTATAGTTTTCGTTTGTTCACACCTTTTTATACATAGTAACATTGTATCCCCTAGAACTGATACAATACCAAATTTTAATCCTGATCTGCCGACTAGCTTTTGAGTAATATGGTTTTAAAGTAAAAATTTTCAAACATCGTTTTGGCCGTCATTTTAGAGCTATAAAGTTCGCAAAAAAATCGTTGGATTTGCCCTAAGGTCTTCTATTCGATTCCGCAATCAGATTTAAAATATTCGTTTTCCAAAGAAAATGCTACCAAAAGAACATGTCTAACTTCCGCTTCCAACTTAGGATTGTTTTTAAAAGCTTATTTTGTCGGTCAATTTTTGATATACCTCCACATTCTAAAGCTCAACAAAATCCGACCATCCGTTTGGGAGTTATGATGCACCACACACATACCCACAGACAGACATTTTTTAATTAAATTAAATATCTTCTTTTGTTTTTCAATTATTGGCCATACTTCAAATTTATGAAATTTTTTAAACGTTGCTGTAGCTGTTATTTGAAGAGATATAGGAAAATTGTAAATACATTTTTGATGAGCATTTTTGCGTAGATTACTATTATAGTGCAACAAAATATTTTCTATATTCAATTGTTTTTAAGATATGACCCAAACTTACATATTTTCAAATGGAAACCATAGTTGGCTATGACACCATTAAAATGTTTGTTCTTTTTCCATTGAGAAAATATATAGTTTGATGTATTTATTTATAAAAAAACAAATAACAGCAGGAGAAATTAATACAGCCCAAGAAAAAAATCTAGTGGCGTCAGGTCGGGCGATCGAGCCGGCCACAAATTGGGCCCATAAGTGCCTAACCACCTATTAGAATATTGTTGATTTAAAACATCTCTTGGAGTGTTTGTTTTGTTGGTCATTTATCATTTGTAACATTAACAAGGCGTACTCGATTCTTAATAAAAAGAGAAAATCAGTTGTAACTCAGTTATTTTTATAACTAAATAAAGCAAACCATACATTTTCTAAATGGAAATAAAGTAAACATTTTAATGTGTCATAGCCAACTATTGTTTCCATTTGAAAAAATGTAGGTTTAGGTCATATATTAATAACAATGAAATGTAGAAAAACATGCATTAACAATTTCCCTGTATCCCTTTAAATAACAGAGCTACAGCAATCCTTTAAAACTTCAAATATGGCCAATAACCAGAAAACAAAGGGTATTTGATTTGTCTTGAACATTAAATGTTTCAAAAAAATGTCTTGAGATCGTGCTATTAGTTATGCCCTTTCACTGACGGATACTGGGACTTCCCAGGTTTGCATCGAAAATGCCCTACCCTCTACATACAGCTCGAAACAGAAGTTATTTTTTACAACCACCCTGTATATTCAATAAATGGGTGATAATAGATAACTGTATTTAAGCAAAATTGCACTTATACTAGTAATGGTAGAAGAAGGTTCCAGACTTATTCGTTCAACGCATTAAATTTTTTGATCAACGAATTTTATTTGCTAATTTCTAATATTCTTTAGTCCCAATCTATCTTTTTCTTGTAAAAACAAAAAAAAAACTCAGCCTTTATTCCACAAGATGGGAGGAGTTGTCTTAGTCTCCCACTCTTAAATATGACGTCAACTTCTTTCACACACAATACTAGAGCAGTCGTCTGTGTAATGCCTTAAGAATAACATTAGGTGAGTTTTATCTTTATTTTAATTTGATAATGTGTTTAGTTTATAATATAAAATGATAAAGGTACAATCATGTCATTATTAAACCTAGCATATGCCAATTTAAACCTCCTATAACAGGGCTTTTTGTTTTTAAGTTTGATAAATTAAAAAAAATTAAGTTTTGCATAAATTTAAAATATATCTATTACAATAATTTCCAGTTACATATTCAAGAGGAAAAAATCATAATTTTACTTCAGTTATTTTAAAGTTCCTCATTATTCAATCTAATATAAAATTTTCCAAAAGAAAATAATTATTTGATCAAATACAGGTCGTCTGTTTTAACCAGGACACTATAGGGATCTTGGTAACTATAAAATACACACAGTCAGTTAAACAAGATAAAAGTTGCCTAATTAGGGGAACAATATAATGGTGATTTTGTTTTTCTCAAAATACACATAGCTTACTAGATACGAGCAAGAAACCTAAAAAAATAATTTCTTTAAAGTACAATCTCTCTGTTCATGGTGAAAATAGAAAAAAATCGTAAAGAAAAAAGTTGTAGGTCTATTGCAGTTGTATTAAGAAAACAATTGTGGATCGTTTCATTTTCAAGATATAACACAAAGGTAAATTTTTTTGAAATAACGAAACAAAACACAATCAGGAAATTATTTTTTCTTAATACAGCTTCAATAGATCTACAAATTTTTCCTTTAAGATATTTTTCTATTTTTAATATAAATAGGGATATTTTACGTTAAAGAATTTCCACGTTTTCAGTTTTCTGCTTGTATCTAGTAAGCTATGGGTATTCTGAGAAAAACAAAATCACTATTACATTGTTCCCTTAAGTAAGCAGTTTTTATCTAAGTTGACCGACTTTGTATCTCCTATAGTTTCTGAGATCCCTAGTGTCCCGGTTAAAATAGACGACCTGTATTAGCTAAAAAAAATTGGTGTAGGTAAACCCTGTTTTTTCAAAGTAATATTTAACACAACCATTTATGAAACACAATCCCCTTTCATTTTCTTACAAATGGTAATCTGTCTTAAATTACCAAGAAGTCAATACAGCTTTATTTAGTTTATGTTTGTAAAATTTTTAAAACATGCTACATCAATGCATTGCTTATGTTTAAGCTATGTCATTTAAACACAATGACTAAGGGACTTGAATCATTCTATTACTGTAAATAGAAGATCAAATTAAAGTATAACCATCAATATCAGCCCATCAACGGGGTTCAATAAATATCTACACAATGCAAAATCATGTATTATGTAATGCTAGTGTCCATTTACAAAGGGTGTTATATGACATTTTAAGTTTAAAATAATGCAATTGATGCTATGTGTAATTGAACCTTTCTTATCTTACAGGTTGGATGAAGTCGTATTAAGTGACACTGCATTATAGCCTCTTAATCTGCAAAACACCCACTGTTGAGATTTTATGGTAAGTAGATCGATTAATCTTATGTCATTATAACTTAAATTAGACTTTTAATTTTATCCACATTTTAAAAAGGAATTTGCCTACTGCCTACTGTAATTTTGCCTACTGTTGAGATTTTGAATACTATAAGAGATTTTCATTTTGCCCAAAGCAGTTGAAGCTGCGATGTGGTACCCTAAAAGCAGCTGCTCAGATCAGTTATTAGCTAGGAAAGTATTAAAATAAACGTATATCTGTTCAATGAACATTGCTTATAATTATAACAATGTTGCCACACTGCACTGGCCATAATTTTGTTATAGTTAATGAATTATTACCTACTGGTTTACATAGTTCTAGACTAAACAAAGAATATAGAACTTGAGCTTATAGTTACAACTGTCACCCATAATAAGCCTAAAATGTTTATATGCACTTTTTCAAATTTAGTTTAATTCGTTCAGTTTGTCTGTAGAATCTAACTAGTCAAGTACGGTAATCGCATTTCTTAATAAAATGTTTAGAAAAGCGCAGTACAAGGGATTACTTTTTCCGACTTAGTAAAAAAAGAAAACCCCAAAAGGCAGGTGGCAAAACAATTTGAGGAAATACAAACAGAACAAAATGAGCAATGAAAGACTAAACGCAATTATAAATATTGAACATGCCACTGTTAAATCTATAGATATACAGGGTGATTTGTAATATGTAAGACACACTTTCAGGATGAATTCAGAATGTAAAAACAATGAAAAAAGTTTCCAATATGGGTCCAGAAATGCTTCCTTACCTCTGTAAGTTAGTCTCCTGAAGCAAACAGTTTAATAATTTTTTTGTCGATAACTTTTGCGGTAGTTGCACTAACTTTTGATAGTCTCAATAATGTGCATAGTACTTAGTAAGGAAAGTTATGATATCGTGCAAATTTTCGAATTTCAGATTTTAACGGAAATACGCGTTTTTGGGGTCCAAGGAACCTAAAAAAAGTGGGTTTTTAAAAAAAGTCTGTCTGTGAGTGGGTGGGCTGCGTTCGTTCCCCTATATCTCCGAAACCCCTTGACCGATTTTTATAAGATTTGGTGTGTGGACGTTTTTAAGTTGCAGGCAGTTCTTTGTAAGGTCGTTGATCAGAACTGGAAAGGGAAATTAGACCTGTTTTTTTGGTATAGACATCCTTTGCACATGCCCCAGCCACCTGATCCGTTGGGATTTCACTGCTCCTGCTATATCCTTCCCTTTTAAACCGTCGAGTACTTCTCTGTTTGTCCGTCTCCTCCACGTTTCGTTTTCTTGTATCCCCCCTAGTATTCGTCTCACTAGTCCATGTTTCACACGCGTATAGCACTACGGGTCTTATCACTGTTTTGTACAGTCTTAGCTTGGCATTGTTTGATAGGTGATTTGAAGTAAGACACTATAAAGGGCACTTGCACTTTTGTTTTTGCACTGTATTCTTGCCCGAATCTCCGCTTCCTGGTTAAACGTTGCTGCAATCGTGGTTCCCAGGTATACAAATTCTTTTACCTTCTCGAAGTGATACTGTTTTGTGTCACCCCTGATTGTTATGTGACCCCCTCCAATTTGCTCCTTTTTTCCTCCCGTTAGTTTTTTGAACCGTAACCTTTGGCCTCCATTTCTATTTTCAGGAATACTTCTTCCAATGCTGTTTTTGTTCTAGCTATGATTACTAAATCATCCGCATAGGCTGTGAACTGATATTGTTTAGTAGTTATGGTCCCGTCTGTCAATTTGCTCTTTCTAATAATCCCCTCTAGTATAAGGTTAAATAGTAGTGTGGATAAAGGGTCTCCCTGGTGCAGTCCATTATTAGTAACAAAATGTTCCGATACTTTCGCATACATCTTTACTCGGTTTGTTGTATTTGTTAACGTTAAACTTACTAGCCGTATTAACTTGTCTGGCACTCCCATTGCCTTCATAGTTTTGTAGAGTTGGCTTCTGTTTACTGCGTCGTATGCCTGCTTAAGGTCTATAAAGAAGAGATGTAAAGACATCTGGTATTCCTCACTTAGGGCCCCTATTTGTTTTAGGGTGAAGATATGGTCTATTGTCGACCTACCGTGCCTGAACCTGGCTTGATATTCACGTACCATGAACATTTCTAGTTTTATTTTGAGTAGGCTCGCTAATACTTTATAGGCAGTGTCTAGCAATACAATACCTCTGTAATTTGACCAGCAAATGAATTCTTGAAAATGGGTGTAATAACTGCTTCTGTCCATTTTTGAGGTATTTTCTTTTCTAGCCATATTTCTGTAATAGTACTGTGTACTGCTTGTAGTACTCTGTCTCCCTGTGGACCCCCTTTAGAGACCTTAGAAATTGACATACAGTAAAATAAAAAAAATAGGGATTGCCTAAGTTTTAGTGTTCTACGAACGGGTAAAATTTTGCGTTATAGTTCTGTATATAGCCTGTACTGTGTTCTCCTATCACTATAACGCGATCAAATTTTATGGTGATCCGCAACGCATTTTTGGGTAAACACTCATCAAAATTTTCAAAAGATCGTAGATCTATCAAACTTTGTTTTTAAATTGACAAAATTACACTATTGAAAAAAACTTCTATCATGTATTTTTATGAGGTTATAGTAAACTGCTACAAGGGTTTAGATATACGAGTGATTTGCAGATAACATGTTGAACTTTCTAACAATTCTATGACATTCCATAATTAGACTTAGACGTCAGAAATTATTGTTTCCTTTTAATTCTTAAATATAAATGTTTAAAATTTTTTATTTCTTGCCTTTTGTACAGCAGCATTGCTATTTTTGACTCTTCCAATCACAGTAGCAAGCACAAGGTTTTAAAAAATGAAAATTATTATAATATATTTAGTCGATGTAAAACTTTTTAAAGAGCTTATTGAATAAGTTTGCGAGGACGCTGTACGATTAGTTCAACTGTCATTTAGTAGTTTCAAAACCTCCTAGTACAGTTATTTAAGAAATGAGTTTTGTCCACCCGTTCAATATAACGATATTGTGTTATAAATGTGCTTACCAAGACCTGACAATCGTTGATGTTCTATGACCACAGAAGCACCCACACAGAATCCACCAATAGAACCCATGGAACCCTCCAAACTACCCATAATCATGTCAACATCTGCCCTCTGTAATAAAAAGTCTTAATATTCATACATTCATACAACACTGAACCTTACATTAATATTATAATGTTCGGTAACACCCCTTCCAGTTTTTCCTAAGACACCAAAAGACAATGATTCATCAATAAAGATCCGCAATTTATATTTCTGTCGTAATTCCATTAACTTTGCTAAGGGACAAATTGTACCTGTGGTTCCATAAATACCTTCCACAATTAAGAATTTTCGATAAAGCCTTTTCTGTGAATAAAGTTATTAAATACATAGTATAAGTGTAAATCTTTACAAACATACCCTCTGTTTTTCCTTTTTTTCATATTCCTTTAATTTCAATTCTAAATCTTCCATATCATTGTGTTTAAAATAGACTACCTTACTTTTAGCCGCTAATATACCTTGTCCCGAAGAGACACTCATTTTTTCATCACTAAAATAAAATACATTCACGAACAATAACAAACTTCTATTAATTTAATTACAAAATTTTGTAACTGTAACTGTAAATTTAATCCCAATCGCATTTCGAGTTAAAGATTATTAATTTTATAGCAGTTTTAATATCGGTTTTAGAGAAAATTCTTTTAGGCAAACGTTGTTTTTAAATGACACTCTGTACATTTTTACATATTCTGAACCACCATCTATTTGCCTATACAAATATAGTTGGTGTTGCTAACGTTTTTGTGCCGTTGCCATGTTATCAAATATTTTGTTAACGTTAGTTTTGGAATTATGAAACAGAATTTGAAATCCTGTTAATAAAGCGTATTCTTTATATTATGACACTAAAAATGTTTGGTCACATTGCACAGGGTGTTTGAGAGGAACCATTTCGATCATTTTCATATGGCCATAAATAGATTTGTTCTATGAAAAACCCTGTACTTTTTACTTTCCTGTAGTTTTGGATTAGAAAAGTAGGTATTGATTTCATGAAAATTTTCAAAATCAAGATTTTGATGGAAATACATGTTTTAGACCTCGTGGAACCCAAAAACAGTTTTTTAAAAATTGTCTGTCTGTCGGTGGGTGGGTATGTATGTATGTATGTGTATCTGGGAGTATATCAAAAATTCACCAACAAAATAATCTTTTCAAAAAAATCGGAAACCAAATCTTTAAAAATTTGAAACGGGAATCCAGTAGTAAACTCTAGGGCATATCCAACACATTTTTTCCGAATTTTCTAGCTTCAAAATGGCGGCCGCTACAATTTTTTGAAAATTTGGACTTTACGTCTTATTACTCCACAACAGGTTGACAGATCGGGTTCAAATATTTTTACGTAATAGCCTTATAAAGACACGCTACTGTGCACAAAAATCTTCGAAAAATTAAAAGCTACAAAGTAAAAAAACTTTCCAAAATTTCGAAACTTTTCAGAAAAATATTACTCCAAAACTGGCCACATCATCTTTTTAAAATTTTGTAAGCTCATAGAGTTGAAGCTGAGCGACACTTTGGTTTGTGTCCCAGTTCGTACATTGTTCTTTGACGCCTTCTATGAATTTTTGAAAATTTGAGTTTTAACACCTACACAATGTTACAAGCTACTACAAGTTTTTGAACTACTAAAACTGTGAAGTGATAAAATATCAAAATTGTGACTTATTCAAAAATATACTGCTCAAAAACTGGCCACACGAGTTTTTTTTAAATTGTATAAACTAATAGGGCTAGAAATGAGCTACAGTTTGGTTTAGGTGTCAGTCCAGTAATTTCTCTGAGAAGCATTCTATGAATTTTTGAAACCGAAAATACATGCTGCTCTTTAAAAAAACAGGGCACGATAAAAAAATTTCTGTTTAAGCTAAATTGCTTGTGAGTTATAGTAGAATATTAAGATTGAGAATTTAATTTTTAGCTGTAGCAACATTAAGGGGGCTTGATTTTTCCTCCTTCCCTAATTTTGAAAAACGAATTTGTCCTTCCGTTAATTTCTGAGGATTCTTTTTCCAAAACATCAAAAAATCTATTTATTTCTAAAAATTTCCCTCTTAAGTTAGTCAGCATAAGAGCATCAATGATAACTTAAGAATAGGCGAAGTAGACTGAAAAACACGTAGTGCATAAGAGATAACATAGTATAAATCCCGTGATAATAGTCAGTGTAGCTTTGTACCATACGACTCTAAAATTTCTACCCAGCATGTGGTTAATGGTTGTTGTTAGTTGTCCTTTTTGGAACGAAGGATTAGCAGGGTTTAAATACTCTACAACCAAAACATGTCCGAGTTAGATGTGTTGCAATTGTTGTGATTAGATGTATAAAAGTAATTATTTTGATTAAAAGTATATGAAAGTCTTTAGATGCACTACAACGCTATCTATTTAAAATTGCAAAAAGTGTTTAAAAAATAATCTACACCACAAAAAAACGATTAACGACCTTGCAAAGAACTACCTGCAATTTAAAAACTTCCACACACCAAATCTTATAAAAATCAGGCGAAGGGTTCCAGAGATATAGAGAAACAAACGCACCCACCCTCCCACAGACAGGCATTTTTTTTTAAACCACTTTTTTGGGTTCCTTGGGCCCCAAAACGAGTATTTCCGTTAAGATCTGAAATTCAAAAATTTGCATGAAATCATAAATTTTCTTACTTTAGTAGAAGTATGGGAAAGTAAAACGTAAACAGTTAGTGGTGCTATAGAAACAACAGAACTTGGTGACTTGATCTTGGTAATCTATGTCCGCAGATGACTTGATTTCTTATTCCAAAATATCCAATAGAGGTAAATTTAAGAAATCAATTTATTAACAGTACAGTTTTCAAATGTTTGTGAATTTTAAATGCTTCCAGGATATCTAATTTATGTTTATCATCACAAAAGCCTAAACATGTTGAAATAAGTATAAGGTTAAAATAAATAAATATTGTTGAAGTATTTTAGTCTTTGAGGAAGCTTTCGCGGTTTCTCGAACTGTCAATATTACAATTTACTTTCGCCTTAGACCGCGCCGTCATTTGGGAACTACACACCCAGCATAATCAGGTAAGGACCGACCTGTAGCTTGTCTGCCTTTACAAGCATTTGCTCTAGAAGTCTGAGCAATATTCGTTCGTAGGCCCTGCCTGCCTAAACAGAGCTGTGTGCTTAGTTTATTTAAACCTTGGAGCGGACAAGGATTTGATCTTAATGTATTTTGTTTGCCAAGACAATAATACTTAATCGGCTTATGCCTGTTAGCTGTTTGTGAACCCATATAAACTAACGTTTCGCAAGACATTGCAGCTTGCATTTTCAGAGTGAATAGAACACGCTCAAATTTCTATAGCAAATGCTTGTAAAGGCAGACAAGCTACAGGTCGGTCCTTACCTGATATGGTGTAGTTCCCAAATGACGACGCGGTAAGCCGAAAGTAAATTGTAATATTGATAGTATTTTATTCATACTAAATATGAACTTCCACGAAGTAAAGCTATAACCTATAAGTATTTAGTGGGTCGTTATCATAATTTCGTAAATCATTGACTTTGACAATTGTTAGCCGACTGAACTTTTATGGATTTGAGCTCATAATTATATAGACGAATAGATGAAGTATAAGAATATGTAAAAATATACAGGGTTTTCTATTACAAACACTTATTTTTCTCTAAAACTAAAATTAAAGCAACTATAGAACAATTACGTACTAAATTGGAACCCGGTATATCATTATGTTTGAGTCACTTTTAAACAAAATTATTACCAAAATAATATATCCGACTTCTTGCAATAAGCTCCAATAGCACTTGAAATTGTGGAAAATCCATAAGAATACAAAACCGTTTCTTCCATGCCCATAAACTCTGCTAAACGACTTTCTAAATTTAAATGTATATCTGAAAATTGCAAACAATTTTAGCACACTTTCAAAATATTTCACTTTTCAACTTTTTTACTTACCAATTGTGCCATAAAATCCTCTAGGACCACATGACCCCACTCCATACTCCCGAATGCACGATTCTGCTTCTTTTTGCAAGTCTTTGTTATTAAGCAAATCTAAATAATTTACTTTAGCAAGGTTCATGCAACCCACAGTGGTCTGAAAAAAATTCCTTTTTAAAATACTATTGTACGTGCAATATCAAAAAACTATCACGTATTTTTTGTTACAGTTTTGAACATAATGGACAATAAAAAAAATTCAATACCACCAAAAAATCAGCAACCAAAAAAGAAAGGAGAAGGTCATGTGAAAACCCATAATGTAGAAACAGCTTCAAAGGAAGAAAATCGCACAGGGGCACGACCACGTACTTATCCAAAGACAAAAGAACATCCTTATTCTACAAGAAAATCAAAGTCGCATACCACACAGGCAGGTACTTCTACTTCCAAAAAGATTATTAGAATACAAACACAACCTCCTACCACACAGAGGGGTACTTCTGAATTTGAAAAAATTTCTAAAACCCAGACACAAGAATCACAATCTTCAAAGAAACTGGAACATTCAACTTCTGAAAAGTTTTCTAAACAACAACCAATGCTAGCAACTTCTCAGCAATCACAGTCTTCAAAAAAGGGAAAACATTCTACATTCAGGAAAAAATCAAACACAAATTCATCTAACATGCAGTGGGGTACTACAAAGAGAATGTGGCAAACACGGAACTTGCCAACTCATTCTACTAGTGACATGAGACCACATATATTGGGAAATCTCCCACCATATGATAATTACTCTTGCGTAGTTAATTTGCCAGTTCCATTTATTACTTCAACTATTACTAAACCTACAAACACTAACTTCCAAACACCATATAAATCGTATTCAAGCGTTGTCAGTGGTCAATATTTGCAGAACCAAGAATTTAAAGATATCCCTACAACTAGTGATTACTATCACTTCAAAACTACATCGAGAACTGGTTCTAACATTGTAAACACCAAAAATAACCCACCTCCACACTACGACAATGGTTCAGCCATTACTAGCAACCACTCAACTACCACAGTACCGCTTTATCAACTCAGATCAACTAACTCAAATATGCAACAATGCCCATCATCCTATTTGTTTCCTCCTAATACTCAAGCTGCGACTAATTACCAAGCGATGTATAATCCTCATCTCCCTCTGCCTCAACAACTGCCGCCATATGAAGTTATCCCAAACACTGCTACTATATCAAATCACCCTGGAGCTAACAGAAATCAAAACTATTACCAAAACCCTTCCGTAAACTGTCCTTTACCAGCACAATATGTTAACCAACCTCAATTCTGTAACACAAATGTAATTCCAGCTCCCCGAGATTTTTCATTGTCACATCACTTTCAATCTAACGTAGCAAACCCACCTAATTTAGCTCTTCATCAATACAATGAAAATATGCCTACAAATATAGGTATGAAATCATTTTCATATCCAACCCTTCCCAACCATGAATTGCAACAATTACATACCAATGCGGATAATCAACAACCTTTAGTAGATCAGCAACCAACACATGAATCACATCCAACAATGCAACCACCATCACAGCCAATAATACAAAATCTCAATAATATTCCAGAAGAACCAAGAGCAATTATATCACTTCAAACATTACGTCAAATTTGCCCCCATTTTGGGATGCTTTTTCCACCTGTTCCATTCCTCCCTTGTTGCAGTGCGGCATACAAATATTTTTGCCCGAAATGCCAACACTGTATTGAATTTGTTCGTGCTATTGTTGCAGAATTAAATAGGTGTCATAGTTTGGTTACAGGCAATTTAAAATGGGGAAGTGTGCATGATATAGTTGCGAATAAATCGCACATCATAAACATTACCCGCATACTTACTAACAGAATGTTATTGTTATCACATGTCTACCCCCGGCCACGAAACGGTATACAACACCAAGAATGGTGCAATGAAATTCAGGTATCTCTTGTTCAATTTCTAATCAAACAAGAAGAATTAGGTCATACCATGAACCATAATAATATCCTATTTGCACTACTTTCATCGCGCATAGGATATTTGCCAATATGGGAACGATTGCGTTTAAGTATGTTTGATAGTGATACTGTAGAGAGGCACAAGAAGAAGCAAATGTCTGTTGATGCATATCGTTTAGCTCAAAATTATAACACTTCTATGCAAGCACCTGGAAACTATAACATCAATATGCACCAACCTCATAATATGCATTTGAACCAGCCTCAAAATAACAATAATAATGAAAGTCAACCTCACAATTATAATGTATATCTAAATCATAACAACACGTACATAGATCAAACTGGAAATTATCACCCACAGTATTTTCCTAAAACTAACCAACATTTTGCTACGAATACAGCTCTACCACATACATCAGAAAATCAAGCTTCTTCAAATGTCATCGTTGATGCAATTAAAATGTCGATGAACCTGCCAAATACTGAATCGAGAATGTAATTTCAAGGTGAGTAGACATTGATAATGTATAGTTGTATTGAAGGACGCCATGTTAAAAATTTTATAGAATACAAAAATTAAATATCTACAGAAGTACGTTTTTTTTTATATTCTTATAAATTAATTAGTTTGTTAAGATTTTGGAATTGAAGATTGTCTGTACAAAATTAAGCTGTTTACTTTATGTAGGTTACTGTTCTTTTCAATATTTCTTTAATGTTTTATGCCAGCACTAATGCTAAGGTCAACATTTCTGTACGTTTTTTGAAATTTTCAAGTGCTCTTTTTCAAGAATCATTTAGGCAACAAAATTATTTTTTTTAATATTACCTATAGCCCTCCTCCCCCAGCCATTGCTGTCAAATTTTCTGGGATTTTCCCAGGGTGCTTGTCTGCATATTTACCTAATAGTGAGTACTTTATCAAGTAACCATAGAACTTCTTTGTATAATCCCATGCAAATTTTTACCCCACGAGGTTAACTAACCTCCTAAAAGAAAGTAGACATCTTTAATTTATTAGATATCTAGATTGTTTTCAAATGTAAATAATTTATGTATAGTCTTTTCTTCTCATCTGTCATTTCTCAAATTAGCACAAATTCCTACTGCCGCCGATTTTGACACACTCACTCAACATAATAATCCAGTCATTATGTCGAAAAAAACCATTAGATCTGGAAACAAATCAGCAATGGATTTATCTTGCTGAAACCCTTTATTTTAGGATAAAAATTTTTGACTTCGGCCGAACCCTGCAACCCTTTTGGATTTTAGGAAATAGGTGCAAAAAATCAGTTTTTTTTTTTAAAGCTAGGATGCACCCATCTTAATAACAGTTCTTAGACAAATAAAAACATAAAATTTCGTAAAAAAAATAAAAAAAGAACACTTTCCGAGATATGGCCCCTCAAAAATAACACTTTTTTCGAGATTTTCGACCAAGAAAACGTACTTTTCAGAATTTATGAAATTGGTTAATTGATCCATAGACGTATGAAAGTAGACATAGACCAGGCTTTTTGGAAATATCTCGCTTCCAGTGCACCCAACGTCAAAAGTCGTTTTAAGACGAATAAAAGTATATAAAATCCCTTACAGTCCTGAAAAACATAATATTGTCTTAGCTTAAATAGTTTCCGAGATATGGCATCCCTTTGAGGCTTTCGCGGTTTCTTGAACTGTCATTATTACAATTTACTTTTGGCTTAGACTGCGTTGGAGATTACATCCAGCATAATCAGGGATGGACCAACTTGTAAAAGATGTGTGTGAAGTCATATCATGTACCATTTTTATTTGTATAATTTACAAAAAATTTTAATTTTTACAGATCAGTGTTTCTCTGTATTATCTGAAGATATTGAAATTGAAGAAAGGCTCTATATGATAATAATATAGCAATAATATATTTAATCAGCATAATGTCTATTTTGTAAGAAATATGTTTTTAAAATTCTTATTTTTAAATGTTTTATTGTGTTCAAATATTAAACTGGTTTTTAAAAACCACAAAAAAAATTATTAAACTAATAAAATGCACATAATTTGTAATTGATTACACCAACCAAAATAGTATATGTATCCACTACTATTTTTCTCTTATTATTAATCAGCTAAAATTTTTTAAATTTGGGTTCATTCGGTTATTTGATCATGGAGACAAGCTTAGGTGGAACAAGTGGGGTTAGAGCTGCAGTCACATGGTACAGGTGCGCTCAAACCTTGCTCCAACTGCTTGACCCAAACACTTCAAGCAGAGACAGCTCCCTCCATACGCTCATGCCAAGAATAAACTATTGCTCCAAAACACATTTATGCCAAAAAATCAAAAAGAGCGTTCATAGATTGAAATACCAAATGCATTTTTTGAATATATAAAAAACTCACCTTTTTCCGAAAAATACCGCAAACTGGGTTTTATAGGCTTTTGTCTTTTTACATTAATTAAATTTTCTGCCGCAGAAATGCCAATAAAACAAAAAGTGGTTGAAATGTGCAAAAAAATAAGAATGTTTTCCAGTTTTGGCCATATGTGGTCCAAATTGAAAGCAGCGGTCACAGCAAGTAAGTAAGTAGGGTTAAGAGCCTGCTTCCTGTTCAGCCGACACGGGTTCATACCTGGCTGTAGCCGAATTTTTATAAATTTGGAGGAGCAGCAAGAATCAGTTAAGTTCGATGTTTGGAGTAGGGCCTAGAAAGAGTACTTACAGTGCTGAGCCAGAATAAGTAAGAATTCTCTTAAAAAAAAGAAAAACTGCAAAAATGGATACAAAGATATTGTTACTGATATTGTTCAAATCAGAACTGCATTCGGTACCAGCAGAAAAAAAAATTTTAAACTTCAAGACATGTTGGTAGCTTCATATTAACAGTTGGATGTTAAAAGAAAATTATTAATTGGTTTAAAGGTCGATTGTAGCACATGCACAGATTACTAGCATAATCACACAATTATGTCAAAGTCAAAACTTTTTTTGCTACAAGTAATTTTCAAATCTTGATTGCATATTCCACTAATCCAGATCTGTAACATGCTGGGCGAAAAACAGCTAGAACTATAAATAAAAAATGCTCACATTTACAGGTACACACAACCTAAGATGCGTTTCATTCTCGTTACGACTTTTCCGTCAAGTCTAGTTCCTATCTGTGATTGCAAGCATCGAGAACACATATGGCGAGCGAACACTAACATAAACGGTGATAGACAAACTGAAAGACGCCTATGTAAATAAAGTATGGTGGGGAAATTAATGTAGCGAAGTTAAAATTTGTTTCTGTAAAATATAATTCCTACCAATCGATTATGAAGCTTTAATCTCTCTCATAAAATCTCTCACTCATAAAATATCTAAAAGCCTTTGTTTCAATTATAAGTTACCTCATCAGGTACTGCAATTTCCAGTACATTATTACTACTGGTATCGATTTTGCTGTAATCAATCATTGGTTCTGGTCTGTAGGAAAGTATGCGATTATTTTTATTCTGGAAAAAAATTTTAATGAACTAAATAATTAATTAAATAAATATTATTGAAAACCTACCTCATCCTTTGGCTTTTTTGAGAGTTTATTTTTTCTTAGAATTACAAGGACAAAAACGAAGAATAGGGATGCTGGTACAATTGTACTTAAATTTGTTTTCTGAAAAGTTTTGTGAAACAATGAGGTCAATGGATACTTGAGAAAATAATAACAATGATTATAATACTAACCTGTAATATTTGGTTTAACATTGTTGTATTAATTTTTATATTTGCACCAACACCCTTTAATAATTTAGAATTCTTACATTACCAGATACCATGAAATAACTACTCGCCAATTCCTTATCAATTTACCACGAAATCATAATCAAAGCACTTTGTCCTAATCAAACTCAAGGTTACATTTTAGGTTACCCCACAGCAAGATGACTGACTGGAAGGGTATGGTCACGGTATGGTCAAGATGCATGGATAGCTAATATATATGTTGGTGTTTTCACTTTTTAATATTTACATTGTTTTGGGAGGGACCCACAAATGTATTGCCGCGAGAGGGCAGCAGTGAAGGTACATCGCTTTGACAGCGCCCGTGAATTTTAACCTTACCCTGACAGTTGACGAGACAATTCGATTCGTTCAAAAAGTAAAATAATAACGAATAAAAGCATACTTCGGTGATTTATTAATTAACACACCAATGTAATTCACAAAACTCAATTTAGTAGAAGCTTCAGCTTAGTAAAAAGACAGACTACCAGCAGAAAATTAAAGAGGAGTAAAAACTGTTTTACTTTTAATCAAATATGTATGTAGAATAACAATTAACTAGTAAAAACACAGTTAAGAAGTTGAGAAATACTTAAATTAATTATTTTCAGGCAGTTAAAAGAATTGTACTTCCGATCACTGTTGATAATAATCACAGCATATAAAAATTTCCTTTTGCTGTAATTTAAACAATCAACATCCTTTGTATTTTAGTACGCAGCTACATGTTACAATGGAAAAAGATGGTTTAATTTAAAATTACACTAATGCTAAATTAACTACAATTTAGCATACTCTACAATTTCTAAATAGGTATATCTATTTAATTATGTTTCTCATAATGATTGCAATATTTTTTAGGATTCATAACAACACGAATAAAGGAAAAGTTTAAAGAGCCCCTTTACTTCATTTGAATGAAGTCTGCACAATTTTCGTTTGCCAAACCAATGGTATACAGTGTGATTCATAACATGTGGAACGAATTTTCAGGATAGATTCAGAATCTAAATATAATTGAAAGAATTCCCATAAACATGGGCCTGAAAACCCTTCATTATAGGGTTACAGCTTCTTGAAAATAAACCAGGCTAATCACTTTTTGTAGATAACTTTTGCAGGGTAATTGCACTCAAATTTTAAAATTTCATATGTGAGCATTATTCACGTAATTAGTTATTCATGTATTTGTAATAATTTTGGTTTGAATAAGAACACCAGAGGTGTCTCGTACGGGGGGGGGGGGGTCACGTAATTATGTTCTACATATTTTAGATTTTAGCATGTTTTTGAAAAATCTTATTCTCCATACAAAATTGCCCAAAAACATGTTCTCATGTTGAAAATTTCTAAATCTAACAATTTGCGAGATAATATCATGCTTTTCAAAAATTAAATTGCCATGAAGGTCTAATAAGTGTTTTCTTAATACGATAGAATAGAATAGTTTACACAAAACTTTGAGAGTAAATTCTGTAAACATGTGTCCATAAAAGCTGCTTATGAAATTAAATCTATGGAAGAGGTAATACTGTTCCCACTTCTGTAGACTGCAACTTGCCCGGTAACGAAGAGTTTTTGGGCAAATATAGGAACTTTTTATTATTTCAGATTCTTAATCTGTACTGAAAGTACATCCCAACATATTATCAATCATCCTGAGTGCATCGCCACATATAACCACAAAAATATGCGTTGATTCCTCAACTGCAACTGGTATGTCACCATCCCAGTGGCAGAATTACCAGGTCGAGAACCCCGTGTTATGATTACCTTGTCGACGTGCTATAATAGTAGGACAACGACAAATATAATAGTGACTACTTGTTCAGTGAAAGCTGCATTTGTATTTATTCAAAGGGTACAGACATGCAGTCATGTATGGTTTATGGTTTAATTATAATTTTTTGCAGACTTGCAAAACGCATTAATTGTTTTATAATGTAAAAGATTTTTTTAATGAATTTATGTTTATATCAAGTATATTTTATTGGAATGCTTGTCTAATGCTCAAGTTAACATGCTAAAAAAGTACTAAATTAGTTAACGTAGATTTTAATGTTTTCATTTTTTTTTGCGTATTTCATGTGTTTTAATCCTGGTTTATACAAGCTACCCTTACATATTTAAATCTTAGGTTTGAGATGAATATTATACAATGTTTATTGTGATCTGTATAGTAGGCAGGAGCCCTTCTGAAATTTTGTAAAAGATAATCGCTATCCGCACACGAGTAAATAATAAACTTTTGAAGTACTTAAAATACTTGTTTTTATTACTAATTATAATGTTAAAGAGATGCACTATGTCTAGAGTGACTGTCCGCATAGATTTTGTCAATACAGTACAATTTTAATGTATTATTATGTACCGATTTTTGTTTCTGTTCTATTTTTAATGTTTTAAATTGCATTTATCATTTTGTGCTTATGCGGTTTGTATGTTATATGTTGTTATAATATGTGCAGGTAGATGGTACCCTCGTAGGCAACTGTTAACCGAAACGACATTAAAGCACTGCATTAATTCTAGGATAAAATTGCGCAGTTACTTCGTTGTCTTCTAATTCGATTACATCTTTATACTTTACTACTGCTATTGCCTACTTTCACTAAATAATTGCAATAAAAATTAGTACTCTATAGTGTTTAAGGAAATATGTAGAGTAAGCAATAAAGTATGATTCATATGGGTCAATTATCAATTTTTTTCATGTTTCTTTTTTTAATTACAATGCCTTACAGTCATACCATTCTATAACTACATAAACTGTAGCATTCCACCGTGACCCATGCACATAATAAACATCAAATCGGGCGCATCAAATTGCTTCACAGAACCAATTTTGTTTTCGATTTTTTTTTCGTGTTTTTGCTTTGCAATAAGCCTTTTGGAGTCTTATCGATGTCAAAACTGAGTGCATTGAAATCTGTTTTTTTTCGAATTTCCCAAAAAAATCAAAACCAAATTTTACCGCCTCCTCGCATTGACAATCGTCCTGAAGTTGAATAACTACAGTGCCCGCTACAGTGATAATCAGTGTGAAGATATAAATTTTCAGGCTATATTAAATATTAACCTTTTCAATATTGCAATAAATAATGAATTATAGGAAAATATGATCGAGAATAGTTGTCACTATAATGTTCTTATAATTCTTGAGTTATGACAGTATAATATCACAGTATGAACAAAGTCAGGTTAGAATAGCATTGCGTGCGGATTTCAAATTTGACGCGCAAACGTCCTTTTAGTATCTACTGCGCCATCTCTCCGCAAAACATTTCGTGACGCCCATATCAAACTCGAGTGACAACACCATACCTTCCAGTCATCTTGGGTATGGTGTTGTCGCTCGAGTTAGACATGGGCGTCACGAAATGTTTGGCGGAGAGATGGCGCAGCAGATCATAGTTACTAAAAAAATGACGTTTGCGCGTCAAATTTGAAATTTGCATGGTTCCGATCGCAACTTTGCCGGTTTGTTGCTTTGCAACTTTTTCTCGCCGCACATAATAGAGGGCGTTACTAGTGTAATTCCCCTTTAATATGTTATACTTTTTGGCATATATCTGCTTGTTTGCTTTTGGTTTCAATTATGGTTAGAATTATGTCCACCTGATGAGTTCAAATAAGAACGAAACATGTAGTGGTCTATTCTAGCCATAATTGAAACCAAATCTCTTCTTTCTTATTTCTTGCCACACGGGCGTTTCTGTGTTTTGTACTTAGAGGCCGGTGCGATCGCAGATACCTGCTTAGCAGGTTCCGATCGCAACTTTGCCGGTTTGTTGCTTTGCAACTTTTTCTCGCCGCACATAATAGAGGGCGTTACTAGTGTAATTCCCCTTTAATATGTTATACTTTCTGGCATATATCTGCTTGTTTGCTTTTGGTTTCAATTATGGTTAGAATTATGTCCACCTGATGAGTTCAAATAAGAACGAAACATGTAGTGGTCTATTCTAGCCATAATTGAAACCAAATCTCTTCTTTCTTCTTTCTAACCTTACTTTGTTTATACTGTGATATTATACTGCCGTAACTCAAGAATTATAAGAACATTATAGTGACAAGTATTCTCGATCATATTTTCCTATAATTCATTATTTATTGCAATATTGAAAAGGTTAATATTTAATATAGCCTGAAAATTTATATCTTCACACTGATTATCACTGTAGCGAGCACTGTAGTTATGGAATTCAACTTCACGAAAACGATCGTTAATGCGAGGAAGCGGTAAAACTTGGTTTTGATTTTCTTGGAAAATTCGAAAAAAAAAAACAGATTTCAATGCACTCAGTTTTGACATCGATAAGGCCCCCAAAAGGCTTATTGCAAAGTAAAAACACAAAAAAAAACGAAAACACAAAATTGGTTCTGAAAGCAATTTGATGCGCCCGATCTGATGTTTATTATGTGCATAGGTCACGGTGGAATCACAAACCATTATACTAGGAATACTGGGTGGAATGCTACAGTTTATGTAGTTATAGAATGGAATGACTGACTGTAAGGCATTGTAATTAAAAAAAAATTGAAAAAATTAATAATTCACCCATACTTTTGCTTACTCTAAATATTTTCTTAAATACTATAGAGCAGCGGTTCCTAAACTTTTAAGGGTACGGAACACTCAACAAATCCTTTTTATTTTATGGAACCCTACATTCAATGATAACAAATGAAAGACACTGCAATTTAAAATAAGAGTAAAATACCTTTATTAGGAATATTTTAAGCAAAGTTAATGTAAAGAATGAAACTGTTTCGCTGTTTTATTAATAATTGTTTTAAAGTTCGGTAAATGTAACTGATTCGCGGAACCCTGGTGACTTTTCCACGGAACCCACTTTAGGAATCGCTGCTATAGAGTACTAATTTTTATTGCAATTATTTAGTGAAAGTAGGCAATAGCAGTAGTAAAATATAAAGATGTAATCGAATTAGAAGACAACGAAGTAACTGCGCAATTTTAACATAGAATTTCTCGGTCAGCTTTTTCTCCAAATATCGTCTTATTTATTTTTGTGGCCGGATATTGAGTAGATTATTATTTTTGTTTGTTCTTTTTCACTTAATAGAAGGGAGAAGGGAAAATGTTTCAAAATATTTCAGTAAGGTTCAAGGTTCCTTTGCGTGTTTTCAAATTTTTACTCACGACGCGTTGTGAGTAAAAATTTGAAAACACCGCTAAGCGGAGCGGCAAAAAAGAAATTAAAGCTAGAGGAGGACTCGAGCAGAAGGAGCAAATATTGAAGAAGATCCCCAGATTAGAAATTAGAAGTTCTGGTTTTTGGATTTCTTCTGGAAAAACTAAGTTTTGCAATCTGAATTTTGATGTTGCTTTTTAGTTTACTTACTTACTTACTTACTTTGTTAAACCTAAAATATGATTTCCTTATTCCCTAATATAATACAGAATACATATTTCAAAAGAAAAAATAATTAGTTTGTTCTGCATTTAAAAGGATGAGAAACACTTTGTGTAGAATTGGGTAGGTAGATAGAAAGTTTATAAAAAGCTTATAGAAGACGAAGTGGGGGGGAGGCTGAAATTTTTCTGCGTAGGGGCCAAAAATTTCTAGTTACGCCACTGGTTTATGCAGTGACTGAAAGCATTGAGTATATTATTTCATACTTCAATCAACGCTGGAAGTAACGTGTTCATTTCGTACTAGTAAATAACGAGTCCTATTATTCTGATGACTACTTCTGTTATGAATGTGGCGACTTGTTTGTCCAATATTGTTGGTTGTTGGTATTATGTGGATTTAAGTATCGTTATACCTTTTTCCTACTAAAAACCACCACAAAAATAACTACAATAATAACCTATAAACATTGCGTAAAAATGCTCAATAAATGTTTCACCTAATTGCATATTTCATTAATAAAAGTAAAAACGAAAGCAACTAATTAATGTAATCTTAGCAATAAGTGTTGTGTAGACTGTAGAGGATAGGTGTCAAAAATGGCCAAGTAGTGATATAATGATCAAACCGCGCTAAATTTGAAATATACCTTAAATTTAAAGTTTTAAAGGGGCGCAAATCTTATAAAGAGTCCCGAGATTGTCAAACTGTTAGGATGAATTTTCTTATATACGCAAATGGTTCTTTATTTTATAAGTGCTACACTCAAGCATTCTAATACAGTCTCCTCCATCTTGTGTATTGGATTTCTAACCTAGAAATCCCCCAAGTATGTTGTGGCTATTTAGCTGCCACAGGTATTACAAACATATTTTACATCCCTTTTCTTAAGTTACATAGTCACACAGTCTCACAGGTTTTCTGACAACACGACCTGCTCGAGTGATTACTCCCTGACTACTGTCATGTTGAGTATTATATGCATTGTTTTGATTTGCCATGTTGGGCTGACTGATTACGACAGGTTTTGATGAATGATTAACACCATCTGTTACAACAGGATCATTGAGTGCGTTTATCTCGACGACTCCATCGGATGGAAACTCCATCCGATCATGTCCATCCACTTGAATTTTGCGAGATAAACCGTTAAGCGTGAAACTTCGATCGGATGCGACACCTAAATTCAATCTGGGAGTTTTGTGGGCTTGAATTGAGTGAAGTGGATGCAAGCGTAAGATTTTCACGACACAAACATGATTGACTTGAGTTGACAGATCAGATGTTTTATGTATACCTAAGTTCATGTAGATATAGTTTCCCGCCAACTGTTTGTGAGGTTTAGGTTACGTGTGTAGCACGTTGATTTCTTGATTGTAGGTGTAAAATAAATAAAATTATAAAAATAAAAATCTCAATGAATAAAGATATTAATCTTAAATGTTACTGTATCTTCTATAAAATATTACAATATTTGTATTAAATATTTGTTTTTCTTTCCCTTTGAATTGCATCAATTTTTGCTCTGCGCCTTTGACGCCATTTCACGAAAAATACAGTATTATTAAAAATATTGCACATTAATAACTGCAGATGGAAAAGCATAAACATAGTAGTTGCTTTCTTTGGTAATAATTTCATTATAATTATAAACAAAAATACCGCGCAAACTTTTAAAGAAATGAGGTTATCTACAATTGGAAAGTTAAGCAATGTGAAGTTGGCCTAACGATAGCGCTGTCTTCGTCTTCTGTTGCATTCGTCACTTTTCAATTGCAGCGGACTAATGTAAGGATTCATTAATCCGCTAAAGTGGATACCGACATATACACTTTAGTTTGAAATAAGGATTGACTCGACACGATCGGATGGAGTTTCCATCCGATGGAGTCGTCGAGATAAACGTACTCATTGTTGTTCTCAGCCACCATGGGAATGTCCTGATCAATGCAATCATCAACAACATGTTTATTTAATGATTTTTTCAAGTCAAATCTGTTCCTGCGAACAACATTGCCACTTTTGTCCTCTATCAAATATGATCGAGGCGAGTTATGTTGATCTATTACTTTGCCAGACCCCCAATTTTTTTCTACATGATCATATACAATCACATTCTCCCCTGGCTGTAATGGTCTCATGTCTTTTTTAGACCTGTTATAGTACTGAGTGTTATTGTCGATTCTAGATTGTAATTTGTTTGCAACATCTACATTAATCTTTGGCAAGAGTAGTTTTGCGGTTACAGGCACTTTAGTTTTGCATAGACGATTCATTAACAATTCAGCAGGTGATAAATTAATGTGCTTCAATGGACTATTTCTATATTCTAACAATGACACATATATGTCCTTATCCTCAATGCATTTCTTTACTATCTTTTTAGCAATACCTACAGCTTTTTCAGCTAAACCATTTGCCTGTGGATAATTGGGACTGCGGGTCACAACTTCAAAATTCTATTCTTTAGCAA
Source organism: Ctenicera cuprea (assembly GCA_958336395.1). NCBI lineage: Eukaryota > Metazoa > Arthropoda > Insecta > Coleoptera > Elateridae > Ctenicera > Ctenicera cuprea. Next base: position 105,818 of record OY284496.1, on the reverse strand, counting down.
ATGATTTAAAGGAGTAACTATTAAATGGGATATTATCAGACACAAGAATATCCGGACAGCCAAATTTAGAAAACATCGATTTAAGTTTTGCAATGACTACATCTGCCGATTTACTTTTTATCGACACCATTTCCAGCCAGTTGGAGAATGAATCCATAACTACCAAGTAAATGCTATCACCATATGAAAATATGTCAGCAGCAATTCTCTGCCATGCACGCTCTGGAATTGTGAAGGATAACAACTTTTCTTTGACATTTCTGTTTGAAAATTTTTCACAAATTTTACATTTTTTGATGGTCATTTCGAGATCATCTGACATATTTGGCCAATACAAAATTTTTCTAGCCCTCGCTTTACTTTTTTCGATGCCAAAATGACCCTCATGTATCAGAGAAAGCATGTTGCTTCTTAACGATCTCGGTACAACTATTTTATCATTAAATAAAATCAGGTTATCACATAAAACCAATTCCTCTTTTAATTTCCAGAAGGGTATTACTGACAGAGGTATTTTACTTTTGTTTTGTGGCCATCCATCACTAATCAACTTCAATACCAATGACAGCTCTGGATCGCTAAGCGTCTCCTTTTGAAATTCAATTTTTTTTTCTTTTGTCATTGGTAGATTATTTACCAGTGAGTGAACTGCATGCTCTAGCTCAGGATCAGGATTACATGTTTGTTTTAAGAAAGACCTTGATAGAGTGTCTGCGACCAACAGTTGTTTTCCTGGTACATATTTTACAAGCAGACTGTACTTCATTAACTTTAGAAGCATTGCTTGTAATCTTTTTGGGACTTGATTTAAATCCTTTTTAAAAATTGATTCAAGAGGTTTATGATCCGACCACGTTTCTACATTGTCATGCCCATAAATGAAGGTTGAGAACTTTTCAGCCGCAAAAAGTATGGCAAGCAACTCTTTCTCAATTTGAGCATACTTGACCTCTGATTTATTTAAACTGCGAGATGCAAAAGCCACTGGTCTGTCATTTTGCATTAGACAAGACCCTAAGCCATCTTTAGAAGCATCTGTCTGAATTACAATTTTCTGTTTAGGATCAAAATACGACAAAACAGGGGCATCTGCAATTAATTGCTTTAACGCTTTAAATGCATTTTCATGCACATCACTCCAACACCACACCACATGGTTTTTCGTCAAGTCTCTTAGTGGTGCCGTGACTTGAGACATATTAGGTATGTAACGACATAAATATTTTGCCATTCCTAATACACGTAACAATTCAGATTTTTCTTTAGGTGTTCCTAAATCAGTTATGGCCTGTATGTATGATTTATCAATTTCAACCCCGTTTGTTGAAAATACCTGACCCATAAATTTTACTTTGTCCCGTTTGAACTGAATTTTGTTTGCATTAAATTTAATATTGAATTTAAGCGCACGATCTAGAACTACTTTTAAAGTTGCGTCATGTTCTTGTTCAGTCTCACCAGTGATAATGACATCATCAAAATAAATGCCTACTCCTGGTATATCTCCAAATAATTCTATGTTTTTGCGCTGAAAAATCTCAGGGGCTGAGCAGATTCCAAAAGGTAAACGACACCACTGATATCTCCCAAATGGAGTTCCAAATGTGCATAGATCTGCACTTTCACTATCAATTGGAATCTGCCAATAGCCATCCTTCATATCTAGAACTGTGAAATATTTTTTGTTATTTAATTGATAGAATATGTCTTCAAATGTGGGGATCAAAAACTGTTCCCGCTTAATTGATGCGTTTAAATATCTAGGGTCTAAGCACAATCGTAATTGGCCATCTTTTTTTTCAACAATCACCAGCGAATTTAACCATTCTGTTGGTTTCTGTACCTTTTTTATTACGCTAGATTTTTCCAATTCATTCAATTTTTCCTTGAGTTTGTCTAGTAAAGCATACGGTACCCTTTTTAAGGGTTGAATTCGCGGTGCTGCATCATCTTTTACAACAATTTTATATTCAGAAGGAAACTTCCCCAATCCCTGAAATACTTCTTTGTACTCATTGAGAATCACATCAACAGTATCAAATTTAACAGTACTTACTGAATCAATTCTAGAAATTAGCTTTAAATCGAGACAAGCTTTAAGGCCTAACAATGGTATCTGCTTATTACTATTAATAACCATGAAATTTATACATCTTTGTCTATTATCTACTGAACATAGCAAATTTACCATACCCACAGGTTTAATTCTAAAATTACCATCACCATATGCCACCAGCGTTATGTTGGTAGGAAGCAACTTCTTTTCTTGTCCTAGTTTTTCTATAATCTCCTTGGATATCACACTTGTCTCTGCTCCCGTGTCCAGTTTAAATTTAATCTTCTTATTTCCTATTTCAATGTTCTTTGTCCATGTGTATACTTCATTTTCCTTGTTCCTTTCAAACTGTTCCAATGTTCAGCTCGTGTATATAGATTTCCTGAACGTCTTCATCTTCAGCTGCTTCAATTCCATGTATTTTACTGTCCGCTTCTTTCTTCTCATTGTCCCTGTTTCTGCATACACTTGCAAAGTGATTCTTCTTTTGACACTTGGCACAGGTTTTATTAAATGCTGGGCACCTCCCACGACTGTGTTTATAACCACACCGATAGCAGGTTTTGACATGAGTTTCTTCCTTACTCACAGTTTTCATTTTTACGGCACTGACACTGCTTTCTGCTTGAAGAACTTTGAACTGAGTCTTACTCGATTCTATGGCCTTGCACAAGTTAACAGCTTTTTGTAGATCTAACTCAGGTTCTCGCAGCATTTTCTCCTGTGCTGCCTTTTCATAAACACCTAATACAACTCTGTCCCTTACCATCCGATCTTCTTCTAAATAGTTGCATGACTTCACACCTTTCTTTAATTCAGTTAGGAAATTATCAAAGCTTTGTCCTTCTTTCTGAACTATGGTGTTGAATAGAAAACTTTCAAAAACAATATTTTTCTTAGGAGCACAATACCTATCAAATTTTTGTATAATTTTTTCCAAATCTTCTTTATCAGTTTGGTTCGTGAAGGTAAATGTATTATAGATGTCTAGTCCGTCATCTCCAATGGCACTTAAAAACATCGCCAGTTTTCGTTTTTCACCGACATTTACATAATTCGATGCTTCTATAAAAAGGTTAAATTTTTGGATGAATTTATTCCAGTTGTCTGCGGTATTGTTATCAAAAACCATTCTGGCTATAGCTATAGTGTTGCAATAAACTCTACATTGTTTGAAATTTTTTTGTAAGGTAATTTTTCTTATCAATCTAAAATTAGCGAAGTTAATACCGCACAGCAAATATTTACTTATAAGTTGTAGGACCTGTTACCAACGCTTTTATGTTGATTGGGGTTTATAAATTAAAACGTAATAAAATAACTTAACAAAAACATTAATATTTATTTATTTTCTTAAATTATTTAGTTTACTATACTGCAACCATTTATTTCGAACCAGTGTAATGTGTCTACTGTTTGCTTGTTTATTTTGAAATGTAATTCTAATTACACTGTATTGATGGCATTTCAAATAAACTATTATTATTATTTAAGTTGCCTAGCTGTTATTATTATTATTATTATTAATTATTGCATTACAGTAATTGCGTAGAAAGGAGAACTATATTTTTATATGCCGTGCCGGTCAGTGGACAGAGTATAGAGATAATTATAAATAGCCAAAACAAAAGATTTGACAAAAGACAAATCCTTTGCTTTGATATAATGCACCTCGTGTTTGTTTAATTCTGTATTTATTTAATTGATCCTACTGTGGCTTGTACTATGTACAGCCATTTAAATTCAAACCTATAATGGTATTATATCTTTTTTTCACTATGTGATTATTATTATTAAAAATAGCCACATTAATACTGCTATTTAATTTTCTGTTATTTAGTTCCTTATTACAACCACGGTATGTATTTCTAACCAAGAAAATTGCCTTAGATGAATTGCCTAGAAATATCCGGTAGTAGACAGAGTACAGAGCCAATTATAAACAACCAATGATTGACCGAGGTGGGATGTAAATAGTTGACGCACGCGCTAGGGAAGTGAACTGACACTTCTTTTAAGGTTTATGTTCTGTGTTCTTTTATGAGTTGGCGTTGCCAAAGATAAAAGGTTCGTGTAGTTTCAAGTTAAATCTATATTTTTCGTGGTCATCCTCAATTTTTACAACCAAATAACTTCAAATAAATCTAAAAGGTGTAGTGCAAAACTTATTCTAACCAATTTTATTTATGCTTTTGGTTAATATAGTGGAAAATTTGTTGCTTCTAACGTGGCCAGATTTAGGTTATGTTGAGGTTTTCTTTTTGCACAAACCACGAAATCCATTAATAATTTTTGTTAAGTTCGAGTTCTTGTAATCTTTGCTTTAGTAATCTAAATACTAGTGTTTCTATTACCAACAGTAACATGGCCCCGAAAGGGAATAATATGATTCCAAATGGCCATTTCCACAAAGATTGGCAACGGTTTGTGAAAACATGGTTCAACCAACCTGCACGTAAATTCAGAAGGAAGCAGAAACGTATTAAGAAGGCTCGTGCTATTGCTCCCAGACCTGCAGCGGGGCCACTTCGACCCATCGTCAGGTGTCCCACTATCAGATACCACACTAAAGTCCGGGCTGGTCGTGGATTTACCTTGCAAGAATTAAAGGTAAGTTTTAACTATATATGTTACTTTTAGTAGTAACACTGAAGATCTTTTTGTTTTTGACATTTTATGGTGAAGGGATAAGCGTTAAAGCGACACCAAGTTAGGACAATATAAGCGAAATTAATTTGCAGTCGTTGTGTTTCTGACTTGTTAAAAGCTTTCTAGCGTTAAATGACAATAACCTGTGATATTTGAGAGGTTTTGTTTTTAATGCAAAGTTTCTTGATGCACATAGGAAGAATAAATCTAGAGTCCCGTGCTGACATAGACCTAATTTGTATGCTCAGCCCCGTTTACTCTAGGACAATTAATTGCTTGATTATCAGATTTCAGCTTTTAATGCTCGCTATTAAATTTTAATATTACCAAGTTTTAAGCACATCTAATTTTCTAGGCTGCCGGTCTTCATTCAGGGTTTGCACGTACAATTGGCATTGCCATTGATTACCGTAGACGTAATAAGTCTGTGGAGTCTATTCAAGTTAACGCTCAACGCTTGAAAGAATACAAATCTAAACTAATCCTATTCCCCATCCATAATAAGAGGAAGCTCCGTGCTGGAGAAGCCTCTGAAGAAGAACGAAAGGTAAATATCTTCATTTAATTATTACCTGCCTTTCTTTTCATCTATTTTTTCTACAGCTTTTTTTTTTACTTTGTCTTTATTTTTTAACAAAGGAATCTTTGTTTTCAGGTTGCAACACAGTTGCCTGGTGACGTTCTACCAATTAAACAGTCATCTGCCAAACCTAAGGCACGTGTGCCCACTGAGGAGGAAAAGAAATTCAGTCCATTTACGGCCTTAAGAAAGGTAATTGTTTTCGTTTTGTGTTTTCTTCATTCGTTTGTAGAACTGTCTCAGTGTTACCCAAACAATTTCTTTTAATAATTTTTGGGCGTCAGCCGAGACAGAAATTAAAGCTTATATTATCCACAAGTAAGTGTTACTCATACACTTTTACTTACTAAAAATAAGCAACATTTTATTATTTTATTTTGCTAAAATTATTTAAGTAAATTAGTAGTAATTTTGTTGCTCTGAATCGATATTCTTTTATCATATTATGAATTATTGATTAACTATTGATTTTATTGTACAGGCTCGTGCTGATGCTCGCTTAGTGGGAATTCGTGCAAAACGACAAAAAGATGCGGCAGAAAATCCTGATGATGTTGGTAAGGTGAAGGAAACAAAGAAGGCAAAGAAGTAATTTTAGCCAGAGATATAAGTGGATGTATAAATAACACTATGCTGTTTAATAAAAAAATAATTTAAAAATACGTTGTTTTTTTTTCAATTTAGAACCATTTGTAAATTTTGTATTTCATTATTCATGAGGTATCGTCCACAGGTGGATTTTTTGGTCAAATGAAGTAATTTGCTTAGTGCAAAAATTAAGATTTTAAAATTGTATTGGAAATTTAAGTAAGGAATCCATATCCATTTTTTTATTGAAATTGTGAATGACATTTTTGATGTTCAAAATAGTGACAATGTTTTTATGCTTTAACATGTAAATTCAACCCAAAAATTAATCCAAATCTATATGAAGTTTCTACCATCTAAACCAAAATATAAAAACCAAAAAAAAATAATAAATTCGTACCTAACCCTAAATGCCACAGCTATGCATCGACTGACCATTTTATATTGTTAGTTGAGACTCCAAAGTTTCATAGCAATATTTAATTATTGATTGTTATAATCGTAATACCTGTTTCCCAATGAATTATTTGAATGTACTATATTATTTTATGGGAGGACTATGCATACCTGTAAAATCAATACAACAGTTAAAATAAAGCAGATTTAGTAATGGCTCATAAGGAGGCGGCGTGTGTGGTAAACAAAATAATAAATTAACACTGCTATCGAGTGCCATCTGCCACAAATAAAAATTATTTTATACATCCTATCTTGCAATTCGTTGGGGGTCACTGCACTGCTGCTGAAACAATTCTGAATGCAAATTTGTTTTAAATTATACAGGGTTGGAGCTTTTGTACATAGAATATATCTGGAAGGAAAATGACTGTTCAAAACGAGCTGTAGTGTGTTGTGGGGTCAAAATTAAACCTCTAAATCTCTTAGAGATGTTATACATCCGTTTTAAAATTTATTTTGTTTTATAGATGTGGAGGTTTCTTGCAAACCAAAATTTAATAAAATAAACATCGACACAGTAATATGGGACGATTTTTCTTCGTCAACCAACCATCTGCCAGTTTATGCGATATATGGTCATATTTTCTTATACCATAAATAAACCTCGGGCAGGAGTTTTGAATTTTCTGTATCCGTTCAGCACCTAACTTGTTTGAGGAAGATTGATGTATAAATTGAAAATAGCAATAGACTCGAGATAGATCCTTGTGGGACGCCTTGCGACACCTGCAAAGGAGCTGAAGTTTGTCTAGTTTTACAGCTTGTGTTCGATTACTTAAATAGCTACTTATTAACGACAGAGCATCAGAACTAATTCCAATCAATTTTTTTTTATTTCATACACAAATTTGCCAGGATTCAAATTGGTGCAAATGTGGTACGCTCTTTGTGTTTGTCGCCTTGATCATTTTAAGTTTGGCATTAATAAAAAGTTGTTTGAAGTCTATTTGGTTTTAACAACATCGAAAATATCTAGAAATTTCATGAGAAGAACCTGGAATTATCGAGCAATTTTGAAATCACGATTTGGTAAATAACACCCTTTAACAGGGTGGCCACTTTTCTGGAAAACGGAATTTAGTATTTTTTTATTTTAGTCGGGGAAATCAGGGAATTGTACCAATTTCAACGTAAAATCAGGGAAAATTCTGTAAAATGCAATTATTTTAATAATATTTTTGTCTGCAATGTTATGTATTTAATACCTTATTTACTCTACGTTATATTGCTTTTAATGTTGTAATTTAGCAATTTCACTATCATGATGCAATTGTTAGTTTTATTATGACACATCAGAAGATGATGCACTAAATTGCTCAGATTCTGTTATTATAAACATATAAATATTAGTAACGCATGTAAGGTCCCTTATCGGGCCCCAAAACCACTCAGGATCGTCCTGTTCATTTGTTTATTCGTATAAAACTCGTCATTATTAAACACATCAACATTTTAATATAAATAGGTTGTACCCATTTTAAATGTAGCCAGTCTTACAACTGCCTTGCTACTGATTTCATGCTTTTGTCTTAATAAAAGTTATCGTAATAAATTACTCTTTATTTAATAATTGTAAGTTAACTCGACAAGTCTCTGAATTTAAATTAAATTCAACAAGTCCAGAACTTAAAAGCAAAACGAAAATTTTGTTCCCTAGGTATATGTTTATAAAATTTATATTTATTTCATTTGGTTTTTCCTTAAAGTTTAGATGTTGTATTTTGTTAATGCTTGTTGAAAATTTTCCATTTGCTATAAAAGTAATTTAAGTTTACTTAGCTAATTTTTGTTGGGTTACAATTTTTATTTAAAAAAAAAATTGGTTGAAATTGGCTTTTGTACCATAAAAATGGATCAGGGAAAACTGAAGTTTATCAGTCAGGGAATTTGAAAAGCAGTTTTAAGTGGCCACCCTGTTTAATGGTTTTGCTCTGCATTCTGCAATGCCTTTGTGACTCATGAATTTTTAAGTGAAGAAACAAATGTAGCTTGAAATTAAAACCGCGAATTTTTTTCATAGTTTTTTTCTGTTTTAGTGGATTATAGTTTTTTAATTTAAAATTCATTATCTACAATTTAAAAGATTTTTGTCTGGTGTAAGAGAACTTTCTGTTCATTCAAATATTATTATTTATTGAACTTGGAAGATTATAAGCCATATGGCGGTACTGCATGTTCAACTTTTAACATGTGTGCCGCGCTAAGATTTGGTAACTTCTTCCTGGGACCGAACAAAAAAGTATTTATTAATAAACTTTAAAAGAATCCATACATTGCAGTAAACCCTAGAAATTATTTATTACTTTTCAAGAATAACATCAAACTAGGCTTAAATGTTTTTATGTTATTACAACCCTTAATATCAATTGGTAATTTGCTGTATTTATTCCGACCTGAAAGAACAGAGTTGTTTTCATATAATTTGTTGTTGCAATATAAAAGTCATTAGTCTGTCTAGAGAATTATGTCGGTGTATTTGGTTATTATTGACTGTAATAAACTCCTTACAATAATTTCTTCAATTTAGTACCAAAAAAACTTACATGTTGCACATCAAAACCGCTCGTTCCAACCAAACTACTGATACACCTGGGGACTGGAGGTTTGATAGGTATGGACAAAACACATATAAATCATGTCCTCCACTGGTCGGCACATCAGGCTGAAACTAAAAACATTAGGGTCCCCCACTAGTGATCACGCGGGCCACTTGTGCAGGACAGCAGTGGCCACATGGCACTTAAAGTGTTAAAAAGGTAATGTTTGCTGACAATCAATAAAAATGGGCGAAACATGTCGCTATTACTTTCCTATACTTTTTACAGTAGAAATTTAAACTTGAGATAATAGCCTGTGCAATAGGATGATGTCGTACTGCAGTTGTAACCATAGTAGGCAGCGGTAACTTTGACTAAACTCACGGTTAGCGAGATATTGCGCTACGGATCAAAAACAGTTTATTTGAAAAGTTTATTTGAAAAGTTATCAAAAATATGCAGAGAATGAAAAATATGTTTTTTTAACTAGAGCTAACTGATAGGTGTAGTTAAAACAATGCAATTTCCGGAAAACGCGTTGTTGATATTAAACAGTATACATTTTTTTTAATGGTTAAAAATATTATTGATAAGTTCTAGTTTTACTTCATTAAAGTTCATGTTTATGTACTTTACACCAACAATATTTATTTAATTTAACCTTATAGTATTTCGGCATGTTGACATGCCATTGTCAGATATACTGGCATTTGAAGTTCACAATCATTTAAAAACTGTACTTTTGATGAATAAACAAATTGATCTCTTAAATTCACCATTATTGGACGCTCTGGAATGAGAAATCAAGTCATCTGCAGACATTTTTTCTGTTTAGTTAACATGTATCAGAATGTAGAATAAATTTTGTTTTTATATCAATAAAGTTTATTATTATTAACGACATGTAAACCTGTTAAAACACCTAGAAGGTTTAAATGAGCAAAATATTGTTGTAGTAAAAAGTATTTTATTTACATATAGTTTAAAATTATATTTTTAATTCCTAATAAACCTCAGTACAACTCTTTCCAGTCTTGATATTCTTGCTGATCTTCTGAGGTAATCCATCTCTGCTGCTAACAATTTCTTTTCTTGTGCTACATTCATTTGCCATACCACACATCCATAAGTCGAGATACTTTTAAAAATTGTGTTATATATATATCGTTTGTTTCGATTGGATATGTCTCTGCTCCAGAGAACAGAGTTTAACATTCCTGTAACTTTTTTCCCTTTCGTTATTCGATCTTGTATCAGTGCATTATGCCTTCCGCTTTTGTTTATTAAAGCTCCCAAGTAATTGTATTGTTCCGTTGATTCTATTCGTTGATTATTTTCCATGATTATATCTTCGTTGTTTCCTCCTATCGATAGGTACTTGGTTTTACTTAAGTTTATATCTAGGCCCCATTTCTGATACTCTTCTAACAGTTTTCGGAGCATGTAACTCATATCATCCGCATCTTGAGCTATTATAATCTGGTCGTCGGCATAATGCAAAGTGTAGACTATCGTATCTTCCACTGGCAAACCCACTCCCACACATTTCTTTTTCCAATGTTTCAAAGCTGCGTCTAAATAAATTCTAAAAAGGCTAGGTGATACGCAACACCCCTGTCTCAATCCTTTATTAACTTTAAAAGGTTTAGATAATTTATTTCCGACTTTAATATTTGATTCGGCGTTATTATATAATTCTTTTAATGCTTTTATAATGGTACTATTGATGTTAGTTTGTTCTAAAACTTCCCACATTTTTTCAACCGGGACACTGTCGTAGGCTTTTGTAATGTCAACGAAAGTAAGGTGTAATTCCCTGTCCACGGCTGTTCGTTTTTCAATTAATTGCGTTATGCAGAAGATATTATCAATAGTAGATCGTCCTGCCCGGAAGCCACATTGTTCTTCACTTTCATATGGTTTGTATTCTTTATCTATAAGATTTGTTATAATCCGCCCATATAAACGGCTCAGGGTACTTGTAATTGATATTCCCCGGTAATTATTGCAGTCATTCGTTGATCCCTTTTTGTGGATTGATACAATCCAGGCTGTTTTCCACTCTGCCGGTAATTTTTCTCCATTTAGGTATTTATTAATTAATTTTGTTATCATCCGCATTAATTTTTGGGATCCATTCTTCAATAGCTCAGATGGTATATTTCCAGGGCCAGGGGAAGTTCCGTTTTTCATTGTTTTTATGGTTTCTGCTACTACTTTTAGTTGAACTTCAATATCCTCTCCTTGTACTATGTGTTGTGATTATAAATGCATTAAAAAAATTATGTTTAATTCGTTATTTGAGAACTTATTGGTAGAAAACCATTCACCTGCTCCGCCTGCAATTACAAATGTTCTTTAAAACCACAACTAATTTATCATGAAAAAACTCATAATGGTGAGTAGCCATTTAGCTGCACTTTCTGCGACTGTAAGTGCATTGTTAGGGCAAAACTAATTCACCATTTGAAAAATCTTACAGAGGAAAAAAATGTTGAACTTTTTGCGATTATAAATGTAAAGAAAAAATGAATGCTGATAGAATATTAGTAAATAGTACCCCCTACAATAGACGAGACAAAATGACAAATATAACTCTTCAATCAAAATCATTTTAATACGAGTGAATGCAATATTATAAGAACTTGTACTTAAGGATTGATCTAAAAATATAGTTTTAATTGTTGTTAATTTTTGAATTTATGTTTTTAAATACTGAGAATTATATAACATTTTTGTTATTAATTAATAAAAAATAAAAGCTAAAATTATTTAAAGTTTTGTAGTTAATGTTATAGTTAGGTATTAAACAATATATACATATACAAATACATGTATACACCAGTTATAGTTATACACCAGTCTTCTAAAAGTAATAAGAAATATATATGCTTATTGCATCAATCACAAACCAAAGTCAGAGTTTAGTTGTAGCTCAAGTTACAACTTCAAGTTAAGTTGTAAGGTTACCAATTAATTAATAACAATAACTATCAAGCTTTGTAACAATTATTACAAAACCTTGAATCTCAAACTTAATCCAATACTAATTGTGCTTTTTTTCCATATTCAGGCAGTATTTGACAAGAATATTTTTTTAATGATAGAAGAACGGTACTTAATTTATTTTTTCCAATACTTGGAAAAAATAAATTAAGTACCGTTCTTTTAAAATTTCAAACGGTCTATTTCTGTAGAATTACTTATTAACAGCTTTCCAAGGGAAATTATCCTGCAATTGAATTATTTGTTAGAAGACTGAAAGATTGACTAAAAATAAATAAATATAAATAAATGGTATACATTAAGAGAAACAAAATCACAATTTTCAGTACAAGTAGTATTAATACTATTGCGAGTGCTTTTAAATCCTGTTATATTCAGCATTAGGAATATATACCGAAATTCTATGTTTTAAACAGAAAAAATAGGAACTAAGTGTCTTGTTGTAATCTTGATAAGTGCTGCTAACAAAATAAAATGAAGGTTTTCACTATTTTGTAGAAAACTGAGTCTCTAACGTGCAAGATATTAATAGATACCTTGCATTATATTATAAAAATAAATTTGCAATTATACACTTCACATCCCTAGTAAGTATTATAAAAAAAGATGTGTGTAGGTAAATACAGAGCCTACAAGAAAAGTAAAAAAACAACAAAACTTAAAAACAAAACGAAAGCAACAAACATTTATACTGAACATAAATTGTTTTAAACAATTACTTAAATATTATTCAAACAAATAACATCACAGTTATCATACATTTGCATAATATTTAATATTTTAATATTATTTCGGTGTAATACAATATGTTTACGAAAATTTTAGATAAAAGGTGGCTTTAGAAAATAAATGTCATGTCTTAGCTTTGTTCATACGACTTATTACCTAAATCAGAATAAAGTATGTCAGTAGTCAGATGTTGATAGAGGTCAGGCATGGATTCACGGGAGGGTGGTGCTATAGAGGCTGTAGCCCCCCTTTACGCTTTATAAAAAAATAAGTTTATTAAGAAACATTTATATTTTGGCCAATTTCAAATATTCTTTAAAACTTTTGTTACTTAATAATCCAATAGTCCGAAGGTCATTAAACACACCCTTGGAAAAACCAAACCAGATATTAAACAATGAAGCGTCCTAGAAGAACTCTGTATGGGTCATAGACATTCTTGCTCAGAAATTTCAAGCTGATCTTTCGCCAGCCCTTGGAAAGTCCACCAGACAATTTACAATAGCAGCAACTAGTCTGTCTGTGAATTTCTATCTACATTAGCGTGATCAAAGTAAAACCAAGAAACGAAGAAACCAGGCCCCGAGAAGCGGGTGTTGCGATAGCAGGAATTTGCTAGCAGTTTTAAGCGACACTTAACGGCAGCTCCTCGAGGATGTTAAGGAGTTTCTAAATTTTGCTCGCATTAGTTTCTTAGCAATGTTGTGTGGTGGTGGTATTCTGTTCAAAAAAACTTGATTTACCTTACAATGAAGAAAAGTGTGCAGTAATGGTGATATTTCTTTGTAAAATCTAGAAAAGAAGCTTGAAGAGTTACAAGCGTTATAGCAGAAAATTGAAGACAGTTTGGAAGGATCTATACAAAAAAATCGAATACGTTGGCTGTAAGAATCCAGGAAGTTGAAAAAATTTATCTTATTATAAGTATACATTACATTTAGATCAGTACTAGTGCGGCAGAGTATTGTTCTATAAATGAGGGTACATTAAAAATATGGACTACTGGTTCTGGTGGCTTAAATATTGATTTTACAAAAAAGTACTTTAGACAAAAGTTTTTTATTCAATTTATGCATACTTAAAAAATTTATTTGACCAATGCTGTAAGCACTGCGAAGCGATCGTCATTTTTTTAAATAGCACCATACCTATTTTTTGCGTTTTCAACACTATAAATTTTGTATACCCTTACATAAGAAAATTAAAAAAAAAAACTTCTTCACTTTGCGCAGGTTGAAAACTTTTTTAAGATCTAATATGTTAGAAGAACATGTGAATGGATTGGCACTGGCTATCATTCATAAGGAAAGATGCATCGTCAATGATAGGTCCCATCAACATTTCCTATAAATGAAACCTCGTCGACTAGAGATAGAGGAATGGTTCAACTATCAAATGAATTCATTCAAATAATTTATTCGAAAGAATTTAACATAGATTTCGCGAATACTGATAACCGAATTTGAATAGTTGACATCACTCGATTATTCGATAGTTCCCATCACTAGTTTTTAGTACCCCTTCTAGCCAAGTTCTTTTCTGGAAAAATGTCCCCCGATCCCCTGGTATGAAGCCCTCCCCTTTACAAAATCCTGAATCTGGGTCTTACAGGTGTCAAATTAAAGTAATTACTCAGTTATACAAATGAAGCTAAGACACGCCTTTAGTTTTCCAAAGCCGCCTTTTATCTAAAAGTCTTTTGTCAGCATAGAAAATAAACAGTTCAATTCACTTTTTGTTATACATGGTGTTTTGAAAAGATGTAGGCAAATTAATACACCTTAAAGCTAACAAAAATAGGACGATTTAGCCTAATATATCAAAAAGTGCAGCGTTACGGCATTGCAGTCCCTTAAAGATGCAAGGAAAATAATTAATTTTTTTTATATCGTCGAAGCAGTTTATGACACAATGTTCAATTTGGTACATTGTTCTTGACCATTAACTACAATATACCAAATCGAACAGTGTTTTAAACCATTCCAACGATGTAAAAAAATTAATTATTTTCCTCGTATTGTACGACTGTAACTCCGTAGCGATGCGTTTTTTGATAAAGGTAAATTACTAAATTGTCCTATTTTTGCTACTAGTTTCTGCTGTATTAAGTTGGCTACAACTTTTCAAAACACCCTGCATTACTCAAAACCTGATTAGTAAATTAAATGAGAACACTAAATTAATCTTCTACTCAAAAATACAACCTATGTACACAAAACAGTTTTTGAATTTACATCACTGCCTAGTTTCAGTTAAGCTTTTTCAGTGATCAGCAACAAATGCTAAACAAGACATTATTACAGTTACAATAATGATATTTCTTCCAGTAAATAAAGATAATCTCAATTTATTTGACATATCACTCAACAACAGTTGGTCTATACTTACGACCTTGAACAGTTATATTTGTTATACGTTGCGGCCACATATGTGGGGTAGCAGGAAATCTTTGACCAGCAATATCAATCTCATAGACTGCATTCTTAGACATAATAAAGTCTTTTGTAACAATTTTTGATTTAGAATCATTTGGCCGTTGAATATATCCCAAGCATAATAATTTTTCTGCACAAAAACCATACCTATAAAAAAAATCCTTATTTTAATATTATATTTTACAATGGTCAGATAGATCTCTTTTAAAAATATCGCGATAAGGATACCCGATACTTATCTACTTCTGCAGGAAATGTTGCGATACCGATAGTCGATACTTAAAAAACTATCGCTATACTTTTAGCAAAACATTTTCAGTAGCGAAGGGAGGATAAAACAAAACGTAAATTAAACAAATTCTCCACAAATGACATTATTAGTAAGAGCTATAGTATTTATGGCTCTGACATTTACATTTACAACATAAATTATTTGAGATATTTCAATATAGCAATAAAGTACTATTAATTCTCATGAGATGGAAAGATTGAAGACTAAAGACCGTCATTTGCCAAAGTGTTGCCAAGAAATGTAATTATCTATTTAGTTTAGTTTTCTAGGTCTAGAATTCTCAAGTAAAAAATTGGTGATGCACTTCACCTGGACTTTCCCATGCTTTAGATATTGCTACTTACCATATCTGCAAAATTAGAATTGTTTAACTTATTCCAGCACTTCAAAGCGAGCACAGGTTCAGAGCACACTAGTAAAGAGGGATATGCCTGGGGCATTAGTCGCCTCGGTCAGCACAGCTAAGATACAACAGCTTTATTTTCCTGGCTCTTTTTTCCACCAGTTTTTTTTTCTTTTCTTTTTCGTGGCGTCTTTTTCCACAGCTTTGTTATCCTATATTCCAAAATTCTATATTTCTATTTTTTTACATTTCTGATGAAAGAAAGATAATTGATTTTATTCAAATTTTCTATAAAAAAAAAAAATGTTTTGAGACTTTTATAACCTAAAACTTGAGTTTTTTGTGTACCAAGGCCAAAAAGTGGATTTTTTTTCGGCTGAGTCTGAGTTTAATGGCCGAGGCGAAGCCGAGGCCAGAAAGCAGACGAGGACGAAATAACATTTTTTGGCGGTGGTGCACACAATATTTTTTAGGCGACCTTCATTATAAAATTTACAAATTTGTTAGATTTTTATTTATGATTTATTGATATAATTATTTATAACAACTGAACAATTGTACATATTTGTGACTCCTTCAGAAACGTTTATATTTTATTACAAATGTCGGTATCATGATGTAACGTGGAAAATTACGGTTACTTTTTGGCCGCTTTTGAGTACTAAAAATTCAACTTTTTGTTAAGGTCGCCTAAAAAATATTTTTCTCATGTTGTACATTTTCTATTTTATGAATATGTGAATAACATTATTATCTTTCCAATGCAGTCAGACCTTCAATTTGCATACCTATATTGCTAATTATGTAGAAGTAGTATTTTACTACGGCTTTTAACTGTTTTTACAATCATTTATTTATCAATTGTTGTATCAACCTTCTATGTGTTTTCTTGACAGGCGAAAAATACACATTTGCATCGTTTGTTAAACTCTTCTTTCCAGTATTTTAAGCATGAAAGTGAAGTTAACTTGACATATGAAATAAAATACTCTTTGCAAACCGAAACGCTTTTTTTGAGAAACATCTACGAATTCTTTAAAATCACACTAAAATGGTAGCCCTCATTATATTAGGGGCTGTATATTCTAGGGCCGCACAGCATACTAGTAAACAAGGAAATACCTGTGGCATGCACCACTGTACCTGTCTAAGTTACAACTAAAAACTTTTTTAGCGAAAAAGAAATCAAAGTTTTGAAGAAGACCTTCCTTGGTATATTATGAAACACCAATAACGGAAGGACAAAGTCCTCGTCTCCTGTTTATTAATTAAAGATGCATAAATTTTCAATTTTCAAAAACTCATAGAAGGCGCCACAAAAACACTAGATAATGGCACACAAACCAAATTACAGCTCATCCCTACCTCTATTAACCTATAGAATTAAATAAAATCGTGTGGCCAGTTCTCAAGCAATAATTTTTTTCACTTCCGAGTTTTAGTAGTTCCAAAAATTCTTGTAACTAGTAACACTGTGTACCCTTAAGGCATTTACAATATAAAATTTCATTTCGATCTGATAACTCGTTTTTGAGTAAATAGGTGCGCGAAAGTCAAAATATTCAAAAATTCATAGAAGGACTTATTTAAAACAGCGGTCACCATTTTGAAGTTACAAAATTCGTAAAAAAACATTCCTTTTGACCCAAGGTCTTCTATCAAATTCCGTTTTCGTATTAAAATTCGTTTTCTAGAAAAAATGCTACCAAAAAAACATTATTTATTTTTTTATTATTACATGTCTAACGCGCATCGCAAGGACCACCAACAATTGTTATATTATATGGATACTGCACGGTTAAACCGACTTCCACTGGCCTTGATCCCTCTCCGAAAGCCAACACTCATTTCAGACACAATGACGGATATACGGCAGCAATGAGCCTACGTACCAAAATACATCATTTTAGCCAATGAGCCTATGTAACAAAATACATCATTTGCACTGGGGGACTGGTATTCGGATGACGCATGAATACGTCAAATACAGCAAAAAGATTAAAAGATTCAATGAAATAACAAAACCAATTAGTGAATCATAGTACATTTCTTACCCTGCAGATGTCACAGTCCCTACAAATTCATTGTTCCTATAGATAGGTTCCCCTCCCCAGGGCCAAACATCCTTATCAGGGTCAATGTCATTGAGATGGAAAAATATAAGTCGTCTTCTAACTCCTTCTTCTTTTTGAATTTGCAGTGCCAATTTTCCAATAAAGTTTTCTTTCTGAAAGTAAGAATATTGTATATGCAATACCAAAGCAAATTACAAAATTGAACAAATTATTATTAATCAATTCGATACCTTGTCCAATTTAACGCTATAGTCGTTTCCTGCTTCAAAAGGAGTAGTGAAGCTTGTTAATTCTTCTCCCCAAAAAGGAATGAATCGTTCAATTCTCATAAACCTCTGAGTTAAGGTTCCAACATCCCGAATACCATAGTCCCTTCCCACCTGCAATACAATATGATACAAACACAGTTTTAAATGTTGGAAACATTTTTGCTGGTTTATTGTGGGGTGGCCAGGAGCCCTACAATGACGTAAT
This sequence comes from Ctenicera cuprea, assembly GCA_958336395.1. Lineage (NCBI taxonomy): Eukaryota > Metazoa > Arthropoda > Insecta > Coleoptera > Elateridae > Ctenicera > Ctenicera cuprea. The sequence continues at coordinate 87,595 of OY284496.1, read as the reverse complement.
ATCCATCAATGGTTGAACAAACACCAAAAGTTTAAACTGGTCAAATTTGTCACATATTCTTGATAGCAGTCCAGAGAAAAAAGTCGGACTGTGTGAGACAGGAATGGAAGTGTCGATCACTGGCAATAGCACGTACAACGCAACAATGCGGCAGATGTTCAATCGGGTAAACACGGACTGCACAATAAAAGTGAGGCAAAGTGCCATCTTTATGCATATAACGCCATTGTAGGCTTGTTGGTCACCTCACACTAAACACAATGAAACAACATTTTGAATTGCCCTATACAATAACTATATAAGACACTTACTATCAAAAGTCTGTAGTAAATGTGTAAAGCATATTCAGAGGGGATGTACAAACAATATCCAGCTTCACCTGTGTGAGTAAAAGACATGACCATAACATCTGATGCATAACCTACATTCACTTTTTTATAAGAAAATGGAGCTAGGTGCATATCACTGTTAGACAGTTCATTTAGAAGTTCTTGGGCTTTTGGGCCTACTACATTAACCACAGTATACATTGATGTTACGTCTTTTAAGTGTACCATGGAGTCCCGACGTGCCTCCAAATTACGAGTCATCCATTCATATATTCGGGTTTGTTGACTTGTTGGCGATACCATAAAATAACTAAAAGTATTTAGAAATAGTGTAAAGTGATGTGTAGTAAGCCAGAAGAAAAAAGGAAAGTTGTTAAACCAAGGGGTACAGGGATAGATCCTGTGGAAGAAAATCTGGAATGAATGAATTTGAAACTTGGAAGGCAATGGTAGAAATACAGAGAAGAAGTAATACTTAAGGAAACCATTAAGTTTCAAAGCAAAATAGTATTAAAAATATTAAATAAAATACTTTATTAATTTTATTTAGTTTGTATGGGTTCACAAACAGCTAACAGACATAAGCCGATTCAGTATTATTGTCCTGGCAAACAAAATACATTAATCCTTGTCCGCCCCAAGGTTTTAATAATCTAAGTGCACTGCCCTGTTTAGGCAGGCAGGACCTACAAACAAATATTGCTCAGACTTCTAGAGCAAATGTTTGTAAAGGCAGACAAGCTACAGGTCGGTCCTTACCTGATTATGCTGGGTGTAGGTCCCAAATGACGACGCGGTCAAATTGTAATATTGACAGTTCGAGAAAGCACGAAAGCCTCAAAGAATATACTTTATTAGACAACAATAATTATTTAATTTAACCTTATACGTATTTCGACATGTTTACATGCCATTATCAAAGGTAATATTAAAAAGTCAACAGCTGGTAATAAAGTATTTTATTTCATATCAATATGAACTTCCAAGGAAGTAAAGCTGGAATTTATTAATAAAGTATTAAAAATACCTATTTTCACTTTGTCGGACTAGCATGCAGTCATTTTCATATCCACCTCTTTCATTTTGCATTCCAGTGTGTACTATACCTCCCACTGGGATATTGATGTCATTTGAACATAGGCTTTGAAGGTATTTGATAACTTCTAAACCATCCGACTGAAACATATATGTGAAGAAGTTATTCTAAATTGCAAAAACAATTTTGGTAAAAACAACTTACCTTAATTTCAATTTTGGAAAACGATGACATATCAATGATGCCAACACCCTCCTTGCATACTTGAAATTCTTCTTTCATATAATCAAAAAATTTGGGTTTATAAAAACTTCCTGGAGGCATTTGTGGAAAAGGATCACCTCCTAAAAAACAGATCTATCTTAATATCAATCATTATTAATTAAAAAAGTCTTTGGCGTACTTGTATATGTTGGGTCAAAATAGAGGGCTCTCTCGTATGCCATTTTAATTCCAAAAACAGCTCCTCGAGTTTCCAAAACGCTGTATAATGGTGAACATCGTAAATTTCTTGCGTATTTATATTCACTTTGGTGAGGATATAAGATTGCGTAGTGCCTGTAACAACACATTTGCAGTTCTGAAACAAAATATATAACTGAATTTAACTTTATATGCTTATATTAGAATGCTGCAATGAAACTCTAGCAAGGTAGGAATAAAAACTTAGGGATACAACGGATATTCGGTTTTTATCCGTTATCCGGTCTATCCGGCCATTTCACCCAATATTCGGTTTGGCCGGATAATATGAAATATCCAGCCGGAGATTTTTCTTCAAGTAAAAGAGATTATGCATGCAATTTGATATGAAAGTATAGACTAAAACAATTGAAAGTATGAGAGCAAAAACCCCAAAAGTCCAGTATTTTGCAGATCTGCATAAAATTACTAAATTTATATTATTGAGATCAGCATTTCTGCGAGTTAAAAATTTGAAATGATTTCAAACAACATAAATAAGTATTTATTTATTAAAACCACGAAGTAATGCATAACATAAGGAAGATGCATGAACCGCTTGTTGCTATGATATGCAGGTCTCAATTTTGCAGTACATGTGACAGAGAGATCCGAGACAAGGAACTTATAAAAAGCACTCGATCGTGAATTGTCAATATTTTATTTAAATGTCGATAAAAACCATACATGTTTAGGTTATGTCAGCTGATTTCTTGATGGTGTCGGATGTATCAGTACAGAACATGTTTTAGTTTTAACATTGTTGAAAATTATAAATTCTTGTTTAAATTCATTGACAGATTTCCAATCTTAAGTGTGAACAAAAAATAATATTAGAGCTAATCAGCACATCCTTGAAATAGTACATTTAGTAGTTTCCTTGTCTCGGTGCTCTCTCTCTAAAACACTACAGAATAAGGCCATAGGGTTCTGTGATTAAAACCTACGTTTTACTGCTTTTGAGCTGAAACTACTTCGAAAGTAATAACTATGGCGGATAATCCGGTATCCGGCTGAGCAAGCGGATACCAAATATCCGGCATTTTGAAAAAGTACCGCTCGCTGCATCCCTACAAAAACTACTTTAAAAGTTATGTTAAATATGTTGTACATTTCAAATAATGTTACAAAAGGTGATTTGAAAAAAAACACTCTTCACGACAATCGTGACTTTACTACAGAGCAGATACAGGTACAGTAACTTTCTGGTAGTATTTTTTCATTTTATACGTCAAACAAGTTTGAACAACTTATTTTAATTGAATACAACAACACACATTTATTTTCAAATTGCATACCTTCCAACAATTTCTTTTGTTCTTTGTTGTAAATAATGGCGACCGTTATGTACATTTAAAAATCTTTGAACAGTAAATGGCAACAAATCTTGAGTTGGTTCCCCTTCTATTAACCATTCTGCAACGGCTTTACCAATTCCACCAGCACCCTAAATTTACAAATAGCGCATTACCAAATCTATTACTCCTTCACAGCAATATTAACACACCTGCAAGGAATTTCCATTCATACCACAAGCAACAAAGTAGTTATTAACTTCAGGGGTTTCCCCCAAAACCCAACGACCATCAGGAGTAAAATTATCAGGAGAGTTCACCAATTCAGGATTTTTACAATCTGCTAACATTGGAATACGATTAACTGCTTTTTCCCAAAGTGGCACTGAAAGAGTTAATTTTACATTAAATTAGAACAAAATTGACAGAAAATCAAGTTTTTTTTATTGACGCCTTTAGACTTAAGGACACTCTTGATGTGTGAAAATATGCAGATTTATAATCATTAACAATTGACATTAATAAAAATTGCTGCCCCAGATAAAGAAAATCGGTTTATTTCAAGTTTTTCTCTTATTAAGAATTTAAATTAAAATTAAATGTTTTCACACATACAATCATTGCTATAAGGGTTATGTCATGACAAATTACAGTGATCCTTTGTTTTATGTTAACTCATAATTTCATTTTTTACATTAACTTAACAATATCTGAGAATAAAATGCGTTGTAACTTTCGCATTTATTTTTCTTCAAATTTTGTCATGCACTACAGTGAGTACAATTAGTATTATAATAGTTTTTAAAAATGGGCGAAGCACTTCACCTGGACTTTCCTATACTTGAAGAACTTTTACTTTTTCTGTCACAAAGTTTTATCCACAACATTGTAGCCCCACAACAGTGGCAGTAGAAAATAAAGACATAATATGAAGTGCAAAAAAAACGGGCAAAGCTAGAACTATCACCAGACTGATGACCATTCGACCTGTCGCCTACCGCCATATTGTGTTTTTATGAGGAAAAATTAATTTTTGGGAAAAGGATTCCTTAGGCTTAGAGAAAACTAAAAACGAAAAGACAAATTTGTTCGCCAAACCTTGATGGAAGGTGAAAAAATTAACACCTCTAAATATTACCACACCTACAAATTATGTTCTAAATCTTATTCTACTACCAATCATGAGCAATTCAGCTTAAACAGAAATTTTTTACCGTCTCGCCTACATAAAGAGGCATAAATTTTCGTTTTTTTAATTTCATAGAAGTACCAAAAAAATTAGCGGACTGGGACATAAACCACACTGTAGCTCATCTCCAGCCTCTATAAGCTTACAAAATTTAAAAATAATCGTTTGGTCAGTTTTAGAACGATATTTATTGAAAAATGTTGAGTTTGATTTTTTTACTTTACAGTTTTAGTAGCTCAAAAACTTTTTATAGATTGTAATATTGCATACCCCTAGGGTATTTTTAATATCAAATTTAGTTCCAATCTGATAACTCCTGTTTGAGTAAATAGGCGTTAAAGCCAAAATTTTTGAAAATTCATAGAAGGCGTCACAGAGAAAATGGTGGGACACGAACCAAATGGTAGCTCATCTACAGCTTTATTAGTCTGCAAAATTAAAAAAAATCCTGTGACCAGTTTTTGAGCAAAATTTCCAAAATTTCGAAAAAATGTTTTACTTTATAGGTGTTATTTTTTCAAACTTTGTTGTATATAGTAAAATTGTGTCCCCCTAGAGCTATTACAATACCAAATTAGATTCCGATCTGCCAACTCAGTTTTGAGTAATAACTCGTTTAAGTCAAAATTTTCAATAAATCGTAGCGGCCGCCATTTTCAAGCTAGAAAGTTCGCAAAAAACTAAAGCCCTAAAGCCTTCTATCAGATTCTGCTTTCAGATTTGAAATATTCGGTTTCCAAGGAAAATGTTACCAAAAAAAAAACATGTCTAAAAGATTTCAAATAATAGAATGTCTTCTTACACAGTACAAAAAATCACTTAAATTGTAAGTTATATTTAATTCAAAAAAATTATAAAAACATTTGAATTAAAAAAAATGATTTAAATCAAAAGAATCCTATTTTAATAAAAAAAATCGATGATTTTAATAAAAGCAGTTTTTTTCTTACCCTGATTAAAAATGCCTAATAAAGCTGGGGAGCTTGTAGAATGGTTAGTATTTTACATTTCTTTAATAAAGTAATTTTTTTTAGTATGCCTATTGAGCGTTATGACTTCCCACCTCTAGATATAGAATGTGACCTTCCTTTACCTATAATTATGCAACCAGCTGCTGGTGATTGCATTGCAAACATGACATATTTTACAGACCAGACTGTAGAAAATAAGCGCTACATGTTATAAAATGTAGTCTAACGTCCGGTTGCACAATTGTGGTCATAATGTATTTGGTCATTGTAATTTACTGCTAAATTATTTGTTACTAACATTTTTTTTCATTTAAAAAATCCTCTGTCAAAGTTAACGGTATGTTAAAGTTGACAGTCGTTTGTGCAACTCGCTATAAGTGAAATGGAGTATAAAAGTGACAGCTTTCCTTAATAACAAACAAAAATTTAAATTTTTTCAGAATTGTTTACCTTAATCACAAAAATCAAACATATCTCCCTAGAATTAATTATTATAATTTTCAATAATTTTATTTAAACGTTTATTAAACATTTATTGAGACAATCACATTACTCAATACAACATTATGCTATATTTTTAATTCAACCCGAAGACGCCCCCATACGCAAACCATACTGTACGGCGGTAGATTTGGATTTGACAAAATAATTGTTTAAAACTTTAATAGAACTGTATTTATTCTATTTCATTTTATAACGAACACCTTATACTACATTATTAAAATTAAGAAAATTATTGTAAGAACTTGAGGATGTCAACCCTTAGGAGTACATAACAACATTGCTGGTCTTTTCTGCAAAACCCAAGGGTCAGGTTGACTGTTTGCAAGTACCTGTCCCTGTGAAAATTGTTAAAACTAAGTTCGCACGGCTTGCACCATATAGTCATAAATAACAAAATAGAAATATGCCAACAAACTGAATATTAGCTACCCAACAGATGCCTGTAGTATTTAAGACAGACCACATACTAATGATTTAAATTAAACCATTCAAAAATATTAGGTTTTGGGTTTTTATTCAAACAATCGGATAACAAACTTCATTTCCATCCACTAAATTGTCTTACATCTTATTTAAACTAGCTTCATTCAAAGTAATAAATACAAAGTTATGGCTTATGAGTAAGAAATTGTCTACCCCTGATGCAGTATCCTCTATGTCTAGTTAACTGGTAGCCAAATTTATTTCAATTAGAGATATAATATGGTGGGTTGTATAAGTTTTTGTTCGAAATTTTGAAGTGGAATCTACCACATTAAATATTATTGATATACTTACAAAAATGTCTGAAGTCCTTTTTGAGATGCTTCATCCAATCCCTAGGCACTTTCTTGTTTTCAAATGCAGGTTTGGCTTCAGGTTCAAACCAGCCAACCAAAAAACCAGCTTGATACTCTCTTGCATAGGTGTGAGAATCGTAATCACGAACACATGGTAGCAGTTCATCAATTGCTATAAAATGTACGCGAAAAATTGAAATCAAAATTTTTAAGTGTATACCTAATTACCTTGTCCTAAATAACCAGTAGTAGCATAAAAATGTTCAGCAGGATAAGCAGGAATTGTAACTGGAGGCTTACATTGCAAACCCAGCTCTCGAGCCCACATTCCGGCACAATTAACGAAATATTCGCAATGAATAATACCCTTATCAGTTTTCACAGCTGCAACACTAAAATTTTTGGTTAAAACTTCTTCTACAACAGTGTTTTCCTCGTATTTTACACCACCCTGTTGAGCTAAACGTGCTAAAACATCGCAAATTGATTTTGGGTCAGCAACAGCATCCTCTGGTACCCACACAGCACCCTCTAAATCTTCAGTTCGTAAATGCGGATGTAAATCTTGCAAAGATTTTGCTGTTATTAATTCGCAATGAAGACCAGTAGGTATGTTATATGCTAATCGCCGCTTTAATGCTATTAGTCTATCTTTGGTTTGTGCTAAATTTAAACTACCGCATTGTTTCATTTTTATGTCATATCCCATGTCTTGTAATTGTTGATATAATTTTATACTATACTGGACTATATTCCGATGAGAAATAGGTTTAAATAAACCTAATGTTCCTGAACCAAAGTGTGAAGTACCACTACCAATACCTCCTTGCTCAATGACTAATACATCACTCCAACCATTCTGGAGCAGATGATAAGCCACAGAATTTGCTACTACTCCTGCACCAGCTATTACAACACGGGCCTGAGATACAGTTTGACTATATCGGACTATACTTGCAGAAAAACTTCTGGGATGGCATTTTAACTTATATAGAACCTTGTTATAAGGATACAAACGAAAGCGATACATCGAAAAAAGGTTAATTGACTACAAAATTAAGTACTTAAAAATGTATAATACGTTATTTTTAGTTATTCTTAAAATGGAAATGCATCGCTATTGCTAACCGGCCAAGTGACACCACTGACAGCATAAAACATACACGACTGACAGGTTACATTTACATAACCTCAAAAACAACACCCGTTTGAATCCGTAAGATTAATTTATAAATCAAATAACTAATTAATTAGTGTTTGTTAGTTAACATCGAATTCATTGCAATTATTATAACAAATGCGTTTTTTTCAGACTTGGGAAGATACCTCCATAAAAGTATCTTAAGATAAGATAAGATACATTGGTCATTAAAGTATCTAAGATAAGATAAGATACCCATTTCATAAAAGCATTCAGATAAGATACAAGATACTTATTAAAAGTATCTTAGATACTTTTAAGATACCGAAATAATAACACAATTGTTGTTAAAACTATATATTTATTTATTTTATACAGTAGTAATGTTTCCTTTTTTTTTTACAAAACTACCTAATTTATTTATATATCATATTATTTAAAATTCAGAACCTTTTAACAATATACAGCTTTCTAAGAGAGCATCTGATAACTGCGCTCTTTTTTTGCTTAGAACAAGGCCACCACAACTAAATAACCTTTCTACCGCAGCGCTGGATGGCACAACAGTATTATATTTTAAAAATAATTTTTTAATTGCTGGTAATCGATCTAGGCATTGCAATCCTTCGCCCCCCATGGTTACAAATTGTTCCACCTCTGTGGTATTTTTTTTGGTTGATAGAAAATCGAAAAAATCGCTACCTTCATTTTTTGAAGTTTCTTCATAATTCTCAGTTATAGAATCTGAAAATTAAAAAAAAATGTTGTTTGTCACACAAATGGGTGTCAAAACATATATACATTATTCGATTAAATTAAAATTTGAGGTAAGTTACCAGCTGCTATTTTGCTTTTCAGTAAAGCCAACGCTTTGTTTTCCTTCTCTTGGGTTTTCAGCCAAAATAACTGAAATTGGGGATGAAGTACCGCCGTTAAAACAAAATCTTCGTCTTCCATAACAGCAGAAAATCTCCTGTTTATGCCTTCAGTTAAAGCTTTAACTAAAGGCCCACAGAACTCCATTTTATCAAGTAGATTCTGTAAGCGCCTACGAACAGTGTATATTTCAGGTAACAAATAGCCTGCATATGCATTTTTTTCGGCCTGCAAATTGTAATAATAAATACTTTAATTTTTTGACAGTCTGTAAAACAAGCAAGTAGCTATACAACGTATGTAGACGTTTAAATTAGGTTATTTACCTGTAAAGTATCCAAAGCACAAGCAATTGGTTTCATTACAGTTATATACTCTGAAACAAACGTTAGCTCACTTTCTGTAAGCCGCGATAATAAACCACAATGATCGAATATATCATGAAGCTTTTCAACATCTTTCTTTGCTATTTCATGGATACATTGCAGTGAATCGTAGAAAGAATTCCAGCGTGTAGCATTAGGTATTGTTAGATATCTTCCAATGGTATCTTTGATGAAGTTAGCATTAACAGTAGATTGATTTTGTTTATGCCATATTCCTAAAAATAATAATTATATGTTTCGTTTAATACTTTAAATAATGTCTTTTAAAGATTTACCTTGTGATTTTCCCAATGTTGAACGCCAAATCTTTTTGTACTTTGCATCTGTTTCGGCCTTTTCCGCATCTTTCGTAGAAATTAAATTAAAAACGTGAGCACAGTAACGATGATGGGGTGGCAGCAATACCGTTTCTGTTTCATTAAACAGTGATGATAAATCAACCGGTTGCAAATCATCATCGTCTTCATTTTCGTTTTCTTCATCCTCTTGGGGAGTTGCAAAAATCCGAAATGCTTTTACAAAATCACTGGCATTATCCGTCGTAGTTCTTAAAACTTTATTTTGTATTGCAAACTTCTTATGAATTTCTGAAATCATAGTTGCCAACACATTGTAGGTTACAGATCCTAAAAAAAATTTTTGTAGTTACTGACCATCTAATTTAAGTTTTAAATTTTACCTTTTACTCCTTTGCAAGCTAATGGCGCCATTTTTCTCAAAAATGTATTAGGGTCAATCCAGTGAACGGTCATGGCCAAATAGTGCCTTCGAAACCCTAAAACAGTTTAATACAACAATGATAAATCGACGCTCACATCTTGAAGATATAATATTTTACAAAACAAGAATTATTAACGAAAAATGAGTTCAATCAAAGAATATAATAAAAAAAAAGTCTCTATAGTTTATATATTAAATCTGTTGAAGTTATTAATTGTTTTTTTCATATCCTAGTTTATTGTTTACACTATAATAATTATGATAAATAAATCTTACCTTTCCAACAATCGCAGGTTGTGGAAACATATTTTATTTCGCTTAATACCGAAATTAAGTTTTTCTTAAATGATTGTGCTTTCAGATCTATTTTCTTCGTTAAAGATTTTCTGGATATGACGTTAATGGCAGGTCGCAGGCTCTCCAGCAGTTTTTTTAAACGCATCCGTTTCGACATTGCGCAATGGTATAAAATTTAGCACGTGGTAGTTGACAATTAGATCGTCAATTCCTGTTTGGTTAACTGAAACAAAGAGAAAATTTGCTAATAAAATTTAGTAAAAACTCCAAATTAATGTAATAACTAATAACAATAGTGAAAAGTGAAATAATCATACACACCTTTAAAATCAAGCCTTGGTTGCTTAACCATGGGAACAGGGCCGCGCGCCGCAATCCTCGCCACTGTTTTTACGTTTTCTGCTATTCATCGACTTGATTTGCTTTGTTGGATGAATTTGCTAAAAAAATGTATTAATCAAATAAAAGATGCACAGAAAATAGCAGATAGGTGTCTATTAAATATGAATCAAAAGTTTTGATGACCGTTCATTAATTACTTGATGATATTTTTAATTTGCTTTTTACAATATTGTATAAATTGAGTTGCAAAAAAATATTTCCCTAAACCGAGATTTAAACCTAATGTTTATTGAGCATTACCATTTTGAAACAACTAACTTGCAAATTTCATTTTTAATATAAATATATAATTTACAAAACTCTAAGACGGTCCTGTCTTTCAACAACACTTTAGCGGCAAATTTAAAATAAAAAAATTGGAATTTTCTTACCTTCAAATGCTACCTCAAGTTTGACGATGTTGAAGCGTTTGTAGAGATGTACTTTTCTTTAATACACACTATACACTTTACTTTAAAAACAGAATTTTTCTTAAAATCTTTTTCCGAAATATAAAAAAAAACTCTTTTAAGTTATCCCATGGTAAATGATTCGTATCACCCATGGTATTTCAGCGGCACGTATTACTAACACAAAAAATAAAAACTAACACTAATTAGAAATAACAAATAACTAATTTTTTAATACCTAAATAGAGAGTTTTTATAATATATTTTAAAAACGGCTAATTAATTGCACTTATTATTTACACCTATGAATTAAACCCAAGTATTGTTTAAAAAAAACAGTATACACAAAAACCAAACCTGGAACTTTTGTAATCAACTGCAATACAAGTACTAAATGTTTACAAAGTTTAAACCTACAATCAATGTTACTTTTCAAGTTTTCTGCACCCCCCACATAATATTTCAATATTAAGAAGGAAGTAGCAAGAATGCTGTTCTGAAAACAATTCCAAGAAATTTCAAATTTGACCTGCTAAAATTTCCCTATTCCCAAATACGTCATTCTTCTAATCATCTATGAATGACCCTTTTCATTCTTATAGTAGGGCCCAGGTAGCTTTAAAGGTTTAAAGTATTAAAATTAGGAAAATCTACCTGGCCATCCCTAAAGGGGAAGCAATAAGCATCCACTTTTAGTAATAACATTTCCAAGAACATTTAATCCGCCTTTTGCGGCAAATACTGAAAGTTAAAATTGCAGGTAAAAAAAGTATCTTTCAAAATAAGATAAGATACATAAAAAAAAGTATCGAAGATAAGGTACAGTTACTATGTATAAAAATGTATCTTAAATAATGTAAGATACTACAAAAAGTATCTCGATACTAGTATCTCGATACTTTAAGATAAGATACTACCCAAGTCTGGTTTTTTTAAATAGGTATTTATTCAGGTGGCCGAAGAAAGTTTGGAAATGGGTACCACCAGAGCGTCGAAAACGGGGTAGACCTCGCCGAAGCTGGAGAGCAGAGGTAAAGGACGCTATGGAATCTCGAAGATTAGAAGAAGGAGATTGGTTAGATAGAAATAAATGGCGTTTGGGAAGCGAGACGCGGCCTCGGCCGTAACGAAACTCGCCAATATATATATATATATATATATATATATATATATATTTACTTAAAGTTATATAATACAATAGTGATTAAGGTAGCACTCCAAACCGAGCGCACTAGTAAACAGGGATATGCTTGGGGTATTAGCCACTTGGGTCAGTATGCCTGAGTAACATCCAAAAAGTTTTCTTTAATTTTTTGAGAAAAAAAAACAACAGATTTTTATGGGCAAAAATTGTTCAGTTTTAAAGAAAACAAGAGATGATATAGGAAATTCATCAGCCAAATATTAAAGGGGGGGGGTGCAAAGAAAACAAGAACAATTGGTAAAGAGAAGAAAACACGCCAGTAAAAGAACGATGCAGAAAAACAATTCCTTTTTCAATCCTTCCTCTCTGTGGAAAAGAAGCAGTGGGAATAAAACGGCTGCTTTTTCCACCAGCGTTTTCGTTTGTTCTATCGGCTGCAACAGTTAATAATTATGGTATACCGCAAGGAAGTGTTCTTGGACCATTACTGCTTGTAATTTACATTAATGATATTAGTTATAACATAAACTGTGATTTTATTAACTTATTTGCAGATGATACGTTATTAGCATGTTATAGTGATAGTGTTGAGGATGGTGTTAAAAAAATGAATGCAGTGCTGTCAAGAACAACTGATTATCTTAAATTAAACAAACTCAAATTAAATATTATTAAGACTAAAACCATGATAATTACCTCTAATTATAAATACCAACAAATTGATCAAAAACAACTTAGTTTTAAAAATTGATAATGAAAAGATTGAGTTAGTAGGTGAGATCAAATACCTAGGATTTGCCCTCGATAACAAGCTTTCATTGAGTAGTCATTCTGATTATATACATAAAAAAATATCAAAAAAATTTTATTTTTTTGCTAGAGTTGCTGCAAACTTATCCCTAAATAACAAATTAATTGTATATAATACTATAATTACGCCGCATTTTGATTACTGTGCATCTCTAGAATATTTACTTGATCTCAATAAAATACAGTCGTTGTTACAAAAACCTCAAAAAAGGGGGATGCGAATTATTCTCAAGTGTAATAGACATACTTCAACAAATGTAATGTTATCAACCCTTCAATGGATTACTGTGTCTCAGACGTACATGTGTATGGTTTTTATATATAAGATTTTAAATTCGTTGGCACCACTTTATTTTAAGGAGTTTATTATTTTCAATAACCAAATACACCAACATAATACTAGACAGACTAATGACTTTTATATTGTAACAACAAATTATATGAAAACAATGAAATCTCTGTTCTTTAAAGGTCTGAATGAGTACCTACAACAAATTGCCAATTGATATTAAGGGTTGTAATAACATAAAAACATTTAAGCGTAGTTTGATGTTATTCTTGAAAAGTAATAAATAATTTGTAGCGATTACTGCAATGCATGGATTATCTTTATTTTCTGTTTAGTTAACTTACATGTATTAGAATGTAGATTAGATTTTTGTTTCCATTTCAATAAAGTTTATTATTATTTTTTTCAAGGCTTTGTTACTCTAGATTCAGGGCTCTAGCCAAGGGGTGTTAGGCATTCCCTAGAATTTTTTTAGTACCCCCTAAGCCCTATGCTAAATAGAAATAACCTGAAGTGTTAACTTCGAGTGGACTTTCCCATACTTCAGCTCTTCTCTCATTTCACCGTATATTAGCTTTCTGGCGAAAACAATTTATATTGGCATGATGATGTCGCATACCACATAAGAACAGTAACAAGGAACCACCCGCCCTACAGTTGATTATATGCGTTTTAGATTTCGGAATAAAAGTCGATGTAAATGGTTTATGAAAAATATGGGAGATTAGTGAAAAATAAATTTGTAGTTCACTGCAAGCTCTATCAGCTTAGAATGTTAAAAAAAATCGTGTGAACAGTTTTTGAAAATTTTCAACATTTTGAAGCAGCGCCATTGCGATTGTTTTGATTTTAAATATTAATTTTACTTCATCGTCTACTAATCACAAACGGCTCTCAAACAAGCTGTAACTGATCACGATCAAACAACTGCTTTTTGAGTAAATGGGCGTTAAAGCTGAGATTTTCAAAAAGTTGTACCGGCCGCCATTTTGAAACTAGAGTTTGGTAACAAAATTTTCGATTTGCATTAAGTTCTTCTCTTAGATCCCGTGCTCAAATTTCCAAAATTAAGTTTTGGAAAACAACGCTACCGAAAAAACATGTCTAACTTCCCTTTCCGGTTTTGGATTTTTTTGAAAAGCTTAACTAGAAGAACAATTTTCGATATCTCTTGATTTAAAATTTCATCAAAATTGGTCCATTACTTTCGCCTGCAGAGGCGTCACATACTCACCCACCCACAGACAGACATTTTTTAAAACCACTTTTTTGGGTTCCTTGAGCCCCAAAACGTGTATTTCCGTTAAAATCTAGATTTCCAAAATTTTCATGAAATCAATACTTCCCTATACCGAAGGTATGGGAAAGTAAAAATTAGTGAAGCACTTAGCTGAGACTTTCCTATAATTTAGATATTGTTACTTATCATTAAAGCCTGGATTTCTAGGCACTAAAAAAGTCCAAAATAAGCATCAAAAATAGATTATAGGCACCAATAATACTATAGAAATAATATTAACACAGACAATAAATATACTGTATTTACTGTACTTACGATTCAAAAAATAAGTAAAGCTTTTATCTATAAATTAAGCATAGCAAACTAATATTTTTTCAAAATTTTCGAGTTTAAAACTTCTTCTCAGGTCCGACAAAATTTGTCTATATGCAGAAAATAGCACCGCTCACAGCACAGGAAGTAATTGGTGCATACTTATAAACCGGAGCATCCGAACTTCCAACTTTATTTGGTGTAACCTTTGAATCTCCAGACAAAATTTCGCTAATTGGATTTTTCTGCCAAAAGAGATGCTAGCTGTGAAGACAGTGTCTTTGCAGTTTTCTCTGGAGCTTCTTTTGATTGTTTTTGTAATTTTTTCTATTCTAATGATATGAGCACATAAAGGTTCTTCTAATATTGCCAAGTCCTTTAACGCCGCTGGTTGCATTTCCTTTTTTAACCTACTTTGTGCAGATTTTGCGCTCGTGCAAGGTTTCTTTCTTAGATTTACGTGCACACACACACACATGTACCGATTGATAGTGTGCGTTTTTCTTCTTCGCCCACTATAATTTTAATTATAATTTGGCAAAGTTTTTTCGATTCCGGTCAGTAAAACAATTTTAAAATGAGAGACAATGTATGGTAAATCGGCCTTAACAGTAGAATCCCTGTTGGGCCTTCATTTAAAGACAAAAGTAAGCTCTCTACATACAATGCAGGAATTATAGGCAAGCCCTTAAAATCATAGTAATTCATCATGCTTTTAGTTACCTGCTGGTGTAAACTCCAAACATTAATATGTATACAAAAATAAAATTTATCTATCTGTACAAATATTCTGCATTTATAAATTGGTACTAAACGTTTTGTGTAACATATTTCTAGAAATATTTTTTTAAGTCCAAAGTTAATAAAAAAAAGACAAATTATAGGTGTAAAAAACACAAAATAGACCAATTAGGCACTGCAGCTGAAAACAGGCACTATATGTGCAAAATAAGCAGTTTAGGCAAATTAAAATGCGGCTTAAAAGCATCAAAGCAAGCAAATGCCTAGAAATCAGGGTTTACTTACCATATATTCAAAAGTATCTTATTCTTAATGTGTTACGCCCCACAATAACATCCCCCTACTTTTACCACTGTACGGAGAGCATAGCTGCATAATAGTAATATTATAAGAACATACTACATGTACTAAAGCTTTCATATAAAAAATAATAGTATAAACTTAGTGAGAATCTTTTCATTTATTTAACTACTGGCTACAAAGGGAGGATAGTAAAGTAAAGGTCGACAGGTGGCTGTGTGTGTATTTCGGTCACACATAGAAAGACTTAGTCAACGCATGGGGGTCAGATTCGCTCTATCTCTATCATTTATGAAATAGAAGCGTAGGAATTTTCGTTTTCAAAAATACATAGAAGGTGTCACAAAGAAGTTAGTGGACTGAGACACGAACCAAACTGTAGCCGATCCATAGCTTTATAAGCGCACAAAAATCGTGGAGCCAGTTTTTGAAAAGGCGAAATTTTGATATTGTTTTTACTTCACAATTTTAGTAGTTCTAAAAGTTCTAGTAGCTTGTAACATTGTGTACCCTTCGAGCATTTCCTGTATCAAATTTCATCCCGATCTGATAAGTCGTTTTTGGGCAAATGCGCGTTAAAACTCAAATTTTGTAAAATTTATAGAAGGGGTAGCAGAGAAATTTGTGAGCCGGGACACAAACCAAATTGTAGCTCATCCTCGAATCTCTGAGCTTACAAAATTAAAAAAAAAAATCGTGCGGCCAGTTTTTGAGTAATAATTTTTAGAAAATTTCCGAAATTTTGGAATTTTTTTTCACTTCACTTTCCGATAACTTTTGTGCACAGTAACATTGTGTCCCTACAGGGCTATTAAAGTAAAATATTTGAACTCGATCTGTGAACCTGTTTTTGAGTAATAAGGTGCTCAAATCCGCCATTTTAAAGCTAAAAAGTTTGGAACAAAAGCGTTGGATTTACCCTAAAGTCTTCTATTGGATTCCCTTTTTATATTTATAAAATTTGGTTTGGAAAAAAATGCTACCAAAAAAACATGTTAAACTTCTGCTTCCGGCTTTGGATTTATTTTAAAAGCTTATTTTGTATGATAGTACGGTACATAAAAGCATAGAGAATTATGTGGATGAGGCATGTCATGAGAAGTGATAATAAAAGAGCCACTGACTGAAAGCAACCCGACGAAGATCAAGATTAAGATGAGCTGATGGGCAGATCTGAGAAAACTTGTGAATAAATGATTGGAGGGGTACAAGAGCTTGGAAGGGAATAGTAGAGATGGCAGCATCACACAGGCAACTTTAAAGAAGAAGTATTTTTGAAGAATAGTGGTAAAAATAATTATTAATAATACTGCTTGAGCATTACACATAATAAATTCAAACAAATTCATTAAATTTGCTGTATAAAATATGTTTTTGCTTTTTTTCAATTAGTATTATATTTTTACTGGATTTTACACTTTCATTCTAACATTTTTATTAAGTCTTGTTAGTGATGCCGTCTTTAACAAGATCAATCGAATACATTGCTTCATCGTAATCGCACTAGAAAAATAACGTAAGTACAAATATCATTCAGAGAGCTGTATAATTAGAATCTACTATGGATCTTGGACTTCAATTAAGATTTCCTACTTTTAGTTCTAATAATGACGTTGCGTTTGCTTAACCACTGTCGTAACAATATCAAGAAAATGAGTGGGTATGTAATTACCAATCTACTACCAGGTTCAAATCAATTGTGAATCGAAAAACCTTCATAGTTTTTTAAAATTTAAACCAGTCTTCTCACCAAAACAGATTGCCCGTTGCTACAATACAGGTAATAAATAATATTTGTTTATAAATTGAAATTGTTTTCTATTATTTTCATAAATTTATAATTTACCAAACAAGGAAACTGGTCAAAAATCCAGTAGTTTATTGATGATAATTAAAAGAAAATGAAGGAATTTGTCCTTTATTTTGAATTACATAGTAAAACATATTTCTATACAGAATAAAAAATAATTTAGGAAGCCTAATCTAAGACTTATTATTTAAACATAATATGAACTTCACCTGCATCACCTTATAAAATTCTTTAATCAGTAGATGTGCAATAACAGTACAGTTCAGCTCAATTTCAATTCAACTATCAACCAGGATTAGTTAGAAATTACTCATATTCTACTGCATTAGAACAAGAATTCATGGTCACTATTAGTTTTAGGGCCGGTCTTTCAATGTCCAGAATGTTCTCGTTAAGCTAACCGACGAGTGATCTTACAGTTTACGCATTTTCTGTCTTTCAATTTCCAGTTAGGAGTTAACCAGCAATTAATAGTATTGCTATATTGGAGGATTTATCAGAGTTATTTTATTTGGCAGATAGCATAACGGCTACTTCAATTAGACATTGAAAGACCGGGCCTAAATGACAATGACATTAAATTCTACAAGATACGTACTTCAACAAGCAAGTATTATTAGCAACACCATTTTACAGTTTGCATCATATTTTCATGTGTTCAAATTAAGTACCGATGCTTTATTTTTTCAGTTGAAAGTGATGTCCAAAATATTAAGAAATATTAACCGCAAGAAATGATTACTGATAGTAATGTTTCACTTGTTATCACTTCTGTTCGCCAAGCAGTTTCTCACATCTGCTCACACTTACTCATCCTCATTTCAAAATCTTCCATCTAATGCTCTTTGCATATTCACTACAAACATTAATTTTATAGTACAGCAAATTAAGCATATAACTTGTTAAACATACTTTTTACTTATTATTGTTTATATCAAATTTGCTCACATTCACTCTACATTATTTCTTATGCATTCACTACCAGAAAGTATTTTGGTATTACATATAACAAAATTAAATATAGGTGCAATTTTAGTGCTAAGTTTTTTTTAAATCTTTTTTTATATTATATAGTTTAAAATTAAAATTTATCAGGATAAAATCAAAAACAGCTGTTTTTTTAAAATCTTACAGTAAAGTCCTTTAATTCACTTTTCTATAATTGAAACTGCGAATAAGATGCATGGTTTGTTTTGTATATACATCAAGTTCCATTAGCATCTAACCTAACCCCATCCTCGGATTATATGGAATCTTTAAATAAATAAAATTAATTACATTTACATTTATTTTTTAAATCAAATACAAAATACAATAAATATTAGAACAATGATAAACATAGCAACATCAATAATAATTTTGCATTTATTTAAAAAACCTTCTTATAACATAAAAAAAAACTTGCAGAAATTTTAATAACAACTTAGCAGTAATTTTAGTAAAATTAAGTAGGTACTTGTTCCCATTGTAAAACTGAATTTAATGTGATGCACCAGTAATTGCTTAGTGGGCGCAAACACAGCTGATTTGCAAAGTCTACTTTATTAATTTTCCCACAAATGTGAAAACATGATCTACTAGAGGCTGCTAAAATAAAATGATTGTCTCTTTTTGGTGAGCTTTAGTATGGCAGCCGCCATATGGTTTATTGAAAATTTTGATTTTCATGCCGTAAGAGCGTAGAATGATGTAAAAAAATTTTCGGAATTAAAATTTGTTAACATATTGCAAACAGATTCGATATAGGAACAATGGATGAATTACAAAAGGCATTTTTCAACAAATTATTAAAAAAATAAATATACAAAAAATTCAATCAATAGCAATCTAAACATATACAAGCTTGTAGAGCGGAAGGTAGAGCAAGGGTTGAGGCCGCTGGTTTTTGCACTGCTCTGCCAAACGCGATCTGGTTTGAGTCCAGATCAGGGCGACCCTAAGTGTTGTATATGTCTACGCATATTAGATGGTATAACACCTTGGCAGTTGGTTGGTGCCCCCCATAAGTGTAGACCAAAACAAATTAAAAATAAATAAACAAGCAATGAAAAGATGACAGCAATCCCATGAAAGTTTGGAAAGTAATTAAAGAAATTATTACAAAGGAAGATAAAAAACAAACTAACTAAATACAGCAGTTGACTGGAAATAGGGTGATTACCGATCATAAGAAATGAGTTACTTTAATTCTAATTTCGAATCGGATCTATTTTAACATGTCTCTTTTTGCTTAGAATGACTTGAAGAATACATCATCCTTAAAGTTTGGCCGTTATGCAAGACCCTGTATTGTGTATAATTAACAGTAGTTTAGATGCAGCAAACTGTGTAGCAGCAGTTTTTATCAATTTAACGCAAGTCTTCGGCGCTGTTTAATATTAAATAAAAGCATTCACAGGCCTTCAGGCCCATAGCTAGACTATTTCCTTCCATCCTTTTCTGTTTATCATCTTGGTCCGCCAATTTGTTATCCCTTTCTCCACCAAGTCTTCTTCCACAGCCTCCATCCATCTCCGCCTGGGACGCCCTACTCTTCTGATACCTACCATTTCGCCTTTCATCATCCGTTTTGGCACTCTTCCTTTTGGCAGCCTTTCTAGGTGTCCTAGCCATCTTATCCTTTGAGCTTTTACCACTCGCGTAATATTAGGATTATTATACAGTTGCATTACTTCGTCATTTGTCCTTCTTTCCCACTGGTCTTCATTTTTTTTCCTCCAAATATTCTCCGTAGTATCTTCCTCTCCCAAGTTGCTATTCTCTTTTGCTCACTCTTATTTAGTACCCACGTCTCGCAGGCATACGTCACTGTGGGCCTAATAACCGTTTTGTAAACTCTTAACTTTGCACTACGTGATACTTGCTTGGATTTGAGCACACTATTTAAACCACCTGCGCACCTTTCCCCTGTAATTTTCGCATTCCGTTTTGTTTCCCTTCTTGTGTATCGGGATATGCACTGCACCTCTCCATTCTTCTGGCATTTCTTCCGTTTCCCGGTCCTTTTTTATTAATTCATAAATTTTAAGTGCAGTGCCTCACCTGCATACTTTGTGTATTCCGGGGGTTTCCATTTCCAGCCACTTCTTCCTTAGTTGGCGTATTTATTCTTTCCCTGTGCGGTTCCCTATTTACTCTCTCTACCTCTTCTGCTTCCATGTCTTCATCCGCATTTAGTACCTCGAAATACTCTTTCCATCTTCTATCTTATATATCCTATATCATCTGGGCCTGGCGATTTTTCTTCCTTGCTCATTTTTGTTTTTTCTACTTCTAGAATTAGAAATTCCGGTCCTTCATATTGACCATCGTCAACGTCTTCTCTATCTGTTTGTTCTCTTCGATTATCATTATCAGAGAATAGTTCGGCTGCATCTCCATGTTTCTTTCTTTTCTTCAATAGGTAACAGGGGTTGATTATGATTGTTTGTTAGATTTCCAAAGCATTTTTTTGTTATATTTCCGGAGCACGTTTTTCTTATATTTCTGCTCAGCTCTTTAACACATTTACGTAATTCAAAGTCATCGTGTTTCTTTTATAGTTCTTCGATCTCCTGGCATTCTTCTCTCATCCAATTTTCTTTGGCTTCTTTTATTTCATTTTCAATTCTTGTATCAATGTGTCAGTATCTTTGTTGATTTATCTGTTTATACTTTCTTCTTTCTTCCATAAGATCCAATATTTTATCCGTCATCAATATTTCCTTCTTTTTTCTTTTTGTTTTTAGATAGTGTTTTTTCGACTGAATATGAGATTGTATTTTTTACCCGTTCCCACATCTTTTCCACACTTTGTGTTTCGTCGATCTCATTTGTATTAAATTGCTTCTCTAATGTCTATCCTTGGTTTCTTTGGTTTTTGTATCTTTTCAGTTTCAATCTCAGCTTTACTATCACTGGATTATGATCTGACTTAATATCAGTGCCAGGGTATGTTTTTGCACTTACTACGGTATTTCTAAATCTTTGATTGACAAGAACAAAGTCGATTTGGTTTCGTACTATTCTTTGTTGATTATGTTGCGGGGAAGTCCATGTGTGCAGTCTTCTAGGCGGTAAGGAAAACCATGTATTAGTTACAAGCATTTCCTTTTCTTGGCAGAATTCGACCAGCTTATTTGTTTCTATCCCTTGTTCGTTTCTATCTCCCAGTCCATGGTTTCCAATTATATTGTCTACTCTTCCTTTTCCAATTTTGGCATTAAAGTCCCCGCATATAATGTTAATGTCGTGTTGCTTCATATTCTTCATGATGTTACTAAGTTGTTCATAAAAGTCATTTATTTCATTTTCATCCGCATCTGTAGCAGGTGCGTACACTTATATGATATTTGTGTCTATTGGTGCACCTTTGAGTTGTATCATTATTATTCTGTCTGATATAGGTACAAAGTTCTTTACACACTTTTGTACTTATTTTAATACAAGTATGGCAACGCCCATATTGATTGTTGTTATCATCTCCGGAATAATGCACTGTGACTTCGTCCGTGGATCTGCATGTACCGCTTCCTTTCCATCTCGTGCTGGTTCCTAGTATCTCCACATTCATTCTTCTTATTTCCTTTATTGTATTTGCCAGCTTTCCGGTTTCATGCCAAGTTCTAACATTCCATGTTCCGATTTTGATTGGTTCCGTCGATATATTTAACCCGGGGATTCTTTGCACCCTCTGGCTATGAAAGGCCTGTGAGGGACCGAGGGCCGTTTGATGAATTGTTTCAGCCATTTTGATTTTCTTGTGACTTATAACACAATAATAAATAAGCCGTGTCGAGATGTATGAGCAGAGCCCGTCGTCACGTAAAGTAGAGACAGTTCCTGATTTTATATACAGATTTACGTATCTACCCTAATACCAGACAAATTTATCACTGGGCTAATGCAACTGTATAAATAAATAAAATTAGGCACGAGATAATTTAATTTTTTGCTCAATGCCCTAATTTCTCTTTCTTAATCAATATTTCAAAGTTGAATATTGGTGTTGACATAAAATACTTTTAAAAACTTAAAAAGTAAAGATTGTTGCAGTATGGGAAATTCCTTAACCAAAAAAAAATTATTTTGCAGATAAAATATAGCAATACTTTTCATTCGAATTACATTAAACATTTTTTATATTTATATAAGATTCTTTCTTTTTAAAACTTTTTATATAAGGTATATTTTGTGGTGTTTGCCGATAGTACTGGTTTGTCAAATTACTCAATTTTCGAATTTATTGTTATGTTTTAGTTAATTTGCATATTATTAATTCATGTACTGAGTCACGTGCTTTTACTACCACTACAATAAAAATTTTATTTGTAATTTACTTTATCTGATGGAAAAGCAGGTTTCAAATTAGACACTTCAGGTGTATTAATAGATTCTTCAGTATTTCCGTCTAAAAGCATCTCTGGCTTAATCAAATCAGTAGCATCTGCGGAATCGTCAAACAGTTCATTAAAGTCAACTATTCCTGCATCATATGGAGTTAGCTCAGATCCCGAAAGGAGATCTGTAAATCAAAAAACCTAATAACAACAAAACAAGGTAGGATTAATGACTTTACCACATTAAAATTAATTAAAAGCTAGTGCTGGTAAAGAATACGAAGCAGCTAGGTACAAAGATTTGAACAAAACATTTCAAGTAATATTAACGAAACTTTTTACAATTTAAAATAAAATGGAAAAAGGTATGCAAATAAATCCAAAAAAATAATTTCAATTACCATTTTCTGGTGCTTCTTCTCTATTTTGGTTAGGTGTTAATCCATAAGAAGGCATATCATTGAATAACTAAAAGCAAACATCACTGATATAAACAACCACACACAATATTATAACTTTTCTTATATAACCACTTACATTTAACAGATAGGTTGTATCAATCGCATTACAGCCATTAAAAAAATCCTTAAGTTGATCTAGTTCACTTTGCGTATTTCCTACGACACTATCCATTTCTTCACTGCTGCAACATGATTCCTCTTGAATTCTGTTTCGATGTACAATTATGTAGTTTCGAGATAAATGCGCATTTTTTGTAGGTTTATAGTGGTGAAAATATTTCAAAAAATACGACTCATCAATAATGTAACACGCAGAAAAACAGAAAGCTGAAGTTGGTTTCACCTCTATTTTGCATTTAAAATTTAATAATAGAAATATTTTAAAATATGAGAATTAATGAAAACCTTAGAAGTCTAAGGATTTAAAGGTTTGTATAGTGATTAGTTATGAAATGGGTTCAGATTGAAAGTCCACTTTTGATTAATACATTAATCAAAATGGGAACCTGCATATTGATTTTAACACCATCAAAATATTTGAAAGCATTAAGGTTTTTTCAAGTTTTAATTAAAATTTAAAGGTATACATAATTGTATATTGCATAAATAGAATACTCACACTGAATTCAGTCTTGTAAAAGCCAAATTAGGGTCGCGGGTGGCTACAGCCATATTTGTAGTGTTGCTATTTGTTGAACTGGCATCTTTTTTTGCAACAGTTACGTTTCGAGCTCCAGTTAGCAAGTTACCATTGTAGCTACCATTTATCAAATTTGTTAAGAGAGTGTCTTGAGATGAAGGATTTAAAAAAATTTTATCGTCTTCTGTATCAATTAAACCTGGCTCTTCATTTTCAAATTCATCATGTACTTCTAAAGAATCGATTTTTGCAGCTTCGTCTGACAAGCCAGGATCTGTGAGAAGCTCATCTACAGATACAGCACTTGGTTTATTCATTTCCTGCTGTAATTAAAATAAAAATATAAATATTAGAAAATTGTAAATGAAGTACGTTTTATTTTTAAATAAAATGTTTGATTTAATTTTTTTTGCATTTTAATTTTAATTTCTTACTCCATTCAGAATATACACGGTGAGACAACAATCTGTATCTTTTAAATAACTTTTTTATTAATGAAGTTTGAA
The DNA here is from genome assembly GCA_958336395.1 of Ctenicera cuprea. Lineage (NCBI taxonomy): Eukaryota > Metazoa > Arthropoda > Insecta > Coleoptera > Elateridae > Ctenicera > Ctenicera cuprea. Next base: position 63,248 of record OY284496.1, on the reverse strand, counting down.
AAACAAATGAAGAAAAAAATGCTCGGCACATAATCCCCCCCCCCCTACATTTACATTTCAATTTCAGTATTGTTTTACACCTTAACACACCAACAAGTCACTCACTGCAAGCATTACTAAAACGCATTTTTTAATAACAACAAACATTTAAAACATTCTTCTAGAAGAACACTATTTTTGTAGTGGTTGTTATCGATTTCTGCTTTTTTGAATTCAGCTAATTTCTTTGTGGTGTCAGACAAGTTATGTTGTAAAAAGCTTAATAGAGAATCACAATCGAAACATTCCCATTAAATAATACGCTGCACGTGAGATACCGGCAGCCCACTTGGTCTACAGGTAATACAAATTAGTTGGATACTGGCGATGGCGAATCACAGGGACTGTTGGTAACGACTTCTGCATTTACATTGGTGATGCTTAACGTGTTAATTGTATCGAAGTAGTGATGTAATGAAAAATTCAGTTAAATAGTATCATACAGATTTTTATTTTTCAGATGGAAAATTTTTTCTCTTTACAACCTATAATTTTACATGGAAAAATTTTCAAGAAAAACGAATAAGTCTAGTAGACTGAATTTAAATAAAAATGACATTACTCGCTTTTTCATACATTTTGACTTTAATACCTTATTACTAAAAAGCAAGTTGACAAATCGGGATCAAATTTGTCTCATCATGCAACACAATGTCTTTCTTTTCAATTTTTGTAGGTTTGCAGTAGGAACGTGCACCCAAACGTAATTGAAATCCGGAAAAAATGTTACGAACCGTAACCGATAACCCATGTACCCCATTTTTAAATAGTGTAATTAAAATTTTTAAAAGTTTAACCCACACGGGATTCGAACTCCCGACCAACCTATGCCACACAATGCTATACACGCACTGAGGCACGACGTGTGTTGATAGTCGATTCTAAAGTATAGAATACATACATAAACACATGTCATCCGTAGGCCAAATTCAAACTGACAGTAAACAACGTAGTATGTTATCCGATAATGGTATACTGTATACTGGCAAATGTTGGTAGCCCGAAAGAAGGTTTTTTTTAAATAATTTGAAAAAATTCTTTCATTTCATGAAAAGACCGATTTCACCAAAAGACTATGGTTCTATGAAAAGACCCGAAGACCGTAGCTACTTAATTTTTATTATACCCAGCAGCAAGTTTTTGTACAATTTGCCAAAAACGAAATCTTTTTAGTGTTGTAATTGCATTGCATAATTTTTTCCACATAATCTTGTTGAGAACTTTCTTTGCTTTTTTCATCAAGGAAAACTAAGAAATACCTGTAACCGTAACATAAATTTTTAGTAGCAGTAAACCGTAACAGGAAATGTAATCAAAAAATTTGAAACGTAACCGAAACATAATTTTTTTTCACGGTTCACGTCGCTGGTTAGTAGTACTAGGAATGAGTTTCAATTTTGTTGGTGTCCCAATCTGCTAATTTCTCTGTGACGCCTTCTACCAACTTTTGAAAATCAAAAATGCATGCACCTTTATCTAATAGACTGTATTGTATTAACATTGCTCTTGAGTGACAGTACAATAAGATTCACAACTAGTTCTTAGGTGCAGCAATATTTGGGAGGGTTAATTTTCCCCCTAATGTATATAAACCATACCAGTGTCTGTCTTGAATTTCCTTTTACTGTTTTAGTTTTCCGAGGCATAGCAAAATCAATACTTTCAGTTATTACCTTGGCAAACATATTTGCTTTGTAATCTAGATTGATATTTAAATTGGTGAGAAAACCCCAGTCAACCAATTCCAGTTTGTTTATCAAAGTGCAAACATTTCTTTCTTGAAAGGGTCTAAAAGTAATGGCCTCACTGCAATTTGTTGTCTGATTTTCCACCTCAACATAAACGCCGTTATGGTCAGAGAGATTCAAATCAATAGTTCCTGAATTATGTATCAGGCTGATATTATTATTGACAAATATATTATCCAGACAACTGTTTTTACGAGTGCATTCGTTTATTAGACTATTGAAACCGAATGATTTCATCATATCATAAAAATTTGTGGTGTAAGAACAGTTGTCTTTAAACAAATCTGCATTGAAGTCACCTGTAATTATAATTTTTCTATTAAGCCTATAAACAAGAGCAAGTAACAGGTTTATAGTTTCATTAAATCTATCAAAATCTGCTAGTGGGTACCTGTAGACAACTATAACTATAAGTTTGTTAGGGCCTCCACCGCTGAGATCTCACATACTCGTTCCACGGTTAATTCTGAGATTTCCGGAAGTAATCTGTATTTTATACCATCTCTTAGAAAAATTGCGACTCCACCATGTTGCTTTGCAGGACGGCAAAAACTTGATGCACAGAAGTATCCGTTTATGTGCACGGTTTCCAACAGATCTACACAACACCAGTGTTCACTGACGCCGATGACGTCGAAGTTGTAATTTCCTGAGTTATCCATTATAATAGCTGATTTGAATTCACCCACTTTATTGCGGAGGGACTGTATGTTTAGATGATGCAATCTAAAACTTTTGGAGGTATTACTTACAATGTTGTTTATTAACTGAAGTGGGTCAGGCGATGACTTCGCTAATTTGATTGTTGAGGATCTCTGGGATGGTCTAAAAAATGTCTCCCTCGATTGAAATTAAATCTTGCGTGGGCGACACCCTTAGGCCAAAATTGGGGTTGATACACTTGTTCTACTACTGAGGGGTTAAATCCCACCATAAAGCATTTATTGTCCACAACTTTTTTCCTAGTGTCCAATAATTTTATCTCCGCTTTTTCATTTATTTTATTGGTTAGGTAGCTTTCTACTATCTGTTCAGTGACGTGATCCTGGACTCGCGATATGAATAACCAGATCCTTCTGTTATTATTTTCTTTTCCTGCAAAACCAGTTGTATTATCACTATCGCTTACCTCAGCTGTACCTACTGGAGTTTTGCGAGTGGTGATTCTCCTTTTATGAATAACCTTGGTGAATCCGTCACTTTGATCTACTCCACTTGTTCGGTCGAAATTTGTATTTTTATCTTGACCAGTCGATTACTTAGTTTCATCCCTTGGTTTGTTGTTTTTGTCTGTCAAAATTTGTTGTCAGCCACTTTATACGTATCCGCATCCAGTGCTGCGTTTAAATTTTTACTGATTTCGTTTGGTTTGGTTTCAAAAATACCTACAGTTTGTTTACAATTTGCTTGTAAAGGCCATTTATGTTGCTCCACAGATGGCACCTTACGTTCCGCTTGAACTTGAAGACTTTTTACACACTGTACTAAATTTAATTTCTCTTCCAATAGAGTGATTTTTTCACGTAATTATTTAATGATAATATCCTTGTGATTTATAATGGTATTCAAATATCCCCTGCATTGACCTGCTCAATGGTTTGATTTATCATTTAACATGTTTCACTGTTTTTATATGCTTTACACATCCCGGGTGGCTTAATGAGTTACACTGAACACATTCAAGTCCAAATTGTGGCGTAACTTTACAGCGTTTATGTCCATCCGTTACAGCTACGCCCGCCATAACACACTTCCTCGAGTCAACTTCAATATAAAGTTGTAATATATACAGAATATTGTGTTGTTCTACTAAGAGACACATTATACATTTAAATTTTTCATAAAACACCCCCGTTTTCCCCCTATTTCCACATATTCATTCCTCCTTGCCAAAAGTTGTATTTCTTTGTTAGATGCGTAGATTATTGTCTCGTTCTACCAAGGAATACAAAACATTTAATTTTTCGTACACCCCCCACCCCTATTTACTTACATCGCTTGTTACAATATAATGTTTTAATATACACAGAATATCGTGCTGTTCTACCAAAAGTGGTTTTTGTTATATGCGTAATGTATATTGTCCTGTGGTACCAAGGTATAGACAGGACACTTAATTTTTCGTATAACCCTTTCCCCTCTCCTGTCGCAACACATATGAAGGGTGTGTAATATTTATTTTTAATTACATAATGTAATGCTTGTCTCTTTTTTTTTATTGTTTCTACAGTCAAGTTGTTTAAGTTGGTGTAGAATTAATTTTTCATAATAAACCGTGAAATTGTGCATCATGAATAATATCAATTTCTCTGTTAAAGAAATTGGATGATCGTGAAAGGAATGTGAATATAGCACCTCAATTATAAGCAAACCACATATGGATACTTTTTCCCAGAGAACATATACGGAAAATGCTTGCAAGGAAAGCCTAAAAATGGATGAACTGTATATAATTTCGAGGCAGTAGCAAGAAATAAACTAACAGATTGTTGAACCAGCCAAGATCCCTGATAGACATACTGTTGAAGAAACCGAAGACAACTATATGCAGAACCTTACCCAGGTTGTTGTTATCCCTAGAGGTACTTACTTTTGGAAAAATATTAAACAGATTTTTGTTTCAAGAATTTTTTTAATGACTTCCCCTGGACTTTCCTATCCTTTAGATATCGTTACATGTTATTTTTGTATCAATGTTAGTGACTATGATAATGCATTTCTCACCCGAACCACAGGCAAAGCGAGTAATTAACGCCCGCTCAGGTAGGAACCTGCATGTCGTAGCGAGTTCATAAACTTAATTTTTTAAATTTTTGTCAGAGTTAAAAAATCAATCATCTATTTGGAAAAAGATCCTTTGACATTAAAGAAAACCAGAGACGATGCAGCCAGGGTGCGCATATTTAAATAACGTTGATTTAAATTGTAATTTAAATCAAAAATTAAAAAAAAAATGTCTAACTTCCGCTTCCGTTTCAGATTTTTTTTTTAAAGTTTATTTTATCGGTGAATATTTGATGTACCCCCATGTTTAAAAGCTCATAGAAATTAGATCATCAGTTCGGAAGTTACGAGACATTCACCCACAGACAGACATTTTTTAAAAACACTTTTTTGAGTTCCTGGATGTCCAAAACATGTATTTCGATCAAAATCTCAAATTCGAAAATTTATATGAAATCAATGTAAAGCAAAAAAATTAAAAATACAGATCATTGCCCCACACTGTGCAATTTCATTTGTGAAAAGAATAGATTTTGTAAAAAATTCTAAGCTAAAACCTTACCAAATTTGAAGATTCAAGGAATATTTCAGGTTCAATTGTTTGAATTTCATCCACTTCATTTAGGAGCGATGCAGGAGATTTTGGGTGAGCTTGATGACTGGTGGATGCAGGACTTTCAACCTTTTAAAAAATATTTTGCAAATTTAAACAGAAGAATTCAAGACAAAAAGTTGTTTTCTATGTCTATCTAAAAATTAAACAAATGTCCAACAACTTGTCGAAGCAACTTAAAGATATGAAATTTGGGTCAAGTGAGTTTTTCACCATTAAATCCTTTTGTAAGAACTCTACTGAAAATGCCAAATATTCAAACACAACACATTAGCAGCTCACTAAACAAAAATAATTTTTTTCAAGTCAAAACTATCGAGTAAAAGTGTTTTACCAAACTCACCTTATCTGTACTTGCATTAAGGGCAGTAGTCTCTGCCTTAAAATACAGAAACACCAAGCAATTAGATCTTTAAACAAGAGTGCTACACGAAAATAGTTTTCATGACATACTGAAATTAGGCAATTTAACTAGTTTTATTTAAATTTGGTTCCAGATTGATTCAATTTAAATCAAAATTTTATAACTTAAAAATAAGTACATTAATTAATATCCTATTTGACGTAATCATTCATGTTAATGTTTCAAATTATTTATCAAACAAATGAGAAACGAAAATAACTTTAAATTTATTTTGTAATACCTGAACAGGTTCTTGAGCTTCGGAATCTTCAACAAACAACTCCTCTGGAAGCACTTCAGCACTATCTAATTCATGTATGGTGGGTCCATCGGAAGGGCTGGTCTTCTGTTTTTTCAAGGGACTCTCATTAATCATAAGTGGATAACGCCGTTTTACTCCCAAGCCACCCATTCTTGTAGATGGTTGAACAATGGTCACCAAAAATTGAATAAGCTGAAAAATCAATTTAAAATTAATAAAGATTTCTTAATTTAGCAGTTACTTTAATACTTTATTCACAATTTGCTGCTGCTTCTGATGTTTCTGTCGTAATACTGCTAGTTCACGCCATAAAACAGAATTTTCCTGTTTTAAATTATTGAGAACACTGTCTACTTGAGCTTGACGCCCATGCAAATACTTCACATCAGCAAGTACTTTACCCAACTGTTCTTCGTTTTCTATGCCATGTACGGTCTTCTCGGAAGATATAACTTTTGTATTGGTAACCTGAAATACCTTGATTAGCATAAATGATAAGGAATTGCATAAAATGCCTACCTTCCGTTTGATATTTTTAAGCAGCTGGGGTTGACCTTTTTGAAAATATGGATGAAGAAATTGATATTCGACTTTGTCGTTATCAATTGTACCATTATCCAAATTTGATACTTTATGAAAACCATCTGAAAATAAAATTAGTATGTAATTTCAGACTTTGAATTAGATCAGCCAAAAATGTAAACAAAGTAGAATATTGAAATTAGAACTTTTTCTTTTAAACTGTTTTACCCGATAAAAATAATTATTTAATTTTGACAACCTTCAAAGGCAACACGTAATTTCAGATACGAGACACTCTGACTAAATTAATCTAATCTGGTCTCTAAAATTCACTGTTAAATTTACGACATAGCACCCTGATATTCCATACTTATTTACACCCATCTTTATTACTCCTCAGCGTTTTCTCTTTTAAATACACTTCTGAATAACTATACAAGAGTGTTAAGAGGGAAAGCGATGCCCTTTTATCAGCAAAAATGTATTGATTGTGATCAGCGTTTTATTAATTAAAATCATCAAAAAAGACTTGCTGAAGTGAAAAGTACGTAAAGTCAGCCATGTTTATTCAGACAAGTTCACTAAATCGGAAAGAATAGGAATTTGTGTTTAGAAATAACCAAATTGTTAAGAGTTTATAGACGACTTAATGTCTTAACATCTAAGGTTATATTCTGCCTGTTTAACGGTCCAAGTAATTTATTTGCTGTGTCTCATAAATTTCAGACAAACTTTTTGACTATTGGCAATATTAAACCAGGAAAAACAATATTAATGGCAAAATTAAAACTAAATTTTAAGGAGTTCATTGAATTTGAAAAATTTAAAGCAGTGTTTGTGTCTCTTGAACCCATACTTTACGAACAATTACTTTAAAAAACACTTTTTTTAAATATTATTGTACAATATGCATCAACAATTTTAATTTTTTCAAAAATTCCTGTAGGGCGTCAGGGTAAAATTTGGTGGATTAGTAAAAAATAAATTTGTAGTTGACTGCAAGCTCTATCGGTTCCGAAAATTTATAAAAAATTGGTGTAGACAGTTTTTGAGGAATAATTATTTGAAAATTTCCAAATTATTTAAAACCTGCAATTTTTTGCATTGTTATATTTCTAAAAATAATTTTGCATCACATGATTATACTTATAAATCAGTATTAAATAAACCTTACAAAGAACTACCTGCAAACTAAAAAACTTGCATCTACTAAATTTAATAATAATCGGTCGAGGGGTTCCAGAAACATAGGGAAACGAACCTATCCACCCACAGACAGACATTTTTAAAAAACCACTTTTTTGGGTTCCTGGACCCCAAAACGTGTAATACTGTTAAAATGTGAAATTTAAAAATTTGCATAAAGTCATAACTTTCCATACTTCAGTAGAATGTAGAAGTATGGGAAAGTAAAAAATTATGATGAGATTATTATTCAATACATTTCGAAAATTTTCATCTCTAAACTAAATACATATTGCTGTATATTCGCTGTTCACGCTTTACTAAAAAAAAATCATGAATTAAATAAAGATGAAAAATATCTTTGAACAATTTGAGGAATATCTAAACTACGTGAAGCATTCTTAAAATAGATGGAGTATTTTAGGCGTAGATATGTTAAGCCCAGTACAGAAATTTATGTTAATAAATTATGTTATATTCATATATTTGCAAAGCAATGAAACAAAATGACTGTCAATATTTATCACGTCCCTATAGCACTTCTTATTTTTTTAAATTTAGTATTTCAGTATGAATCGTGATATGAAAATAATAAAAGTTGTAGAAGAATAACTTTTTTTAAGAAAAAGCTACAGCATACGTTATTTTGAAGTTTTAATAAGAGAACACCAGAAAACAGACAAAAAGGTTGATTTACCGAGTTAAGTTAAAATTAAGTTGCGTTTGAGGATTTTTCTCAAAAATCATTTCTTACAGTTTTAGCAAATTTGTTCTAAACTTTACAAGCTCGCTGTATATTTAAACATTATTCTTGTCATTGCTACCTACGTTGGAACGCACAAACACATACATTTTATGTAGTTTTTAAACAATAGTTACTTGTTTTTTCTTGCTGTGTGTTACTTCTCAATTTTCAGTTCCCAAAATGTAATGGAGACCCTTACCTAACTCTATTGAGACGTAATTATTTCTTCATCCAACAAATGTTGAAGTCTGGTTTGTCCCTCCCATACACAGATATTTACCTAATAAATTAAATTATTTGATACGATTAAATCACTTGATGCAATTAAATTAATAACATTTTTTTGTTCTTACTCAGCCAAGTGATAATTTTAAGAACCCAAATGAAACAGAACTAGATGCATTTTCATTGTCAAATAGCAAATATGATCAAAAATTGTTTTTATCATATGAAACATGTTGCCAAAAGGTGGGAATGCAACGGATATTTAAAAAACATTTGGAACTGTTTTATATTCGTTTTGTAATTGTTACTGTACATCTTATGCAAATATTAATCAACACAAAATTATAGAAAAACGATATCAATTATTCATGAAATAAATTCAGGGCGTTTCAAAAATGGCGCATAACGTCAGCAGAACATTAAAGAGCAGGTCAAATTAAATGTTAAAAAAAAAATCCTAACTTTATTAGTGATTTTATTACTATTGTTAAAACCATGACAACCACAACTAGATTGGTAACAACAGCTGATTGCCACATTGTTTTTCTCTCTAACAAATTTGGAAGATTATTAAAAATTTTATATTATTATTATGGAAACTACAATATTTTAATAACAAAAATAGGTTTGTGTTAAGTTTATGCGAGCTATGGAAGGCATTTGATATAAAAGTCATTCCATACTCCAGCCCCCATATCGTTTAAAGCGGCGCCCCAATTTAAATTATTCCTTTGTATTTCATATTTTAACTTTCTTCAACGACCTGCAGGATTTATGTGCCATTTTTGAAACAGGATAACTTTGGCAGTAGTTATATCAATATTTTGAAACTTTATATGTGGGAATTGTTCCTTTAGCTTAGCAATTATATTATTTTTGTTCGAATATGTGCACCAGAGGTGTCTTATATATGGGGGGGGGGGGGGGGCGTAATATTTTGTTCCGAATATTTTAGATCTTTACACTTTTTGAATATTTAACTTGAAAATCTGATTGTCTACACAAAAATGCTTAAAAACAATATTCTTGTTAAAAGTCACTAAATTTCCGAGATATAACAATGTTTGGGAAAAACCAAGTTGATATTGAAGGTCAGAGTGTCTTCTTTCGGAGCGGAAATAGTTTATACACACAAACTTTGAGGGCTTTGACTCCTACATACTAAAATAGTAAAGCAGTTCTACTATCCGGCTTCAACCTCATTATTCGCCAGATAATTCATTATTAGAGAAATTTATTAGCTCAAATATCCGTTATCTAGTTTTTAAAAAAAGCCTAACCAATGCAACTACTTTTACTACAGAGAGCGACTCCATGAATTACATTAAGTATTTTTTTGCATTTCAAAAAAAATAGTGCATTATTAATTAAGTATCTTTGAATAAGAATACCACGAGTTATTTTCTAAAGTAGTACACTACGTTGGAAGTATTGGTAACATAATAGTATATTCTACAACAAGTTTGGAATATGGCATATTCTGCACAAGTGGAAAGTTTGTCAACCGGGCCGAAGGGTAAGAGGGACGGTCCACGAGTGCGGAATAGCCATTCCAAACGTGTTACTGACTATACCTCTTCTACGACTTAAGAAAATTTTGTTTTCTGTCTAAAATACGCTTTGATTGTAACTGTCAAACAAACAAAAACCAGTTGATAGACGAGAGACGCAACCTTTATTACTCAGAAGTGTTAGAATGAAATACTCTATAACAAGTGTAGAACGTAAGTTATTCCATAATTAAAAATTGCATCACAAAGCTTATATTCTAAAGTAGTAATAAAAAAACAACTGATTAAAACTATTAATGCACTTATATCACTATGAATCGCCTACAGTATCAACTTATTCTTAAATAGTTAATTTCACAATCATAATACTTACACATGTTAAGCTGACGAACAAAGCTGCTCATATTGTTATGTTTATAATATGCAGGTAACAATGTGTACCAAAATTCTACTTCATTTCGGATAATAAAAGTCTTGCCGTCCTGCAAAAATACATCAAAAATTACCTTTACTGCTGCAACACAGCAGGGTTCGAAGTTTACCTTGGCTCAACTTATTCAAAAGCATTATTAATACATCACAAACAGCAACAAAAATAATGATTTTGCAAACATTTTCACCGTGTATATATAAATATTTGCAAATTATTTCATCATACATACAACTAACTACTATTTACCTTGCTCCAACAAATTAAATTATCCGTTTTAGGATCATCTACCATTTTCCATAATTTACTCAAAAATGCAGGGATGCCCATTGAACTGTCAAGAGGCTGCATGGTAGCAAATTACTCTTTTTGCCAGTAAATATTTAACACGCCTCTTAAGGTGATTTTTATCGTTTTTGCGAAGTGACAGACACTGCCTAATTATTTATGACACTTCATGAAAGCCATATTGAGTAAACTTACTGTAAGCACATAGTGGCTCACCCACCCATAACGGATGCTACGCTACGCAGCAGTTTATTACAAAAAGTTACGGTGAACTACAGGATCATTTCATTTCTGCGCCATGTCGACAAATCACGAAGAACGAGCGGAGTCTACTCATTGCGCCAAATTCAAAAATTTGCAACAAATTGTGCTTAGTCCTATGCCACCAGTTTCAATTAATGATTGCTCTATTAACAAGCTTTCCCACCAAAAATTAATCACACGCTTTAATTTGGGGATGTTTGTGGATTTTAGTGTGAAATTTTTGGATTACACTGCGTAGTTTGAGCAAATCCAACTTGGGTAACGGATTGCGTCGATACGCCTACTAGTTAGGCAACCCAAAACGCGCATACTGGTGGCTTAGGACTAACCACAATTTGTTACATATTTTTGAATTTTTGCACAATCAGTATACTCCGCCCTTTCTTCGTGATTGCTCGACATGGCGCAGAAATTCATGTATTCTGTGAAACCACAAATAAATTTAAAATAATTTCTTTGTAATCTGTATAGAGGAGTATAACATGAAAAAAAAAGAATTGCTGTGATACACTGTATTTTGTTATAAGTATATTTTGTGTGCAATACTAGTATTACTCAAGAACCTTTACGTATTTTTTAAGCACAAAAAACAACAATGCTGCTACTTGCTACAATTGTAGTATAATACGTAACTCTAAATCTTAAACTCTTTAATTATCATTTTAATTTTCAAAAAATATGAATTAACTTGAATTTAAGGAGCCTTAATGCTTTTGAAAGCGTTTGGAAAAATTGAAAGTCAAGTTACAATAAAACACATCTTAATCCTTATTAGGAGGTTTGTTTTAAAATATTACTTATTAGAAGGCGGCAGCGCCAAACACGATTACAAACTACATTTAGGCTCTATAATTAGCTGACATTACGTGCTGGGTACTGCCATGTACTGAAGCATTATACAAGGTATCCGCGCGAAAAGTTCGGGTGCGATTATCTCTGGTGTCTTTTAAGTTACAGATTTGAAATTATAGGGTGCATAGGGGGACGTAAGTTGCTATAACTACCATGTCAGTACACCGTCTTCAACCACCCCCACTTCAAAATTTCAAATAAGACACTATATTTTTTATGACGAATTATGAAAGAGGACATTTTTTAGTGTGTCTGCTTGTAAAAAGTGCTAGGTTAGAAAAAAAGTTTTTGAGATATTGCACGTTAAAATTTGAAAATTTAAATTTTATTATCAATGCGGCTGGAGCGGAGTACTGGCATGATAACTATAGGAACTTACTTCCTCCTAAGCACTGACTGACACCCTAAAATTTCAAATTTCTAACTTGAAAGACACTAGAGAAAATCGCACTCGAACTTTTCGCGCGGACACCCAGTATGTTTAAATATAAAACTTTCTTTTTCATTATTTCAAACGTTAGAAAACAATTGTTATTACATTCCACACTATGTATAACGTACTTTAATAGTAACGTTTAATATTATTTTTTGTCACATAATAATGACCACGCATTAGAGCTTTGCTGACATCTAGTGGCTGGTGTAATAAATAACTTAAAAATTCTACACACACAAATTTAATATGTACAAAAATTGCAAAGCGTTCCGGTGATAGTATACCACAATAAAAAGTTGTTAGAATTTATTATAAATTACTGGAAAATTGAGCTTGGAAACGACAACCTTAACTCGTTTTTAAATGAAAAAATGCTAAACAGGTGTACCATATGCATATGACCAGAATAGCAGTTTATTAATTCCGTAATCCTTTCGAACTGACAGTAAACAATAAATCTTTAATACTACATTTTTGCTAAAAACCATAATTTCTATACATATGCAAACAAGCTTATTAAAAAAGGTGCAACTCTTTCTTATACATCCAGTTTGGTTAAAATATATTTTTTCTAATTTTATGTAAATACGACATTAATTTTAGTGGGCATTATAACAAATTTTTTATTTTATTTTCACGGTGGCGACACGTGAAACACTGTCTTCAAACTCGAATAACATCAACATTTTACTTAAAAAATATAGTAGGATCTAAAAAGATAATTTGACCTTCAGTATTGTATAAAATTATACAAAATGTGCTAAGTTGTCTACAAAAGGAATTAGCACATTAACAAAATTAGTACTCTTTTAGAAAGCAACTACTAGCACATGACAATTATTATGGCGCCAAATTGAAATTTCAATTTTTATGGTATCCGACTTTCTTGTTGAAGAATATTAATTCAAAATAAATACCGAAAAATGTTCAAAATATTAAATGGAAAATTTTGCGAATTATTTTCAAATGAAACAATGACAGAATAAGTTATCAAGTTGTAAATTACTTGATTAGTTGTAATAAACAGACTTAATAGTAATATTAATAGTACTAGTCTAATTTCAAGCTTGTTTTAACAAAAAAAAGAAATGTAGCGATAAGAAAGGTACTCCAAATTCATTAAATTGCGATGGTGACTGTCGACAACCTTGCTGCTAAATTGTGCTCTATTGTTTTATCAGAAAATACAGAAGGTAATTATTAAAATTGTATCATAATACCTACACATATTTGGTCTCTATTCTGGTAAATTGTAAGTGAAATTATCACAGGTCATTTATCCATTTAATTTGTAAATGTTAATAAAAATAACATCATTCAAAGATATTGATCCGTCGTAGTCAATGGCGCGTGCGTCATATTTATCCGGTTTACCAACCTACCTGTTCTACATCTTTTATCCTTTTCTAACAAATATAATAATGATATCTGGAGTTTCATAATAGAACTTACGTGAGGGAAGTTCTTTTAATAGTCGCCGACTATTAGATAATTTCGAAGTAAACAATATGTTTACGTTGTTATGGGCTTAAAATAAAATACGCATTTACCACACTTTTCTGGACATCCGCGGTCTTCTGAATGGAAAACAAAATATTGCCTGTTATCAATGATAATTGATAATAGGTATACAGTTAGTTTTAAGAAAATGCACGTGGAAAAGATATTTTTACTTTACAGTCAATTTTTGTTATTTTAATTAGTCTACATAATAGAAATAACTTGCTTCTTATATTTATGGGAAAAATTCAATAATCGATTCGATAAAAATTAGATACTGTATGTAACAATCTAACAAATGACTTCCTCCTTAAATTATCGCGAAAAATTAAAATTATTGTTACTTAAGTAGTACTACAAAAGTAAATTGGAGGTAATTTATTTTTTAATCTGCAAAAACTGCTTCAATAAAAAGTTGGTACATGTTCTACAAACATTTAGTTTCGGAAAACACCAATTAAATTATTTAAATATTCCAAGGGTTATATATTCCATATTTTAAACAAAAACTTGGCCGACTTTTTCCTACTTTAAAAATGATTAGTTTTTTGTTCTTAAAAATCTCATAAAATATCATATATGTATAGGATACGATGTGATCTAAGAGTTAGCTACTACATTAAGACCAAAATGCGGAATGTCGTACGTACGTGTTATGTCTCAATAAAGGGCTTCTTATACCTATAATGGCATATAAGTTATGAGAAAAATATTTTTTTGAAAAATTGCTAGGAGTAAAAAACGAAAAAAAATTGCCAGTATAAAAATTAGGGGAGGGGAATCAAATTAGCCCCCCTTCCACCAAATTTTAATACATCTGAAAACTGAAGTTAAGAATGTTACCCTACCATCACAAAACGCATTAAATTATCGCACCCCTTTATTTTCTGAATTTCTAAAATTCATAGAAGGCGTCACAGAGAAATTGGACGATTAGGAGACCAACTAAATTATAGCTGATCCGTAGCTCAACGAGCCTACAAAACTTAAAAGAAACTACTGTGACCAGTGTTTGAGCAATGTTTACGAAAATTTTTAAAACTTTGAAAATATTGTTTTACTTCACAGTTTTCATGATTCTACCATAGTACCATTGTGTACATTATGCACTCATAGGATTTTTTCAAGGAAGGCAAGACTAAATGGTCAATTTGATTTTTAAATGTTGGGAGTGCAGAGCATCTCTCATGAAAGAGAATTGTTTCCCTTAAAATTTAAAAAATGAATTCAAGTATAGTTGGGGTACCAGCCGATGCACGTATAGACATTTGATGCCTCACTTTTTTATTGCGTTTATCCTGCAATGTACTATTCTATATCATAATTCCAGAGCAAATAACAGTTCATCTCTTATTCTAATTAGGTACATCAAAAAGTGTCTTTTACTTATCAATGTTCATAAACCAAATTTCATCTAAATCGATTGATGCGTTTTCGTTTTATAAAAGATTAACGATTGTTTTCAAAAACGTTGAAGGTCTATAGCGCCCCAACGGTGTATTTTTGTATATAGGTAAGTTGGTTTTAACCGGCCTATTTTGACCCCAAGAACCCGTGGTTGCTCGCTGATATATACATTTCAGAGACACCTTGTATTATAGAACGACATTTTCTAAATCTCTTTTTTTCCCCTTACCTGTATGTCTTAGATCATACAATATATGATCTAAGCTGGAGGTCCAATACATGTATTTCCGTCAAAAACTCGAAATCGGAAATTTTCATTATCGTACTGGAAATATAGCAAAGTAAAAATATAAATATAGTTGTTGAGAACCACGTCCACTCGACTTGATCAAATTTAAATTATGAAAGCAAGTGTATATTATTTTGTTACAAATTTTTGTCTTCTAAATAACTGGAAAAATAAAACTTTTATCCCCTGAAAATTTTGCTTCTAGTTCGTTGCTTCCTAAATTTAATTAAAAAGTAATTTTTTTTTGTACGTGTAAATCGTGGTTATCGGTATTTTATATCGAGACTAGGACATATTTTTAAAAAAAAGTGTTATATTAAATCAACAGTTATGTTCTGAAAGAATTCTACGAAAGCGTAGAAGTGCATTGGCAAATTTTTTGTAAAATCGTGAGTTTTAAAGTCGTGACTTTAAAACTTGCGTCTTGACTTTAAAACTCGCGTCTTGACTTATAAACTCGCGACGCGACTAATAAAGTCGCGACTTTAAAAGTCGCGATTTTAGAAAATTTTTTGCCATGGCACTTCTACGCTTTCGTAGAATACAAAACTAGAAAGCAACCAACTTTTTAGTACTGCTCTTGTTTTCTTTAAAAACATCATTTTTCTTGTGACAATCTAGGAACCATTCATTTATTTTCTAACATTTTGAAGGCTATTCTTTGAGGCTTTTGCGGTTTCTCGATCTGTCAATATTACAATTTACTTTCGGCTTAGACCGCGTCATCATTTGGGAACTACACACCCAGCATAATCAGGTAAGGACCGACCCGTAGCTTGTCTGCCTTTACAAGCATTTGCTCTAGAAGTCTGAGCAATATTTGTTCGTAGGCTCTGCCTGCCTAAACAGGGCCGTGGGTGCTTAGACTATTTAAACCTTGGGCGGACCAGGATTTGATCTTAATGTATTTTGTTTGCCAAGACAATAATACTTAATCGGCTTATGCCTGTTAGCTGTTTGTGAACCCATACAAACTAACCTTTCTATTCACTCTGAAGATGCAAGCTGCAATGTCTAACTAAGTACACGGCCCTGTTTAGGCAGGCAGGGCCTACGAACAAATATTTCTCAGAACTTCTAGGGCAAATGCTTGTAAAGGCAGACAAGCTACAGGTCGGTCCTTACCTGATTATGCTGGGTGTGTAGTTTCCAAATGACGACGCGGTCAAAGCCGAAAGTAAATTGTAATATTGACATATTGAAGGCTCTCATAAATTTTTTAGCTGAAACAAAAGAATGGCGTTTATTAGGGCAGGAGCAGGATGGAACACTGATGTTTTCTTGGGTGCAAAAGGATGCCAATTCCAGTGGTCGCAGCCGCATCGGTTTATATTCGTACGAAAAAAACACTCTAGAAACAATATATTTGTTTGATAAGGCAGTTCCTATAATACAAGCATCAATCAATTCCAGCAGGACTATGTTTGGTTTTGTTACAAAAGAAAATGTAAAAGCGCAAGATCAGGAAGATTCATTTATTTATAAGCCTTACATAGTTCAGTTAAGCGCTGAAGAACAGCCAAAGCTATGTGATTTGGAAATTCATAGATCTAAGCAAATTATGGTGCAATTTCTTTATAGGAAACAATCGATATTAACTGAAAAACAACCAGATAAATTTTTGGTGCTTATTCATCAAGAATGTAAGTTAATAATTGTGATTTGATGAGTACCAGAATAATTATTGCCTACTTTCCAGGTGTTCTTCAGTATCAACTTAAATCAAAAAATTTAGTAGCTGATAATTTTATAACCGAGTCGTTAGTACGAGTATTTCTATGGGCTCAGTGGGACCCAGTACATCAGACATTATATTATATTCACTATCGAAAACCAACTAGAGCTTTAGTAGAAGATGAAGAAGAACCTAAAACAAATTTTGAAACCAAATTATCCCCTACTCTTTCCGGACTGCAGTTTCATGATGACTTGCCTCATGAAACAGTGGTAAAGTAATGTGTCACTAAACTTTTTCCAAAAAAGCTACTTGTACATTATTAACTAAATTTTAATGTGACATCATATTTAACTTGATGAATTATTTTCCAAACTTAATCAACAGAGTATTGCAGGAAACTATTATTTTTTTAGATGAACATTCCTTTGAATTTACCTCACTTGCTTTCTATATCTGGATCTTGTGGAATATATGAAGATGATACAGTACCTCTTCGGATTCATAACTGTTCGTTAGATCTTATGGTTTTGACAGACTCGGAAGGCATTGTTTGCATTTGCCATCACTATTTATACCAGGTATTTTATTAGTTTTGGATATGTTTCAGTTCAATTTGTAATGGTTTTCTTTTACAGCCAGTACAACCTGCAATAAATTTAGAAGAAAATGATGCAACACCCGTACACTTTGCATATTCCGTGACGGTTTTACATCAGAGTTGTGTAATTCATTGTGTGATTCCTGGAATTCCTTGGAATCAAGCAAAGACCATACGACCAATTTTTATATTATATGGAGGTAAAAACTATAAGATCTAATACAAACCTACACTGTAGGTAACATATTAAAAAACAGCTGCAGGAATTTTGAATTTTTGTTTTAGATCATCACATACTGGTCTTTATACCAGGAATATGTACACATTTACTGGATATAGGAATTCTACATGAGCCTACTTGCCATATAACAACCACAGCTGAATTACTTGCACTGGAACCACAACAAATAAGCTTAGCTCCATTGCTTAAAATGGGGGAGTCGACGGTTCTAAACCTTATGACCTTAGATGTGGTTGATCTGACTGTTTCCAGTAGCCAATTAGTACAAACATTTAAAAGTGATACAACTCTTGAAAATAAATTATCAATTTTGCACTACTTTTTAGTACACAAAGGTGAAGCTGATATAGTTATTGAGGTAACTGTATTTACTTTAAAAAAATCGAGGTTCTAATCAGTAACCTGCTTTTCAGTTATTAACATCTCAAATAGAAAAATCAATCTCTTTGGGTATTCCGCAACTATTAAAGGAATTTCTTATTGGAAGTTCTTATGCAACAGCTCAAAGAAATTTGCCTTCTGATGCTGGTCAGTTAGTAAATTTGCTGCCAGTCACAACTCAACCCACCGGCTGTGATATGGAAGTTAAAGTTGAAGATAAAGTAATTTGTTTATCTCAAGATGTGCTTTGGAACGCTTCCATGATGTTGCTTTCCCCTCAGCAACGCCTTGTTCCATATAGGGTGGATATATGGACAAAATTATGGGATCACTTGGTTAAAATTGCTAAAGGAAAACAAAAATTTAAACCAACTCAAGTTGTAGAGAAACTTTTAGTGTCATTAGTTTGTTATCAGGTGAGTAGCAACTTCAATCAGTTTTTAGAAAGATTTGGAAAGTTAGGGGAGCGAAGGGTAATTGCGAACACTTAAGCGAAAAGCTTAATAACTCAGAAATTATTATAATTATGATCATATGACTTGGTCGAGGTAAATAGATAAGGTATTGGGAACGTAAATTACAATAAATAGAGTGGTTTAGTTTATTCATAGAAATAAAAACAATGTCCAAAGTTGCATATTACAATTTCGGGATTACCCGAAGGTGGTGGGCAATGTCGAACAGCTGGCGGGTAGTCCCGAACAAAGTTAGAACATCCAAAATAAAACGCTAAAACAAATAAGAATTATCTACAAAAGTCACATGTATAACCTATTGGCCTTTCCGCACCACTACAAAGTTTATGTACCCATCCTTTCTTGTTTCTTCATATCTGCCTCCTTCACAAGGCGTTTCTTTTGTTTTTCTTCCAACATGGATTTTAATGGAGTTGATGTGAGGATTTCCGATCTTTGCTTTATGCGCCGCATATTTTGTTTTGGATTATGCCCTTTTTTTGGCAAAGGCGCAACTGTTTGAAATGAAAGGTTTTCTTTCGCATTGAATTACATGTCGGGTAATGCCGAACAGCACTGGTCGTGATTACCCGAAATGTTTTGGTTAATTATTCCAATTCATATGTCGTAAACAAACAAGACTACATTAGAAAAAAACATGCTAGGACGTAATAAATAACTCAGTAATCATAGCTGTATTAAGAGTTTTCCAAAAAAATAGCTTGTATGGTCTACATACCTTAATGTGTCACACTAAAAAATAATAACACAATGCTAATAAACTTAAAAGACGCTGTAAAATTTTACACTTGCTACTTAGAGGGTCTGCGATTGAACTGACGCGATTGTGGTGCTGTATGCAACCACACCGCGTGTCGCACAGGCGCAGATAGCGGTGGACAAGACTTTTTAAGAGGTGTTCGGCATTGTCCGCTGTTCGTGATTACCCATCCCTCCCCTATATGTTAAGGTTATTCGGGACATCTTAAATTTCAGTTAGGACTATAAAAAATGAACGAAGCATTTTGCCTGGACTTTTCTATACTTTAGAAATTATAGGTAACTGATCTTATTTTCAAAAGTATTTTTGTGTAAACGTTATACACGCCAATAGTGACTGTTTATCGCACTATCCCAACCATTCTAGCGGAGGCGGCAGCTAATAACAGTATAGTTGGTGTCACGATTATCCACTTTAAAAAGGAATTGCAGAACATATTCTATTCTCACAACTTGCGTAAGTCGGCTTAAAAGTACGGACTAGAACTATGTTGATCAATAGAAATACTTGATAAGAAAAAAATGTACCTATATCTTAAACATTAGCTTGTGTAAGTTATAAGTTATTTTAAATCCAAAGTATTTATTTTAAATGAACTTTGCAAAACCTAGTTTTCCATTTTACCTGCGTTAAACACCTTTTATTGCTTTAACCAGGGATTACCAGACATCACTCTAAGAAGCAATGAGGAATTCTCTTTATGCTGACTATTATACAACAAAAGGCCGAAGCACTTTGCTTGTACTTTCCCATACTTATATACAAAATAATCAGTTTTATATATCTAATCACAACAATTACACCACATCTAAGACATGTTTTAAGTTGTAGGATATTTAAATTTAAATCCTTCATTGCAAGAAGGACAATTAAACAACAGTCATAAACTATCCGAGTAGAACATTCAGGGTGTTGCTTTTTCTTCCCCAGCTTTTATTCCTAGATTCCACACATACACAGACATTTTTTAAAAACCTCAACTCAACTGTTTATTATATCATGATCATAGTAATCAGTAGCAAGGTAGGGTAGTTTATTAATGCTCCTAAAAATGGGTAGTGAACTCATGGAAGGGTTGACATTATAAGCATTCAGCAGAATTTTAGTCAACAGCTGAATCTGCTGAATGCAACCATTGTATGTACCTAAAAATTGTATTCTATTTAGCCTGAAGCATTATCAAGGTCAAGTACTCCCATGTCACCTGGCGGTTCGTTAGGAAGCAACACAGCAATAAATGATTTAGCTGCCATGACAAGTCAGTGCAGTAGAAAAAGTCAAATTGATGCTTTACCATTTTATGAAATAGAAAGTTGTACAGCAAGCAAACAGGAGCATATTATATCAGTGGTAGGTAATGCTATAAAATTTATATTAAGAAATACCTTATCTTCCTCGCACCTGAAAAAGAAGTTCAGATTTGTATTCTACGGATAGCCAAATAAGCCATTTAAATTTTTTTTCACAGAACAATTTATTTTTTGTAAGTACCATATAAAAATTGTCGCGTTTTGTTCAAAGCTACACATTTTTCATTCTAAAACAAAAAACCCCAATGAACAAAAACAGTGAAAAATAAAACACAATATAAACGACGTTTTTTCAGAACTTACGTGAATTAAGTATGCATTTATTAAAGCAAAGTGCAGAAAACAAAATTAGTCGATTTCAATGGCAATCACAAACTCCTATGCATGTACATGCTGTTGCAACACGTTACGTTGCTGCACAGCTTGAACAGTCGAGATTTCTCTGCCATATTTTATGTAAAGCAGTAGCGTTTGATCCCAGATATGAGCAAGAAAAAGGATTTATTTTTATGTAAGTTACAGTTGGACAATAAATTTGTGTATTAACATACATTGTTTCTAGTAATCAGCTGTCAGAAGAAAAAAGGCACCTTCTCTTCACAATATTAGAAAGATACTATTTAGCTGTAGAATCAATTGCGTTTCCTTTACCGCAAGGTTTCACATCGTTTTTCACATTTTTGGGATACCGCACTTTGAGATTCAACATATTTTTACAATATGTACATAGGAACGTTTTTGAACTACAAGTAGACATTATGAAAATTATTATGATGGGTAAACTCTGACATTTTGATTCATTTTGTGATATCATGACGTTCTTTTTTACCATCAGATACTGACGACACAAAAACCGGAATTCAACGTAAACTGAAATTGCTGACTCTTCTTCCACGGTCACGTGCTAAGCGCCTATTAAGTCAGTGGAGTCATCCGGTCAGTTTAATGATAAGAGCACGGGAGCATTCACTCAATATTCTTTCAGGCGTGGAAGGGGCCAACCCACGAGCTCATGGGTTGCAACGAAATAGGTCGTACCAATTGGGTATGTAAAATATATCTTCAAATTTAATATGTAAGAACCGAGGGGTTAATCGCTGCAGAAAAATTTGTACAATTGAATCATAGTCAGTGAAGTTGATTATGTTTGTAGAATCATTTTAAGCAAGCGTTACAGCAAAAGAGAATGCGGATAGCGAAGGGGGTGGTTGACATTTGAAAGAGGGAAGCCAACCGCACCTAATACTGTTAGGAGTAAAATGGAGCAACACGCTCGAAGCTAGGCCAATCGAAACCAATCACAAATTTAAAAAAAACAAGTATTACGTTTTGTTACACTCTTATTTGCATCTATTATGCGAAAAATAGTCAGTCAATCCGTAACTGTGATCACTCGTCAGGACTTATCATTGCATTGCAAATACCGATCTTCATACTTTAATAAAATAACTTATTAATTTTTTTAGGATTAGCAGCCTTTCCTTCAGAAGACCGACTATCGCCCTTAGACACATTTTTAGACTTACTCACAGCAAAGGCTAGCTTAACAGAATTAGACTTTGGCTTGCTAATTGAAGCTACAATCACTTCCACTGATGATTTCTTATAAACTTTAGGAAATCTGTTTGTTAAATTTTATTTGTTGACTATTATTTCATATATATGTTTTATACTCAATTTGTAATTTTGTTTTATACCTAGATTTTATAGAATTGTTTTCGTTACTGTACGTACACCAGAGAGTGCAATAATATAATAGTTTGTAGCGAGCTATTGTTATTTATGTGAATAAATCTGGAAACTGCCATTTTTGTGTGTCTATAGTCGGCTATATTAATTGTCTATTTCTAGATTATGATGTGCAAGTTAGCATAAATAAAACAGAAGATTAGCTGTTGTGATTTATTAGATGTGACTTTAGTCAAATTTACAATGTAAGATGGTACTGAAATGTAAGAATTTAAACGTAGTGCATGTACATGTGACAAATAAAATTTTGTTTTACTTATTCAAATTTATTTTAAAGAAATTTGAGTTAGAAATAATTCTAAAACTGTTATAACTGAAATTTTCTTATAAATTACATTTATACAGAGTAAGTTATTAGTTTGAGATTGTTTCATAAGATCTTTGTTATAGCAGTTAGCAAAAAAATTGTTCAGAAAAAAAATGTTTGTTGGGTTACTGTGCATAACATAAAATTGTACCAGTTATACCGCGTGTTTAGTTATGCCTGCACAACACATTACTTTGTTATTTTAAAAAGAACACTTCTTACATTTTAAATTTATTTCTAGATAGAAAAGTATTAAGGTATACAGGTTGTGGCAGCCCGCTGTAATTGGTCGATTGCAGGTTAAGTATTTTAGAGATAGAGGAAACTTTTTTAAATAAAAGTTGTTTGGGGTCGTGTGTACTATTACATAAAAATATTGTCCATTATACAGGGTGTTCCATATCAGAGTGGGATAGCAAACTTATATTCTTTTAAATTAAACATTCTGTATATTTTTGCAAATTATTATTCGCTTTTTAATTTGCTTTCCGACTGTTTTTTGTTTTTGTAATTCCGTTGCGGTGTTGCCAAATTATTCAACTTTTTTCTGTAAATTTGACATTTGCAGACCTTACTAGTAAAATCTGTACAAGCCGTATTTTTACAGATTAAACAATTTTTTATCTGGGAAATATTAGTCAAGACCATGTGCTATTTTTCAAATATTTTAAAGTTGAATTTGGTTATACAGAATGTTTGTTGCCGCGGTCCGAAGTTTTCGAACTTTAATGTGTCATAACTTGATTTTTTCAAATGAAACCTCCAAATTTTTATTTAATTTTTGAATTCTATTGTACATTTCCCATCAAACGTCTATCACATTTCCTATACCTATCTCTGCTAGTTTTCCTTGTTTTTTCGATTTAAATTTTATTTAGACAATCTATTCAAGTTTACCGCACAGTATTACTTTAAAACAAATGAAAAGTGATTTGCGAAAGAAGATTTTAGTTTTATTTAAACAATTACATTACAGTACAGCTTGTGATTATTTACAATAGCTGTTTAAAAATCTGTACCTTCGTTATGCAAACAGAAACCAATTCGTTCGCGAAATGATGCTTGTACTCTACATTACATTTACATAATGTAATGGAGAGTACAAGCGTCATTTCGCGAACGAATTGGTTTGCTTGTGCTCTAGTTAACTTCTCCACTTTAACTTGTCCAAAAGCCCGTATTACACGTTGCTGCATGTTTATTATAGGTTGTTAGTAGTTCCTGATGCACCGGCTTTTATGTAACCCGAAAAAGAAAAAATCCAACAGGGTTAGGTCTGGAAATCGGGCTGGCCAAGCCATCGGTCCTTCCCTTTCCATCTATCTTCTTTCGAATCTGTGATTTCACCACTTCCGTACTGCGGCGCTGTAATGTGCAGGAGCGTTTGCGTGAGCTACAGCGGTCCAATCTTCAAATACCGAGCACCATTGGCTTTGTCTTGAAAAGACGCGTCTTTTAAGTGGTTACATGAATATGTTGGTATTTGATTGGACGGAGATATGGCTATTTTGGTTAGGTTAGGTTAGGTTAGACTAGGCTAGGTCAGGCTAAGTTAGGTTAGGTTAGGTTAGTGAAGGGATACTTTGAACGAAAATCATCTATCCATTCGATTACTGAAATATATCGAGCGATTACCAAAAATCATTCGAATTATTTTACGATTTTAAAATTTTCCGTTTTGTCAGCACATTCCATGGCGTGTAGAATAAATCAATAATAGGAAAAATTAAAGGTCCTTTCTCTCAGCAAAATGTTTAATTAACGGGAACCGGTTTTCGGGCACTTAAATCTTGCCCATCATCAGCCTTACGAAATTAAATCTAAAATTACAACAGTCAATATTTAAAAAATTTAACAATCTAAAGGTGACTTACTGCACTACTCTTGAAGTGTATAAGTAAAATTTAGCATGCCTCAATCGGCGTAAATGAACAAGAGAAAATCTAACAATCGAAACCAAAAGTACAATCTTACAAATTAACATTACGAGGAAAACATAACCTCACACAGTTTTAGCTTAAAAAATTAGGTAAGTGTATAAGTACAATATACCGGGATTACAAGCAAAAGGAGAACGGGATAATACCAAAATTGTAAAACATAAGATCTAAAACTAACAATTACAAATAATGTCAACAACATCAATGTAGAACTATACTAAACATTGTGGAACCCTTAGTTTGTATTTGACTAAGGGTTTAACTAAGGGTTCCACAATGTTTAGTATAGTTCTACATTGATGTTGTTGACATTATTTGTAATTGTTAGTTTTAGATCTTATGTTTTACAATTTTGGTATTATCCCGTTCTCCTTTTGCTTGTAATCCCGGTATATTGTACTTATACACTTACCTAATTTTTTAAGCTAAAACTGTGTGAGGTTATGTTTTCCTCGTAATGTTAATTTGTAAGATTGTACTTTTGGTTTCGATTGTTAGATTTTCTCTTGTTCATTTACGCCGATTGAGGCATGCTAAATTTTACTTATACACTTCAAGAGTAGTGCAGTAAGTCACCTTTAGATTGTTAAATTTTTTAAATATTGACTGTTGTAATTTTAGATTTAATTTCGTAAGGCTGATGATGGGCAAGATTTAAGTGCCCGAAAACCGGTTCCCGTTAATTAAACATTTTGCTGAGAGAAAGGACCTTTAATTTTTCCTATTATTAAAATTTCCTCTCATGGGTGATAACCATTTTTCTAATTTAGAATAAATCATATAAACCACCTTGCTGTGTGTGCTAGTGATGCAATAGTTCTAATGAAAATCATCTATCCATTCGATTACCAAAATATCTCGAGCGATTACCAAAAATCGTTCGAATCATTTTACGATTTTTAAATTTACCGTTTTGTCAGCACATTTCGTGGCGTGTAGAGTAAATCATATAAAGCACCTTGCTGTACGTGCTAGTGAAGCAATAGTTCGAATGAAAATCAATTATTTATTCGATTACCGAGACGTATTTAGTGATGACGTAGGTAGTGGGGGCTGAAAACATGTCACGGTCCAAACAACTCGCCTAGTAACCGTTGCTATAAGCGTTATATGCGAAATTGGTCTTTATTGTTAAACACGTTAAGAGCTGTTGATTGAGCTATTTGTGGTATTTGGTCTAACTGAAACTATTTTAATTATTATTTAATTACTGTTAAGCCCAGGAGGTTGTAAAAACTAGAAAGTGTTCATAGTTCTCCTGTATTTGAAGTGTTAGTAAAGATGGCTCAAAAGCACGTGTTAAAGTTATCTTCTATGAATAACTACTTCAAAGATGAGATGAAACTCATAGAAAAAGGCGAAAATGCGTTAGAGTCGGGGCATGTTTTGAACATGAAGTACAATGACGACACAAAAACTATTAATGGTTCAGTGCATGCTAGCATGAAAGATAAAATTTATAAAGTTGAGGTAAGTTACATTTATTTTTAATACTGGCAACTTATCCTAACCTAACTAAATGAAATTGATTAAAAATACTAAATAATTTCGATATTATCTCTGTTTATTTCGTAGATATTTTTGGATGGGGCTAAAAATATAATTAAGTCGACGTGTACATGTCCACGCGGTCAGCTTTCCTGCCACCATGTTGCAGCAATGGGGTTGTTCGCACATTATAATGTATCGGTGACTGATCAATCCTGCAGCTGGTCTGCACCAAAGCAAAGTGCTGTTGAGCAGGTGGTAAAAACTATCGATGAGATATTTCCACCAACAAGAGAGTACAGAGCTTCGAAAAGGAATGTTACGGAACAGGAAATTGAACATCTTCGAGAACAATTGGCATCATTTGGAGGTTCAGTAGGCTTTACCTGGCTCTTAGCCCCCAAACTCACATCACAGGAGGAAAATGTGGTAGTAAATATTGCCGATGTAATTTTTTCATTGGACTACCAAAATAGCCCTCAAAAAACCACTTATTTTGAAGAAAAAATTTGCGTTACACCAGAACAAGTGTTGCGAGTGTTTCAGAAAACAGTAGGGCAGTCTGATAATCCTCTATGGTTAGTCGCTAAAAAGTTTCGAGTAACAGCCAGTTCATTTGGAATGGTCTTGGCTGCCTGCAAAAGAAATAGTTATCCACCCTCACTTTTTAAAAAACTTACAGGTACATACATTCTGAAACTGTTCTAAATTATGAATTTGCTAATATTTTGCAATAAATCTTTATAGGAACGTACAACTTGGATGGTGTGAAAGCTGTACAGTGGGGACGACAACACGAAGTGGATGCAGTCAACGCTTTTACAGCAGCAACAACACTCTCCGTTGTTCCAGCAGGATTGTGGCTCCATGGTTGTGGATATCTTGGTGCTAGCCCCGATGGCCTTGTAGGCGAAGAAGCCTTAATAGAAATTAAATGTCCTTTTAAGTATCGGGACTCCGACTTAAGACAGGCACTTTCACGAGACAAAAATTATATATGTTCTTTAGATGTCGAAACACAAAAATTTGTAGTAAATGAATCCCATGAATATTTTCACCAAATTCAAGGCCAGTTACATATATTAAATAAAGAACTCTGTTACCTAGTTATGTGGACTCCTCGTATGTTTGTAGCACTACATATAAAAAAATGAGCGAAACACTTCGCCTGGACTTTCCTATACTTATAAAATAACATTGTTTTGTATTTTCCAACCCTTTCGATATACACCTGACTAGACACGGCTAGTTAAAGTAAATAGTTCTTATAAGTTGTAACATCTTGAAGCGGTTGAAGAAAGACCGACCGCTGCCCTGGAAGCAAGGTAGGGTAAAATATTCGGACTGAATCAACGGAAGGGCGGAAATTGATATTTGAAAATATATTAATAACTCGAGAAGTATTATTTTTAGCAAGAAATTACTCTTATTAATTTGCATTTAGAATTTCAAAACCTTTCTGATTTTAAAGCCAAAATGCCACGTTTCCATTTAAAAAAAAGTTATTTTTTATCGTGGCCCCCATATTAAAATTGGAAACTCAAGTTTTTTTCTTAAATACAATCGAGAAGAATTTGCCCTACAACTTTGCTCTTGGATTTGCGAGACTATCTATTAAAATTAAAAAGTTAGCCTACACTAAACATTAAACGACTAGTACAAGAATACAACTGCTGTAGAAAGTATGTGAAATTCTTCTAAGGACAAAAAGATTATTAAGGGGCAAAAAATTCGATTTTTTGATTTTTTGTAAAAAGATTGTCCTAGAGCAAACAAAAGAAGAAATCAATTTTTTAATTTTGTAGCGATAATTTTGGGAGGGAGGGGGAACAGTAGCCCCCCTAAATATTAAAGTATCAAAAAAATATTATGATATTCGGATTTTACTATCAATGATGAGCTATATTGCTTTAACAGAAATATTTTATTGCCCCCCGTTAAATAAATAAAAGTGTACCAATTTTCAATTTTCAAAAATTCACAGAGGGCGTCACAGTGAAATTATAGCAATGCGCAAAATAACAAATTGTAGAAGATTCTCAGCTCTATCAGCTTACAAAGTTTAAACAAAAACGTGTGGGCAGTTTTTGAGAAATATTTCATTGAAAAATTCCAAAATTTTGGAGTGATGTCATTGCGATCGTTTTTATATTTTCAAAATTAATGATATTTCATGGTATAGTACCCTTAAAGGGCTACCAAACAAGATGTAGTTGATCCCAGTCAAACAGCTGGTTTTTGAGTAAATGGGCGTTAAAGTCGAAATTTTCAAAAATTCGTAGCGGTCGCCATGTTGAAGCTAGAGAGTTCGGTAAAAAAACGTTTGATTTGTTCTAAGGCCTTCTATAATTTCCACTATTCCAATTTCCAAAATTCCGTTTCTGAAAAAAATGCTACCAAAAAAACATGTCTAACTTCCGCTTCCGGTTTCGGATTCTTTTTAAAAGCTTATTTTCTCGATGAATTTTTGATATAGCTCTGCATTCCAATTTTCACCAAAATCGAAGTACGAGTTCGAGAGATATCAGCGAATTGACGTACCGTTCACGAACGCATTCGTAAAAATGAGCGAAACACTTCGCCTGGACTTTCCTATACTTATAAATTAACATTGTTTTATATTTTCCAACACTTTTGATGTACACCTGTCTAGACCCGGCTAGTAAAAGTAAACAGCGTTTATAAAAACTTCAAGCGTGAAGAGCGTAACTTAAACGTACCATTACCACGCTGGCTCCGCCTGCAACTGAGTACAATATGTAAAACAGCCGAACTGAAATGAACCGGAGGCACGAGTAAGGAAGCGTGTTGATGTTTGAAAATGTATTAATAACACGAGAAGTAGTATTTTTAGCAAGAAATTACTCTTATTAATTTGTATTTAGAATTTTAAAACCTTTCTGATTTTAAAGCCAAAATGCCACGTTTCCATTAAAAAAAAAGTTATTTTTTACCATGGCCGCCATATTAAAATTGGAAACTCAAGTTTTTTTCTTAAAAACAATCGAGAAGAATTTGCCCTACAACTTTGCTCTTGGGTTTGCGAGTCTATCTATTAAAATAAAAAAGTTAGCCTACACTGAACATTAAACGACTAGTACAAGAATACAACTGCTGT
Organism: Ctenicera cuprea; assembly: GCA_958336395.1. Lineage (NCBI taxonomy): Eukaryota > Metazoa > Arthropoda > Insecta > Coleoptera > Elateridae > Ctenicera > Ctenicera cuprea. Next base: position 33,759 of record OY284496.1, on the reverse strand, counting down.
AGAAAGTATGTGAAATTCTTCTAAGGACAAAAAGATTATTAAGGGGCAAAAAATTCAATTTTTTGATTTTTTGTAAAAAGATTCTCCTAGAGCAAACAAAACAAAAAACAAGATTTTTAATTTTTTATCGAAAAAATTTGGGGGGAGGGGAAACAGTAGCCCCCCTAAATATGAAATTATCGAAAAAATATTATGATATTCGGATTTTGCTATCAATTATGAGCTATTTTGCTTTAACAGAAATATTTTATTGCCCCCCGTTAAATAAATAAAGGTACCAATTTTCAAAAAATCACAGAGGGCGTCACAGTGAAATTATAGCAACGAGCAAAAAACAAAATTGTAGCAGATGCCTATCTCTATCAGCTTAAAAAGTTTAAACAAAAACGTGTGAGCAGTTTTTGAGAAATTTTTTTTTGAAAAATTCCAAAATTTTGGAGCGATGTCATTGCGATCGTTTTTATATTTTCAAAATTAATGATATTTCATGGTATAGTACCCTTGAAGGGCTACCAAACAAGATGTAGTTGATTCCAATCAGATAACTGGTTTTTGAGTAAATGGGCGTTAAAGTCGAAATTTTCAAAAATTGGTAGCGGCCGCCATGTTGAAGCTAGAGAGTTCGGTAAAAAATCATTTGATTTGTCCTAAGGCCTTCTTTAATCTCCACTATTAAAATTTCCAAAATTCCGTTTCTGAAAAAAATGCTACCAAAAAAACATGTCTAACTTCCGCTTCCGGTTTCGGATTCTTTTTAAAAGCTTATTTTGTCGATGCATTTTTGATATACCTCCTCATTCCAAAGCACATCGAAATCGGTCCAGCCGTTCCGGAGATATGAGCGTTACCCACACACAGACACACCCACAGCCAGACATTTTTTAAAAACCACTTTTTTAGGATCCTGGAAGCCCAAAACATGTATTTCCGTCAAAATCTCGATTTTGAAAATTTGCATGAAATCAATACTGAAAGTATAGGAAAGTAAAAACAAGAAAAGTGGGGGGAAAACATAGATGTGCTGAGACACTTTTTTATTAATCGTTTTGTCCCGCATATATCTAGTTCTAGTTGAACAGAGTTCCCTTAGTTGGGAATTTGTTTTTGGTGAGAAAATCTTTTGAAATAAAATACCATTTTTTAAGTTCTTTGAATACATCCACCGAGGCCAGACTTAACCCCTTTAATTAGCAATTCTTAATTGCAGTGAACATATTGATTTATTATAACTACAAAGTATTTATACAGAATTTAACAATAATAATACATTGAAATACAAGTTGTGCTAATAAATTGTCATATAAAACCAATAAATTATGGAAAATTTACATGTGTAGTTTCATTGTACTGTAAAATGCATTTAATATAATAATAATTTTAAAACGCACTTGTTACCTACTAAAAATCACATGTCTGCACCCTGTTCCTTAAAATATATTTCCACTTCTTTTATTAGTGGAAACTGGAAATTTGTTAAAGCCCCACAGACTTGCCATATTTTTGTTGATACATGCATCAGATTTTGAGGAATAAGGCTTAAAATCTTGTATGCTTTGCAACGACGAATTGCTCGCTCTACATGTATCCTAGCACGAGCTATATTCCTTGTTTGAATAATTTGTTCTTCTGTGAACTGTGGTTGCCACAAAAATGGCGGAATGTTCAGTGACACACCAGCAGGTAAAATATCACTAATAAGGAAACCCTTATCTGCAAGTATTAGGTCTCCAGGTTCAAAGACACTGAGGACACCGCACTCTTGTACAATTACCTTATCGGATGTCGAACCTGGATAGAGTGGACTAATATAAGTTACCACTCCATTGGGTGCTACACCAATAAGTCCTTTCAGTGTGTTTCTGTGCTTGTAGTGGCTGTACGTTTCTCTTTTATTTTGTAGCGAACACGGAATTTCAGAGAAAACTTCCGTACAGTCTATAACCATCCTCGTGTTAGGAAAAAAAGAAAAACAGTTCGGCAAACAAGCTTTATTATTGATTCTTGATGGGACAGACGACATTAACTTGCAAAATATAACTTCATGCAGTAAATGTAACCAGGTAATAAAAATGTTCGTAATTGTCGCTGTAGAACAATTGAATCGTAGAGCCAAGTCTTTGTGTGGAGGGTTTTGCCGCAGTTTGTATAAAGTAAGAAACAGTTGATCTTCTTGGTTGACACAATCTACGTTCCAACCTAGGTAGTAATTTTTTTCAATGTTCTCCAACAAATGGAAAAGGCTTAAAAAAATAGTTTTATTTGGCAGTCCAGTATACAACACAACTAGATCTTCTTTATTTTCTATATGTTTAAAAGAAAAAGAAGTTTCTAACTTCTGCAATCTTTTTGTTACATCGTTCAATTCTTTCTGCAGCAACATATTCTCGGCTTCCGTTAGTACACTACTTGTCGAGGAAGATGACGATGGCTGATCTTTTACAGCACTACTTGCGGATGACAGACGTCTTCTAATTGAACTGGTTCCTGAACAAGCACCTTATTAGTTCTTCTGTGAAACAAAACGTGACTTTAGTAAATTTTATTTTACACAACCCACTTATAACTTACTTTGCTTTTTTTTTGCCAGGTGGAGAAGGAAACTCTAGTCTTCGGGTTACATTATGCTCGAATATTGTTGGCCCGTTGTTCTTTAACCCATCTTTAAAATGGCAACTGCACAATCTCGAACCATTATTGGGTTCTCTGTCTGCTCTCCTAAATGCAAAAAGTTACAAAAATACTGAGTAACGTCCTAAAAACTTAAAAATCTGATATTTAAAAAGTATCAACATAACCTAGTTTTTACCTTGTAAGTTTTATCCACCGTCGCCTTTCCGCTGGATCCTTTGGAAACGTAAAAAACTTGCACGTATGTTTTTCATTATAGTGCTTGCAATCTGGCGCAAAACACATCATTTTTAATGCACAAAATTACGTTTTATTTAAAAAAACAGAAGTTCAATGTTCGTAAACCTTAAGCTACACGCATTACACGGCTCCTTAATGAACTCTGTAAATAAAGCTCAGAATTGACTGTCACACTTGCAAGCCCGTTACCGTGCAAGTTGTTTGGATCGCAGAGTGGTTGCTAACAGGTCTAACTACGTCACACTAAATGCGTCTCGAGCCATCGAATGTGCGACAAAACGGAGAATTTTTAAATCGTAAAATAATTCGAATGATTTTTGGTTATCGCTCGATATATTTCAGTAATCGAATTGATAGATGATTTTCGTTCAAACTATCCCATCACTAGCAGACACAGCAAGGTGGTTTATATGATTTACTCTACATCTGCACGCCATGGAATGTGCTGACAAAACGGAAAAGTTTAACATCGCAAAATCATTCGAATGATTTTTGGTAATCGCTCGAGATATTTCGGTAATAGAATAAATAAATGATTTTCATTCGAACTATTCCAACATAGGCATGTAACCACTTAAAAACGCGCCCTTTTAAGACAAAGCCAATGGTGTTTGGTATTTGACAATTGGACCGCTGTAGCTCACGCAAAAACACATTTTTTGAAATTTGTCAAAATAGCCATATCTCCGTCAAATCAAATACCAACATAGGCATGTAACCACTTAAAAACGCGTCTGTTCGAGACAAAGCAAACGGTGTTTGGTATTTAAAGATTGGACTACTGTAGCTCACGCAAACACACATTTTTTGAAATTTGTCAAAATAGCCATATCTCCGTCAAATCAAATACCAACATAGGCATGTAACCACTCAAAAGACGCGTCTCTTCGAGACAAAGCCAACGGTGTTTGGTATTGAAAGATTGCACTACTGTAGCTCACGCAAACACACATTTTTTGAAATTTGTCAAAATAGCCATATCTCCGTCAAATCAAATACCAACATAGGCATGTAACCACTCAAAAGACGCGTTTCTTCGAGACAAAGCCAATGGTGTTTGGTATTTGAATATTGGACCACTGTAGCTCACGCAGACACATTTTTTGAAATTTGTAAAATAGCCATATTTCCGTCAAATCAAATACCAACATAGGCATGTAACCACTCAAAAGGCGTGTCTTTTCAAGACAAAGCCAATGGTGTTTGGTATTTGACAATTGGACTTATGGTTACTGTTTATATTAATTATAAATAACTTGTTTGGCAGTAACGTTTAATTCATGGGCATAATCTTTACCACATAAGTACGTATTACCATTACATGTGTTTTACTGACGTCTAGCGGTTAATTTTAAAAACATTAAAAAAAATTTTTTTAATTGGTTTAAAACATTGCTAATATAATACAGAACATTAGTCCTGCCAGCTATTGGATAACTACTATACTAATATATTAAATTTTTTTTTATTTTAAACGTTGAAAAGTATAATTATGGACTTATGGTTACTGTTTATATTAATTATAAATAACATAATTAGCAGTAACGTTTAATTCATGGGCATAATCTTCACCACATAAGTATTAACATTACATCCGGTTTACTGACGTCTAGCGGTTAATTTTAAAAACATCAAAAGAAATTTCTTTAATTGGTTTAAAACATTGCTAATAAAATACAGAACATTAGTCCTGCCAGCTATTGAATAACTACTATACTAAGATTTGATTTTTTTTTATTTTAAACGTTGAAAAGTATAATTATAGACTTATGGTTACTGTTTATATTAATTATAAATAACCTGATTGGCAGTAACGTTTAATTCATAGGCATAATCTTTACCACATAAGTATTAACATTATATACGGTTTACTGACGTCTAGCGGTTAATTTTAAAAACATTAAAACAAAAATCTTTAATTGGTGTAAAACATTGCTAATAAAAATCAAATTATTAGTCCTGCCACCTTTTGAATAACTACTATACTAAGATATTATTTTTTTTTATTTTAAACGTTGAAAAATATATTTATGGACTTATAGTTACTGTTTATATTAATTATAAATAACTTGATTTACAGTAACGTTTAATTCATAGGCATAACAATGATGTAATGAAGACTGGTGTTTGCACTCTATTCGATTATTTTCATCCTCAAACTTTGACAATCTCAGGGCTCTTTGTAAGTTTTATCAACAGATGGCGCAGCTGTAAACGTCATTTTTATTTTAAAATAAATTTGAAAAGTAAGAAGTGGTTTTATTTATTTATTATCACGGTAATATTCTAAGCAAAAAATGCCAAAATACTGTTGTTTGTGCGGCCTATCAAAGGGCGATAACAAAACCTTATCATTATTTGCTGTTCCCAAGGTGAATTTAGCTATTTTGTTTACCTATGATTGCTAATTTTGATGGAATTACAGACTAAAACAGAACGCGAGAATTGGAGTCGAAATTTTAAAAGAAAAATTCCCGAAAATAGTTTTATTTATAGTAGGCATTTTAATGACACCATTCAAATTAAACATAAAAGGCGGATACTCCTTAATAAAGAAAATTTGGGTGACTAGTTTGTCCCATATTGTTGGTTGTTGGTATTTTGTGGATTATGCCTTTTTTCAACTAAAAACCACCACAAAAATAACTACAATATAAACTTACGTAAAAATGCTGGATAAATGTTTCACTTACTTGCATATTTCATTAATAAAAGTAAGAACGAAATTAACTAGTTAACCTAACCTTAATAAATAAATGTTGTGCACATGTTCAAAAAGCGCCAAATTTGAAATATACTTTAAATTTGAAGTTTTAAGAGCGCCATCTATGCGCAAATCTTCTAAAGAGCCCTGAGATTGTCAAACTCGGAGGATGAATTTTATATATGGCAAAAAGTGAAAGTTGAAGCACCACACTCTTTATACATCACTGCTACACTGATAACGTTTTTCCATTTTAACGCACAGTGAAGGTTTATGTTCTGTGAATGAAGGTGCGTCATCCTTGTGAAAGTGCTAAATTTCTTTTGCTGTTCCTCGATGAACAGTGCCAGGGTATTTTATCAAAATTGAAATATTCAGAACCAGTTAACCACTAAAACATCAATATGGGAAAAGGTTTTAATAACTATATGTGTAAAAAATTCTTTCATCCAGCATCCAGGGACAACTTGAAAAGAGTAAGTTTTAAATATTTTCATTTTATATTCATTCTTATATTGTTATAACCCTACATAAACATTATGAGTAACATAAATCTTGTAGGTATGGATGGCCGAACAGAAAGCAGATGCGTACAAAAAAAAGCAAGAAGAGTTGCGGCAACAGTACGAAAAAGAACAAGACCTACACGACAACAAAGCAATGTTAAGCAAGGACAGCAAAGATAAATTAAGTATAAGTTTCATGTATGAGCCCCCACCTGGTGCAAGGAAGGAGCGTGACCGCGAAGATGCCGAACCAGAATATAAATTTGAGTGGCAACGAAAATACAATGCACCTCGTGAAAGCTACTGTAAAGGAGATCAGGAGATTAGGGATCAGCCTTTTGGTATTCAAGTTCGTAATGTTCGTTGCATTAAGTGCCATAAATGGGGACACATTAATACAGGTAATTTAACTTTGCATTTTCAGGTTTCGATTATATAAATTAAATAGAATTTTAAATTAACTAAATTTGCTTATGTTTAAAGATAAAGAATGTCCGATGTACAGTTTATCAATGAGTGCAGCTCGATCGTTAGAAGCAGCACCAATATTAGATCAAAAATCGTTGGTACAACAAATGTTGGATGATGGTTTGGCTCTCAAAAAGCAACACTTAAATATTTCAGAATCGGCAAGGCATAATCTTTTAGTGGAAGATAATGATCAAAATGATGAAACTACTTTTATACAGTCTCTTACAAAGAAACAGAAAAGAGCATTACTAAAGTATGTTAATTTTGAAATGGTTTAAATTTAAAAGTTTCTAACATTTAATTTTCCAGAAAATTAGAAAAAATAGAAAAGAAATCTAAGAAGGAAAAGAAGCGAAGATTGAAGAAAGAAGCTCAAGATAGTGACACTATGCCAGATTCTGACGATGATCGAAAAAAGAAATTCCGTACAAAACAAAAAAGAAATAAAGAATACAGAAGTTATTCCCGAAGTTGTGACGGAGAGTTTCCGAAAAAAAGCAAATTGAGGTATGAAGATTGTCGATCACATATGAAGCGATAAATTTGATGTTTGAATTAGGTTTTATGTTTAATAAACATAGTGTTAAGATAGGATTTATGTTCTGTTAATTGTAGGGCAGTTGTTTTGTCTTTATAGAAGTAAGGGTAGAGTGTGAAAAAAGTTCTTCTGTTATGTAATACATGTAGAATTAATTTAATAAAGAAGTGATTGAAAAAAGTTTTTTATTTTGGTTATTCCTATTATAAATTCAATTTTGCCATGTTTACATGTAGGAGCAGAGCAAATATTTACATTGTTTATACTCGGTGAGGTAACTTCAGATTTGGAGCCCGAGGCAAGAAACTAAAAGCCCCCTCTTCTTCCTCCCATGGCAGAATTGATTGGCGAAAAGCTGTAAAACCTGCTGCATGTGAAAAATGTTTGAAGATAACCTCAAATAGAAATAGAACAAAAAAAACTTATTGGATGCATTAAGTATTTGTTTATTGTTCCATTGAAATATTTAAAAATTATTTTTACCGTATTAGTTAAAAATTATCAACAGCAATACCACATGTGAATTAAAAATTATCGATACTGATGTGTATCTTGCACATAACTACGAACAAAGGCTGCTAATCAAAATTAAAATTTTTGCATTTTTGTTTAATAAACCAACGACTATAAATAAATTTTGTTTAAGTGATGTTTATTGTAAATTTAAAAAACCTATATAGGTACTGGGTGTTAATTTATGCCTGTACAGCACATTACTTTGTTATTTGAAATAGAACAAGCTGTTGCATTTTCATATTCTACATTTGATTATTGATCTAAAAGTGTGAAGGTATTACCATTTTAAAATTAGTGGTTTTCGAGTTACATGACGTTTATCAAAATTTTTGATCTAAGTGTGGACTAATATTAATTAATTAATATTTGAGATAGAGAGATGTAAAGTGAAGTGGTAGTATCTATGCTGATATTTTTTCCGGGGAAAAATTCGACTTTTTTATTTTTATAGAAAGGTTCTTTGAAAACGAAAGGAATAATTCGTTCAGCAACAATTGAATGCAAAGGGGAAATCTACCCTCTTGCCCCCAACTTTGCTGTACCTGAAAATTAAGTTGAGAACTTTATTTCAATAACTTGTGTATTTGCGGGAGCTGCAGCGATCCAATCTCAAAAACCTGACAGCATTGGCTTTGTCTCGATAAGGCGCGTCTTTTAAGTGCATATGCCTATGTTGGTGTTGGTATACCAGAGATATGTCCATTTTGGAAAATTTCATACAAATGTGTAATTGCAGGAACTGCAATCCAATCAGCAAAAACCTTACAGCATTGGCTTCGGCATCTGCCGAAAATGAACAAACGGTGTGCAAAATTAAAGAAAAATGCGAAAATTGCGGACTTGATTTGGACAGTGATGCAGAAGATGATCTTAAAAACGTCGGTTGTGATAACTGTCCAAGATGGTTTCATCTTAAATGCACGAAGTTTTTAGGCCTTGCCTATGAGGAAGTAATAAACGAGAAATTTTCTTGCAATTTTTGTTAATGTACCCCTTTTAAGAAAGTTAATAGTTACCTGTATCAGATTTGTTCTACTAACCTATAACTTTCAATGTATCAAGAATTTTAATCATTTATTATTAAAAGATTTAAAGTAGCATTAAATCAGATAAATTAAGATTGTGTCAGGGGATGAATTTAATAATTAGAAAAACAAAACTACAAGTAACACCAATTCGCACTTCATAAAAAGAGACCAGGATCACAGCTATGCAAAGAGTGGTTCAAATATTTATTTTTATAAGTAAATTGTATACAGTTTTCGATTGAGATTTTCGCCAGTTGCTATCAGGATCACAGAAGTGGTAAGAGAAATTATAAGAATTTATTTTTCCGAATCAATTTCTTAACATTTCGGCTCACAATTTAACCAGTTGGTATCAGGATCACAGAAGTGGGGAAAGGTCTTCCAAAAAGCTATATTTTTGACAAATTTCTGAGTTTCGCAATTTGAATTCTGACCAGGATCACAGAAATGCAAAGAGTGGTTCAAATATTTATTTTTATAAGTAAGTTGTATAAAGTTTTCGATTGAGATTTTCACCAGGTGCTATCAGGATCACAGAAGTGGTAAGAGAAATTATAAGAATTTATTTTTCCGAATCAATTTCTTAATATTTCGGCTCACAATTTAACCAGTTGGTATCAGGATCACAGAAGTGGGGAAAGGTCTTCCAAAAAGCTATATTTTTGACAAATTTCTGAGTTTCGCAATTTGAATTCTGACCAGGATCACAGAAATGCAAAGAGTGGTTCAAATATTTATTTTTATAAGTAAGTTGTATAAAGTTTTCGATTGAGATTTTCACCAGGTGCTATCAGGATCACAGAAGTGGTAAGAGAAATTATAAGAATTTATTTTTCCGAATCAATTTCTTAATATTTCGGCTCACAATTTAACCAGTTGGTATCAGGATCACAGAAGTGGGGAAAGGTCTTCCAAAAAGCTATATTTTTGACAAATTTCTGAGTTTCGCAATTTGAATTCTGACCAGGATCACAGAAATGCAAAGAGTGTTTCAAATATTTATTTTTATAAGTAAGTTGTATAAAGTTTTCGATTGAGATTTTCACCAGGTGCTATCAGGATCACAGAAGTGGTAAGAGAAATTATAAGAATTTATTTTTCCGAATCAATTTCTTAACATTTCGGCTCACAATTTAACCAGTTGGTATCAGGATCACAGAAGTGGGGAAAGGTCTTCCAAAAAGCTATATTTTTGACAAATTTCTGAGTTTCGCAATTTGAATTCTGACCAGGATCACAGAAATGCAAAGAGTGGTTCAAATATTTATTTTTATAAGTAAGTTGTATAAAGTTTTCGATTGAGATTTTCACCAGGTGCTATCAGGATCACAGAAGTGGTAAGAGAAATTATAAGAATTTATTTTTCCGAATCAATTTCTTAATATTTCGGCTCACAATTTAACCAGTTGGTATCAGGATCACAGAAGTGGGGAAAGGTCTTCCAAAAAGCTATATTTTTGACAAATTTCTGAGTTTCGCAATTTGAATTCTGACCAGGATCACAGAAATGCAAAGAGTGTTTCAAATATTTATTTTTATAAGTAAGTTGTATAAAGTTTTCGATTGAGATTTTCACCAGGTGCTATCAGGATCACAGAAGTGGTAAGAGAAATTATACGAATTTATTTTACCGAATAAATTTGTTAACATTTCGGCGAACAATTTAACCAGTTGGTATCAGGATCACAGAAGTGAGGAAAGGTATCCAAAAAGCTATATTTTTAACAAATTTCCGAGCTTCGCAATTTGAATTCTGGCCAGGATCACAGAAATGCAAAGAGTTGTTTAAATATTTATTTTTATAAGTAAATTGTATAAAGTTTGCGATTGAGAATTTCAAAAGTTGCTATCAGGAAGACAGAAGTGGTAAGAGAAATTATAAGAATTTATTTTTCCCAACCAATATCTTAACATTTCGGCTCACAATTTAACCAGTCGGTAGCAGGACCACAGAAGTGGGGAAAGGTCTTCCACAAACCTATATAAATGACAAATTTCCGATTTTCGCAATTTGAATTCTGACCAGAATCACAGAAATGCGAAGAGTGGTTCAAATCTTTATTTTTTATAAGAAACCTATATAAAGTTTTTGATTGAAATTTTTAACAGTTGCTTACAGGACCACAGAAGGCGTAGGAGAACTTATAAGAATTTATTTTTCCGAATAAATTTCTTAACATTTCAACTTACAATTTAGCCAGTTGGTATCAGGACCACAGAAGTGGGGAAAGGTCTTCCACAAAGCTATATTTTTGACAAATTTCCGAGTTTCGCAATTTGAATTCTGACCAGGATCATAGCAATGCAAAGAGTGGTTGAAATCTTTATTTTTATAAGTAAATTGTATAAAGTTTTCGATTGAGATGTTCACCAGTTGCTATCAGGATCACAGAAGTGGTAAGAGAAATTATAAAAACTTATTTTTCTGAATAAATTTCATAACATTTCGGCTCACAATTTAACCACTTGGTATCAGGACCACAGAAGTGGGGAAAGATCTTTCACAAAGCTATATTTTTGATAGATTTCCGAGTTTCGCAATTTGAATTCTGACCAGGATCACAGAAATGCAAAGAGTGGTTCAAATCCTTATTTCTATAAGTTAATTGTATAATGTTTTTGATTGAGATTTTCACCAGTTTGCTATCAGAATCACAGAAGTGGTAAGAGAAATTATAAGAATTCCGAATAAATTTCTTAACATTTCAGCTCACAATTTAACCAGTTGGTATCAGGACCACAGAACTGGGAAAAGATCTTTGACAAAGCTATATTTTTGATAGATTTCCGAGTTTCGCAATTTGAATTCTGACCAGGATCACAGAAATGCAAAGAGTGGTTCAAATCCTTATTTCTATAAGTTAATTGTATAATGTTTTTGATTGAGATTTTCACCAGTTTGCTATCAGAATCACAGAAGTGGTAAGAGAAATTATAAGAATTCCGAATAAATTTCTTAACATTTCAGCTCACAATTTAACCAGTTGGTATCAGGACCACAGAACTGGGAAAAGATCTTTGACAAAGCTATATTTTTGACAAATTTCCGAGTTTCGCAATTTGAATTCTGACCAGGATCACATAAGTGCAAAGAGTGGTTCAAATCTTTATTTTCATAAGTAAATTGTATAAAGTTTTCGATTGAGATTTTCACCAGTTGGTATCAGGATCACAGAAGTGGTAAGAGAAATTATAAGAATTTATATTTCCGAATAAATTTCTTAACATTTCGGCTCACAATTTAACCAGTTGGTATCAGGACCACAGAAGTGGGAAAAGGTCTTACACCAAGCTATATTTTTGACAAATTTCCGAGTTTCGCAATTTGAATTCTGACCAGGATCACAGAAATGCAAAGAGTGTTTCAAATCTTTATTTTTATAAGTAAATTGTATAAAGTTTTTGATTGAGATTTTCACCAGTTGCTATGTAACCACTTAAAAGACGCGCCTTTTCAAGACAAAGCCAATGGTGTTTGCTATTTGACAATTGGACCGCTATAGCTCACGGAAAAACACATTTTTTGAAATTTGCCAAAATAGCCATATCTCCGTCAAATTAAATACCAACATAGGCATGTAACCACTTAAACAACGCGCATTTTCAAGCAAAGCCAATGGTGTTTGGTATTTGACAATTGGACCGCTGTAGCTCACGCAAAAACACATTTTTTGAAATTTGCCAAAATAGCCATATCTCCGTCAAATCAAATACCAACATAGGCATCCCGATTTGCCATGTCAGTTTCGTTTTTGAATAATAAAGCGTTAAACTCGGTTAATCCCAAATTTAAAAACAAAATTGTAGCAGCTGCAATTTTGAACGTAGAAGGTTCCGGATAAAAACATTTTCTTTGCCCTAAGGTTTCCTATCAGATTTTGTTTTTTAATTCAGAATTCGTTTTTCCCGAAAAATAGTTTCGAAAAATACGGTTTCGCATTGTTTAACGATTAACGTTTGATCTACATTCCAAAGCCCATTGAAATCGGACCATCCGTTTGGAAGTTACGGGACGCACACACCCACCTACACAACCATCCACCCACCTAGAGAGCTGGAGTTCCAAAACATGTATTTCCGTCAAAATCTCTATTTAGAATATTTTCATAAAATCAATACTTCCCTATACTGGAAGTATAAAAAGTAAAAGCGTTTTCTGATTCATTCAGAATTTATGAAAAATAAAATTCATTTTTAAATATTATACACATCTCTAATTTGCATATTATTTCCTAGATGTAAAAACGCATCTTTTAATAAGGTTAGATAAAAGTTGAAGAAGTTTCCTGAAAACAAAACACCTGTTGGAAACGTTACATAAACATAATCCGCTTTTTTCATTGGCCTTGCCTGACATAATTATACACACAACTTGTATATAATATAATACCTTTGTTCCGAGAATTTAGTACCTACATCGTATCACTTCTTATATGGTGTTAAAACGTTTCACATGTAAAGTGCTGTGTTTATTTGTTATAAAGCTTAAAGGAAAACGCCTATTTAAATTCTAACACTTCTCAGGATAATTGTGAAAATCTTAAAACAGGTAAATGTAAAAATATCATAGTTGTAACAAGGTTCTTAACTTAAAACTTTACCGGCAGTAGATTTAAATTAAGACTTATCTGCTTTGATTTATAGTTTTCGGTACCTAATTTTATTGATTTCTTCTGCAGTTTTAATCGGGAGGAAGGAAATTCTTTTGGTTGTCCAAATATGCAAGAATCCCAATCCAAGTAACCCTGGAAGAATAAACTGATGCTTTCTTTGCCCGTATGACTTCCACTGCGTATTAAGGTATTAAGGTAAGAAATTTAATTTGTTGTTGGTAACGTTTCGAAAATGCTTCTATTACAGAGGCATGGTTTCAGTTGTAAGGAAACTGTGAAAATGTTTATTTTTTCAGAAAATACAGCATGTTTCATTTATTTTGGGTTACATACAGGGTGTTTCTCAAAGGTCTGGCGTGAAATTAAGCAGGAATGTTTAAATTCTAAATGATTTAGTTCAACTTTTTTACGATACATAAAAATTGCGGAGTTATAGCGTTCGGAAGGGGCTTCAGCTGTATAACCTCTACAGCTACGTAACTCGGCATGTTAAATTTGATGGTACAGTAACTCATAAGCCTAAAATATAAAATATTTATGAAAATATAAAAAGCCATAGTGTTTGTCCAAGTTCAAATAAAGTGCCTTTGTTCGTTTTTTGCAAAATGCTGATTTGGTTGAATAATTGTTGAAAGCATGAAAGTAAATCACGTAATAGTGCGATGTTCTTGTATCGTATTTCATTTCTGTTTTTTGTAGTTTATATAATTTTCTGGAATTTTTTGTAGATATCAGAGCCGTAACAAATTTATGCGTTCACTTGGCTTTAAATACCCATACCAATTATTTAAAAATATAAAAGAAATTAAATAAACAACAGGCCATACTTTTTATTTCTGTTTCTAGTAATGATATGATGAAACTATTTTTTTCTTGCTTTTTAAATTAGCTATTTCAACAACGGGGCGATTATGTGAGGGGGAGGGAGCTATAAAGACCATACCTCTCCCCCAAGCGTTCCCGGTCGGTGCTAAATGTAGGTGCGCTGCATAACAGAATAATGTTTTTTAGAATATTATTTGTAGTTTTTCTTTATTTATCAATTCCAGCTTTACTTCGTTAAAGTCCATATTTAATGAGTATCTGTATATAAAATACTTAATCACTTTAACAATTTCTATTTATTTAAACCTTATACGTATTTCAGCATGTTAACATGCCATTGTCAAAGGTTATATGAAGGTAAACAGTTAGCGTTGTTATAGCAATAGAACTTTTTTACTTATCTTGGTAATCGTCTGCAGATGACTTGATTTCTTATTCCAAAATGTCCAGTAGAGGAGAATTTAACAGATCAATTTGCTCATTCATTAACGGCACAGTTTTTAAATGTTTGTGAATTTCAAAAGCTTCTAGTATATCTAATTTACGTTTATCATCACAAAAGTGTAAACATTTTATGGTGTTATTAGATGTCATTGAATGATTTTGTTCTAGTAAGTGTTTAGCGTAGTTGGATTTATGTGGGTGTTTGTATTTGTAACAACGTACGTGTTCTTTATACCTAATATCAAAATTTCTAATAGTCTGGCCTATATAAACCGAATTACAATGCGAGCAATTTAATTTGTAAATGCCTGATTTTAACAAATCGTCTGTTTTTGATTTTGCATTAAACAAAGTATTTAAGATGTTCCTAGTTATATAAATAAAATTTTTTTTTTTCAGAACAAATTGCTAAAATTATAAACAAAACAAATAAATATAAAGTAAGCTTTAAAACAACTAGTTATATAAATAAAATTTTTTTTTAACATAAAATTTACACTAGAAACTGAACAAAATAAGTCCATTAACTTTTTAGATTTAAACATAAAAATTAATTCAACTAATAAATTTGAGTACTCAGTTTATAGAAAACCTACACAAACAGACATTACAATACCACACGATTCTTGTCACCATAAAACACATAAATTAGCAGCATACAGGTCCCTGATACATAGGGCTTTGACGGTCCCTTTAGATGAAATTAATTATAATAGAGAAATTTCAATTATTAAACAAATTGCATACAGTAATGGTTATAATACTAAACTTATTGATACATTAATTAAAGAAAAAGATTATAAATTAGCCATTCAAAAAATTTATCCGAATATCCTAACTTCGTTCGATACAATTAAATATGCTTCGATCCCATATTTTGGTGAGAAATCAGAACAAATTGCTAAAATTATAAACAAAACAAATAAATATAAAGTAAGCTTTAAAACAACTAGGAACATCTTAAATACTTTGTTTAATGCAAAATCAAAAACAGACGATTTGTTAAAATCAGGCATTTACAAATTAAATTGCTCGCATTGTAATTCGGTTTATATAGGCCAGACTATTAGAAATTTTGATATTAGGTATAAAGAACACGTACGTTGTTACAAATACAAACACCCACATAAATCCAACTACGCTAAACACTTACTAGAACAAAATCATTCAATGACATCTAATAACACCATAAAATGTTTACACTTTTGTGATGATAAACGTAAATTAGATATACTAGAAGCTTTTGAAATTCACAAACATTTAAAAACTGTGCCGTTAATGAATGAGCAAATTGATCTGTTAAATTCTCCTCTACTGGACATTTTGGAATAAGAAATCAAGTCATCTGCAGACGATTACCAAGATAAGTAAAAAAGTTCTATTGCTATAACAACGCTAACTGTTTACCTTCATATAACCTTTGACAATGGCATGTTAACATGCTGAAATACGTATAAGGTTTAAATAAATAGAAATTGTTAAAGTGATTAAGTATTTTATATACAGATACTCATGTAGTTTTTCTGTTTATGTTTTTAAACTTTTAATAATAATAACTTCGAAATAGAACAATTATTGCAGATATAGATAATCACGATCAAGCTCTGTTGTTCCTACAAAACCACCTGTTTATTTTGAATTTGTCTTTGATAATAACGTATACACGTTGAAATACGTATAAGACTAAAATAAATGCTTGTGGAAATTATTAATTGGTTTATCTATAATATATTAACCTTTACAGACCCAACTGCGTATTATTTCAATGTAGATTGTTAGTTACTAGTTTAATCATGCTAGGAATGGAATTTATTGTTCTGAAGGTATTCTATAGTCTTACATTTACTACACTGGTTCAAATTTTTTAAAACATTTTTATAAATTTCTTTTGTGGTGAGGTGCATTTGTACCCCAAATCAACAACTTCCTCCAAGATCTCAGGATTGGTGTGCTACCTTTGTATAAGCAAAAAAAGATAAAAACAGTACACAAATTGAATTCAATTCATGATTGCAACAAATTTGATCGTGTACAGCACTGTAAAACACAGTTTGTGAAAGATGTTCTAATTACTTGAAAAATACAGCACCCTTCCATACAAGTAACTAAATACCATTAACATATTTTGACAGCAAAGCTATCATCATCAGTGGTAAACTGACTGTGTCTGTGTCAGTTTACCACTGATGATCATAGCTTTGCTATCGAAATACGTAAATGGTATTTAGTTACTTGTATGGAAGGGTGCTGTATTTTTCAAGTGTTGTAATTTTACACTTTGAGTGTTTTGACTTCATGTTCTAATTAAATCAAATACGAAAAAAAACTAGTAATCGGAAACAAAATCTTTTGTTCAGTAAATATTCATTTTCATCTAGATAACTTTTTTCTGCTTTTATAAAAAAATAATTTTTTTCTGTGACGGGAAAAAAGTTTAACATGTTGTCTCTCTTGGCAGGTACTAAAGTATCACTTTTTATGAAATTACTTTTTTCCTTTTACCCGGGGAAAAAAGTAATTACTTTTTCCCCGGGGAAAAAAGTAATTACTTTTTTCCCGCTACAACAGCTTACTAGTTTAATAATTCAAATTCCACGTTGACCAATTTTCCGACTTTATTATATATGTTTTTCAATATATTACATTTTTTCCCGTCACAGAAAAAAATAGTGTATTATACACAGGAAAAAGTAAGATTTTAGCTCTCGGTGTGAGTGTCTCCCTCCGCTTCGCGTCGGGAGACAAACAGACACCTCGAGCTAAAATCTATTACTTTTTTCCCTTGTATAACAAATATCTATTAAGAAAACACATAAACAAAAATTCTGACCGTTTATGCAATTACCAACACTATTACCAAAGTTCATAATTGGGGCGCATTTGCACCCCACTTGATTTGGCGCATATGCAAGATTATGTTTGGCCTATGAAAGTCAAAAACTTCAACGTAGTCAAGCTGGAACTTATTTTTTTTACAATTTTAGCCAACTTTTGCTAGCAAATAAAAATATTGTTTAAATTTAAATAGTGGTGTTCATGCTCGTCTGCAAAATGCCACAAAACTTTTAAATAAAAAAATTGTGTGTGGTGCATTTTCAAAAAGTATTTGAAATTTGACTCTCTGTCTGATAGCCCTTTCCCCCCGAAACAATGAATATGACTCAAAGCCAACGGTGTTTGGTATTTAAAGATTGGACTACTGTAGCTCACGCAAACACACATTTTTTGAAATTTGTCAAAATAGCCATATCTCCGTCAAATCAAATACCAACATAGGCATGTAACCACTCAAGAGACGCGTCTCTTCGAGACAAAGCCAACGGTGTTTGGTATTTAAAGATTGGACTACTGTAGCTCACGCAAACACACATTTTTTGAAATTTGTCAAAATAGCCATATCTCCGTCAAATCAAATACCAACATAGGCGTGTAACCACTCAAAAGACGCGTCTCTTTGAGACAATAACATAATTAGCAGTAACGTTTAATTCATGGGCATAATCTTCACCACATAAGTATTAGGCGTGTAACCACTCAAAAGACGCGTCTCTTTGAGACAAAGGTAATGGTGTTTGGTATTTGAAGATTGGACCACTGTAGATCACGCAAACACATTTTTTGAAATTATCCAAAATGGCCATATCTCATTCAAATCAAATACCAACATAGGCATGTAACCACTGAAAAAACGCGTTTCTTCGAGACAAAGCTAATGGTCTTTGGTATTTGAAGATTGGACTACTGTAGCTCACGCAAACACACATTTTTTGAAATTTGTCAAAATAGCCATATCTCCGTCAAATCAAATACCAACATAGGCATGTAACCACTCAAAAGACGTGTTTCTTCGAGACAAAGCCAATGGTGTTTGGTATTTGAATATTGGACCACTGTAGATCACGTAAATACACATTTTTTGAAATTAGCCAAAATGGCCATATGTCATTCAAATCAAATACCAACATAGGCATGTAACCACTCAAAAGACGCGTTTCATCGAGGCAAAGCCAATGATGTTTGGTATTTGAAGATTGGACCACTGTAGATCACGCAAACACATTTTTTGAAATTATCCAAAATGGCCATATCTCATTCAAATCAAATACCAACATAGGCATGTAACCACTGAAAAAACGCGTTTCTTCGAGACAAAGCTAATGGTCTTTGGTATTTGAAGATTGGACTACTGTAGCTCACGCAAACACACATTTTTTGAAATTTGTCAAAATAGCCATATCTCCGTCAAATCAAATACCAACATAGGCATGTAACCACTCAAAAGACGTGTTTCTTCGAGACAAAGCCAATGGTGTTTGGTATTTGAATATTGGACCACTGTAGATCACGTAAATACACATTTTTTGAAATTAGCCAAAATGGCCATATGTCATTCAAATCAAATACCAACATAGGCATGTAACCACTCAAAAGACGCGTTTCATCGAGGCAAAGCCAATGATGTTTGGTATTTGAAGATTGGACCACTGTAGATCACGCAAACACACATTTTTTGAAATTTGTCAAAATAGCCATATCTCCGTCAAATCAAATACCAACATAGGCATGTAACCACTCAAAAGACGCGTTTCTTCGAGGCAAAGCCAATGATGTTTGGTATTTCAAGATTGGACCACTGTAGATCACGTAAATACACATTTTTTGAAATTAGCCAAAATGGCCATATCTCATTCAAATCAAATACCAACATAGGCATGTAACCACTCAAAAGACGCGTTTCTTCGAGGCAAAGCCAATGATGTTTGGTATTTGAAGATTGGACCACTGTAGATCACGCAAACACACATTTTTTGAAATTTGTCAAAAAATTCCATATCTCCGTCAAATCAAATACCAACATAGGCATGTAACCACTCAAAAGACGCGTCTCTTTGAGACAAAGCTAATGGTGTTTGGTATTTGAAGTTTGGACCACTGTAGATCACGTAAATACACATTTTTTGAAATTAGCCAAAATGGCCATATCTCATTCAAATCAAATACCAACATAGGCATGTAACCACTCAAAAGACGCGTTTCTTCGAGGCAAAGCCAATGATGTTTGGTATTTGAAGATTGGACCACTGTAGATCACGCAAACACACATTTTTTGAAATTTGTCAAAATAGCCATATCTCCGTCAAATCAAATACCAACATAGGCATGTAACCACTCAAAAGACGCGTCTCTTTGAGACAAAGCTAATGGTGTTTGGTATTTGAAGATTGGACCACTGTAGATCACGTAAATACACATTTTTTGAAATTAGCCAAAATGGCCATATCTCATTCAAATCAAATACCAACATAGGCATGTAACCACTCAAAAGACGCGTTTCTTCGAGGCAAAGCCAATGATGTTTGGTATTTGAAGATTGGACCACTGTAGATCACGTAAATACACATTTTTTGAAATTAGCCAAAATGGCCATATCTCATTCAAATCAAATACCAACATAGGCATGTAACCACTCAAAAGACGCGTTTCTTCGAGGCAAAGCCAATGATGTTTGGTATTTGAAGATTGGACCACTGTAGATCACGCAAACACACATTTTTTGAAATTTGTCAAAAAATTCCATATCTCCGTCAAATCAAATACCAACATAGGCATGTAACCACTCAAAAGACGCGTTTCTTCGAGACAAAGCCAATGGTGTTTGGTATTTGAATATTGGACTACTGTAGCTCACGCAAACACGCATTCTTTGAAATTTGTCAAAAAATTCCATATCTCCGTCAAATCAAATACCAACATAGGCATGTAACCACTCAAAAGACGCGTCTCTTTGAGACAAAGCTAATGGTGTTTGGTATTTGAAGATTGGACCACTGTAGATCACGTAAATACACATTTTTTGAAATTAGCCAAAATGGCCATATCTCATTCAAATCAAATACCAACATAGGCATGTAAGCACTCAAAAGACGCGTTTCTTCGAGGCAAAGCCAATGGTGTTTGGTATTTGAAGATTGGACCACTGTAGATCACGCAAACACACATTTTTTGAAATTTGTCAAAATAGCCATATCTCCGTCAAATCAAATACCAACATAGGCATGTAACCACTCAAAAGACGCGTTTCATCGAGGCAAAGCCAATGATGTTTGGTATTTGAAGATTGGACCACTGTAGATCACGCAAACACACATTTTTTGAAATTTGTCAAAATAGCCATATCTCCGTCAAATCAAATACCAACATAGGCATGTAACCACTCAAAAGACGCGTTTCTTCGAGGCAAAGCCAATGATGTTTGGTATTTCAAGATTGGACCACTGTAGATCACGTAAATACACATTTTTTGAAATTAGCCAAAATGGCCATATCTCATTCAAATCAAATACCAACATAGGCATGTAACCACTCAAAAGACGCGTTTCTTCGAGGCAAAGCCAATGATGTTTGGTATTTGAATATTGGACCACTGTAGCTCACGCAAACACGCATTCTTTGAAATTTGTCAAAAAATTCCATATCTCCGTCAAATCAAATACCAACATAGGCATGTAACCACTCAAAAGACGCGTCTCTTTGAGACAAAGCTAATGGTGTTTGGTATTTGAAGATTGGACTACTGTAGATCAAGTAAATACACATTTTTTGAAATTAGCCAAAATGGCCATATCTCATTCAAATCAAATACCAACATAGGCATGTAACCACTCAAAAGACGCGTCACTTCGAGACAAAGCCAACGGTGTTTGGTATTTAAAGATTGGACTACTGTAGCTCACGCAAACACACATTTTTTGAAATTTGTCAAAATAGCCATATCTCCGTCAAATCAAATACCAACATAGGCGTGTAACCACTCAAAAGACGCGTCTCTTTGAGACAATAACATAATTAGAAGTAACGTTTAATTCATGGGCATAATCTTCACCACATAAGTATTAGGCGTGTAACCACTCAAAAGACGCGTCACTTCGAGACAAAGCCAACGGTGTTTGGTATTTGAAGATTGGACTACTGTAGCTCACGCAAACACACATTTTTTGAAATTTGTCAAAATAGCCATATCTCCGTCAAATCAAATACCAACATAGGCATGTAACCACTCAAAAGACGCGTTTCTTCGAGACAAAGCCAATGGTGTTTGGTATTTGAATATTGGACCACTGTAGCTCACGCAAACACGCATTCTTTGAAATTTGTCAAAAAATTCCATATCTCCGTCAAATCAAATACCAACATAGGCATGTAACCACTCAAAAGACGCGTCTCTTTGAGACAAAGCTAATGGTGTTTGGTATTTGAAGATTGGACTACTGTAGCTCACGCAAACACACATTTTTTGAAATTTGTCAAAATAGCCATATCTCCGTCAAATCAAATACCAACATAGGCGTGTAACCACTCAAAAGACGCGTCTCTTTGAGACAATAACATAATTAGCAGTAACGTTTAATTCATGGGCATAATCTTCACCACATAAGTATTAGGCGTGTAACCACTCAAAAGACGCGTCTCTTTGAGACAAAGGTAATGTTGTTTGGTATTTGAAGATTGGACCACTGTAGATCACGCAAACACATTTTTTGAAATTAGCCAAAATGGCCATATCTCATTCAAATCAAATACCAACATAGGCATTTAACCACTCAAAAGACGCGTTTCTTCGAGGCAAAGCCAATGATGTTTGGTATTTGAAGATTGGACCACTGTAGATCACGCAAACACACATTTTTTGAAATTTGTCAAAATAGCCATATCTCCGTCAAATCAAATACCAACATAGGCATGTAACCACTCAAAAGACGCGTTTCTTCGAGGCAAAGCCAATGATGTTTGGTATTTGAAGATTGGACCACTGTAGATCACGTAAATACACATTTTTTGAAATTAGCCAAAATGGCCATATCTCATTCAAATCAAATACCAACATAGGCATGTAACCACTCAAAAGACGCGTCACTTCGAGACAAAGCCAACGGTGTTTGGTATTTAAAGATTGGACTACTGTAGCTCACGCAAACACACATTCTTTGAAATTTGTCAAAATAGCCATATCTCCGTCAAATCAAATACCAACATAGGCATGTAACCACTCAAAAGACGCGTCACTTCGAGACAAAGCCAACGGTGTTTGGCATTTAAAGATTGGACTACTGTAGCTCACGCAAACACACAATCTTTTGAAATTTGTCAAAATAGCCATATCTCCGTCAAATCAAATACCAACATAGGCGTGTAACCACTCAAAAGACGCGTCTCTTTGAGACAATAACATAATTAGCAGTAACGTTTAATTCATGGGCATAATCTTCACCACATAAGTATTAGGCGTGTAACCACTCAAAAGACGCGTCTCTTTGAGACAAAGGTAATGGTGTTTGGTATTTGAAGATTGGACCGCTGTAGATCACGCAAACACATTTTTTGAAATTAGCCAAAATGGCCATATCTCATTCAAATCAAATACCAACATAGGCATGTAACCACTGAAAAGACGCGTTTCTTCGAGACAAAGCTAATGGTCTTTGGTATTTGAAGATTGGACTACTGTAGCTCACGCAAACACACATTTTTTGAAATTTGTCAAAATAGCCATATCTCCGTCAAATCAAATACCAACATAGGCATGTAACCACTCAAAAGACGCGTCTCTTTGAGACAATAACATAATTAGCAGTAACGTTTAATTCATGGGCATAATCTTCACCACATAAGTATTAGGCGTGTAACCACTCAAAAGACGCGTCTCTTTGAGACAAAGGTAATGGTGTTTGGTATTTGAAGATTGGACCACTGTAGATCACGCAAACACATTTTTTGAAATTAGCCAAAATGGCCATATCTCATTCAAATCAAATACCAACATAGGCATGTAACCACTGAAAAGACGCGTTTCTTCGAGACAAAGCCAATGGTGTTTGGTATTTGAATATTGGACCACTGTAGCTCACGCAAACACGCATTCTTTGAAATTTGTCAAAAAATTCCATATCTCCGTCAAATCAAATACCAACATAGGCATGTAACCACTGAAAAGACGCGTTTCTTCGAGACAAAGCCAATGGTGTTTGGTATTTGAATATTGGACCACTGTAGCTCACGCAAACACGCATTCTTTGAAATTTGTCAAAAAATTCCATATCTCCGTCAAATCAAATACCAACATAGGCATGTAACCACTCAAAAGACGCGTTTCTTCGAGACAAAGCCAATGGTGTTTGGTATTTGAATATTGGACCACTGTAGCTCACGCAAACACGCATTCTTTGAAATTTGTCAAAAAATTCCATATCTCCGTCAAATCAAATACCAACATAGGCATGTAACCACTCAAAAGACGCGTCTCTTTGAGACAAAGCTAATGGTGTTTGGTATTTGAAGATTGGACCACTGTAGATCACGTAAATACACATTTTTTGAAATTAGCCAAAATGGCCATATCTCATTCAAATCAAATACCAACATAGGCATGTAACCACTCAAAAGACGCGTTTCTTCGAGGCAAAGCCAATAATGTTTGGTATTTGAAGATTGGACCACTGTAGATCACGCAAACACACATTTTTTGAAATTTGTCAAAATAGCCATATCTCCGTCAAATCAAATACCAACATAGGCATGTAACCACTCAAAAGACGCGTCACTTCGAGACAAAGCCAACGGTGTTTGGTATTTAAAGATTGCACTACTGTAGCTCACGCAAACACACATTTTTTGAAATTTGTCAAAATAGCCATATCTCCGTCAAATCAAATACCAACATAGGCATGTAACCAATCAAGAGACGCGTCTCTTCGAGACAAAGGCAACGGTGTTTGGTATTTAAGATTGGACTGCTGTAGCTCACGCAAACACACATTTTTTGAAATTTGTCAAAATAGCCCTATCTCCGTCAAATCAAATACCAACATAGGCATGTAACCACTCAAAAGACGCGTTTCTTCGAGACAAAGCCAATGGTGTTTGGTATTTGAATATTGGACCACTGTAGCTCACGCAAACACGCATTCTTTGAAATTTGTAAAAAAATTCCATATCTCCGTCAAATCAAATACCAACATAGGCATGTAACCACTCAAAAGACGCGTCTCTTTGAGACAAAGCTAATGGTGTTTGGTATTTGAAGTTTGGACCACTGTAGATCACGTAAATACACATTTTTTGAAATTAGCCAAAATGGCCATATCTCATTCAAATCAAATACCAACATAGGCATGTAACCACTCAAAAGACGCGTTTCTTCGAGACAAAGCCAATGGTGTTTGGTATTTGAATATTGGACCACTGTAGCTCACGCAAACACGCATTCTTTGAAATTTGTCAAAAAATTCCATATCTCCGTCAAATCAAATACCAACATAGGCATGTAACCACTCAAAAGACGCGTCTCTTTGAGACAAAGCTAATGGTGTTTGGTATTTGAAGATTGGACCACTGTAGATCACGTAAATACACATTTTTTGAAATTAGCCAAAATGGCCATATCTCATTCAAATCAAATACCAACATAGGCATGTAACCACTCAAAAGACGCGTTTCTTCGAGGCAAAGCCAATGGTGTTTGGTATTTGAAGATTGGACCACTGTAGATCACGCAAACACATTTTTTGAAATTAGCCAAAATGGCCATATCTCATTCAAATCAAATACCAACATAGGCATGTAACCACTGAAAAGACGCGTTTCTTCGAGACAAAGCTAATGCTCTTTGGTATTTGAAGATTGGACTACTGTAGCTCACGCAAACACACATTTTTTGAAATTTGTCAAAATAGCCATATCTCCGTCAAATCAAATACCAACATAGGCATGTAACCACTCAAAAGACGCGTCTCTTTGAGACAAAGCTAATGGTGTTTGGTATTTGATTGGACCACTGTAGATCACGTAAATACACATTTTTTGAAATTAGTCAAAATTGCCATATCTCATTATGGCTATTTTACAAATTTCAAAAAATGTGTGTTTGCGTGAGCTACAGTAGTCCAATCTTCAAATACCAAAGACCATTAGCTTTGTCTCGAAGAAACGCGTCTTTTCAGTGGTTACATGCCTATGTTGGTATTTGATTTGAATGAGATATGGCCATTTTGGCTAATTTCAAAAAATGTGTTTGCGTGGTCTACAGTGGTCCAATCTTCAAATACCAAACACCATTACCTTTGTCTCAAAGAGACGCGTCTTTTGAGTGGTTACACGCCTAATACTTATGTGGTGAAGATTATGCCCATGAATTAAACGTTACTGCTAATTATGTTATTGTCTCAAAGAGACGCGTCTTTTGAGTGGTTACACGCCTATGTTGGTATTTGATTTGACGGAGATATGGCTATTTTGACAAATTTTATAAAATGTGTGTTTGCGTGAGCTACAGTAGTCCAATCTTTAAATACCAAACACCGTTGGCTTTGTCTCGAAGTGACGCGTCTTTTGAGTGGTTACACGCCTAATACTTATGTGGTGAAGATTATGCCCATGAATTAAACGTTACTTCTAATTATGTTATTGTCTCAAAGAGACGCGTCTTTTGAGTGGTTACACGCCTATGTTGGTATTTGATTTGACGGAGATATGGCTATTTTGACAAATTTCAAAAAATGTGTGTTTGCGTGAGCTACAGTAGTCCAATCTTTAAATACCAAACACCGTTGGCTTTGTCTCGAAGTGACGCGTCTTTTGAGTGGTTACATGCCTATGTTGGTATTTGATTTGAATGAGATATGGCCATTGTGGCTAATTTCAAAAAATGTGTATTTACTTGATCTACAGTAGTCCAATCTTCAAATACCAAACACCATTAGCTTTGTCTCAAAGAGACGCGTCTTTTGAGTGGTTACATGCCTATGTTGGTATTTGATTTGACGGAGATATGGAATTTTTTGACAAATTTCAAAGAATGCGTGTTTGCGTGAGCTACAGTGGTCCAATATTCAAATACCAAACACCACTGGCTTTGCCTCGAAGAAACGCGTCTTTTGAGTGGTTACATGCCTATGTTGGTATTTGATTTGAATGAGATATGGCCATTTTGGCTAATTTCAAAAAATGTGTATTTACGTGATCTACAGTGGTCCAATCTTCAAATACCAAACACCATTAGCTTTGTCTCAAAGAGACGCGTCTTTTGAGTGGTTACATGCCTATGTTGGTATTTGATTTGACGGAGATATGGCTATTTTGACAAATTTCAAAAAATGTGTGTTTGCGTGATCTACAGTGGTCCAATCTTCAAATACCAAACATCATTGGCTTTGCCTCGAAGAAACGCGTCTTTTGAGTGCTTACATGCCTATGTTGGTATTTGATTTGACGGAGATATGGCTATTTTGACAAATTTCAAAAAATGTGTGTTTGCGTGATCTACAGTGGTCCAATCTTCAAATACCAAACATCATTGGCTTTGCCTCGAAGAAACGCGTCTTTTGAGTGGTTACATGCCTATGTTGGTATTTGATTTGAATGAGATATGGCCATTTTGGCTAATTTCAAAAAATGTGTATTTACGTGATCTACAGTGGTCCAATCTTCAAATACCAAACACCATTAGCTTTGTCTCAAACAGACGCGTCTTTTGAGTGGTTACATGCCTATGTTGGTATTTGATTTGACGGAGATATGGAATTTTTTGACAAATTTCAAAGAATGCGTGTTTGCGTGAGCTACAGTGGTCCAATATTCAAATACCAAACACCATTGGCTTTGTCTCGAAGAAACGCGTCTTTTGAGTGGTTACATGCCTATGTTGGTATTTGATTTGAATGAGATATGGCCATTTTGGCTAATTTCAATAAATGTGTATTTACGTGATCTACAGTGGTCCAATCTTCAAATACCAAACATCATTGGCTTTGCCTCGAAGAAACGCGTCTTTTGAGTGGTTACATGCCTATGTTGGTATTTGATTTGAATGAGATATGGCCATTTTGGCTAATTTCAAAAAATGTGTATTTACGTGATCTACAGTGGTCCAATCTTCAAATACCAAACACCATTAGCTTTGTCTCAAAGAGACGCGTCTTTTGAGTGGTTACATGCCTATGTTGGTATTTGATTTGACGGAGATATGGCTATTTTGACAAATTTCAAAAAATGTGTGTTTGCGTGATCTACAGTGGTCCAATCTTCAAATACCAAACATCATTGGCTTTGCCTCGAAGAAACGCGTCTTTTGAGTGGTTACATGCCTATGTTGGTATTTGATTTGAATGAGATATGGCCATTTTGGCTAATTTCAAAAAATGTGTATTTACGTGATCTACAGTGGTCCAATCTTGAAATACCAAACATCATTGGCTTTGCCTCGATGAAACGCGTCTTTTGAGTGGTTACATGCCTATGTTGGTATTTGATTTGAATGACATATGGCCATTTTGGCTAATTTCAAAAAATGTGTATTTACGTGATCTACAGTGGTCCAATCTTCAAATACCACACACCATTAGCTTTGTCTCAAAGAGACGCGTCTTTTGAGTGGTTACATGCCTATGTTGGTATTTGATTTGACGGAGATATGGAATTTTTTGACAAATTTCAAAGAATGCGTGTTTGCGTGAGCTACAGTGGTCCAATATTCAAATACCAAACACCATTGGCTTTGTCTCGAAGAAACACGTCTTTTGAGTGGTTACATGCCTATGTTGGTATTTGATTTGACGGAGATATGGCTATTTTGACAAATTTCAAAAAATGTGTGTTTGCGTGAGCTACAGTAGTCCAATCTTCAAATACCAAAGACCATTAGCTTTGTCTCGAAGAAACGCGTCTTTTCAGTGGTTACATGCCTATGTTGGTATTTGATTTGAATGAGATATGGCCATTTTGGATAATTTCAAAAAATGTGTTTGCGTGATCTACAGTGGTCCAATCTTCAAATACCAAACACCATTACCTTTGTCTCAAAGAGACGCGTCTTTTGAGTGGTTACACGCCTAATACTTATGTGGTGAAGATTATGCCCATGAATTAAACGTTACTGCTAATTATGTTATTGTCTCAAAGAGACGCGTCTTTTGAGTGGTTACACGCCTATGTTGGTATTTGATTTGACGGAGATATGGCTATTTTGACAAATTTCAAAAGATTGTGTGTTTGCGTGAGCTACAGTAGTCCAATCTTT
Organism: Ctenicera cuprea; assembly: GCA_958336395.1. Lineage (NCBI taxonomy): Eukaryota > Metazoa > Arthropoda > Insecta > Coleoptera > Elateridae > Ctenicera > Ctenicera cuprea. The sequence continues at coordinate 5,175 of OY284496.1, read as the reverse complement.
AAATACCAAACACCGTTGGCTTTGAGTCATATTCATTGTTTCGGGGGGAAAGGGCTATCAGACAGAGAGTCAAATTTCAAATACTTTTTGAAAATGCACCACACACAATTTTTTTATTTAAAAGTTTTGTGGCATTTTGCAGACGAGCATGAACACCACTATTTAAATTTAAACAATATTTTTATTTGCTAGCAAAAGTTGGCTAAAATTGTAAAAAAAATAAGTTCCAGCTTGACTACGTTGAAGTTTTTGACTTTCATAGGCCAAACATAATCTTGCATATGCGCCAAATCAAGTGGGGTGCAAATGCGCCCCAATTATGAACTTTGGTAATAGTGTTGGTAATTGCATAAACGGTCAGAATTTTTGTTTATGTGTTTTCTTAATAGATATTTGTTATACAAGGGAAAAAAGTAATAGATTTTAGCTCGAGGTGTCTGTTTGTCTCCCGACGCGAAGCGGAGGGAGACACTCACACCGAGAGCTAAAATCTTACTTTTTCCTGTGTATAATACACTATTTTTTTCTGTGACGGGAAAAAATGTAATATATTGAAAAACATATATAATAAAGTCGGAAAATTGGTCAACGTGGAATTTGAATTATTAAACTAGTAAGCTGTTGTAGCGGGAAAAAAGTAATTACTTTTTTCCCCGGGGAAAAAGTGAGGTTAGGTTAGGTTAGGTTAGGTTAGGTTAGGTTAGGTTAGGTTAGGTTAGGTTAGGTTAGGTTAGGTTAGGTTAGGTTAGGTTAGGTTAGGTTAGGTTAGGTTAGGTTAGGTTAGGTTAGGTTAGGTTAGGTTAGGTTAGGTTAGGTTAGGTTAGGTTAGGTTAGGTTAGGTTAGGTTAGGTTAGGTTAGGTTAGGTTAGGTTAGGTTAGGTTAGGTTAGGTTAGGTTAGGTTAGGTTAGGTTAGGTTAGGTTAGGTTAGGTTAGGTTAGGTTAGGTTAGGTTAGGTTAGGTTAGGTTAGGTTAGGTTAGGTTAGGTTAGGTTAGGTTAGGTTAGGTTAGGTTAGGTTAGGTTAGGTTAGGTTAGGTTAGGTTAGGTTAGGTTAGGTTAGGTTAGGTTAGGTTAGGTTAGGTTAGGTTAGGTTAGGTTAGGTTAGGTTAGGTTAGGTTAGGTTAGGTTAGGTTAGGTTAGGTTAGGTTAGGTTAGGTTAGGTTAGGTTAGGTTAGGTTAGGTTAGGTTAGGTTAGGTTAGGTTAGGTTAGGTTAGGTTAGGTTAGGTTAGGTTAGGTTAGGTTAGGTTAGGTTAGGTTAGGTTAGGTTAGGTTAGGTTAGGTTAGGTTAGGTTAGGTTAGGTTAGGTTAGGTTAGGTTAGGTTAGGTTAGGTTAGGTTAGGTTAGGTTAGGTTAGGTTAGGTTAGGTTAGGTTAGGTTAGGTTAGGTTAGGTTAGGTTAGGTTAGGTTAGGTTAGGTTAGGTTAGGTTAGGTTAGGTTAGGTTAGGTTAGGTTAGGTTAGGTTAGGTTAGGTTAGGTTAGGTTAGGTTAGGTTAGGTTAGGTTAGGTTAGGTTAGGTTAGGTTAGGTTAGGTTAGGTTAGGTTAGGTTAGGTTAGGTTAGGTTAGGTTAGGTTAGGTTAGGTTAGGTTAGGTTAGGTTAGGTTAGGTTAGGTTAGGTTAGGTTAGGTTAGGTTAGGTTAGGTTAGGTTAGGTTAGGTTAGGTTAGGTTAGGTTAGGTTAGGTTAGGTTAGGTTAGGTTAGGTTAGGTTAGGTTAGGTTAGGTTAGGTTAGGTTAGGTTAGGTTAGGTTAGGTTAGGTTAGGTTAGGTTAGGTTAGGTTAGGTTAGGTTAGGTTAGGTTAGGTTAGGTTAGGTTAGGTTAGGTTAGGTTAGGTTAGGTTAGGTTAGGTTAGGTTAGGTTAGGTTAGGTTAGGTTAGGTTAGGTTAGGTTAGGTTAGGTTAGGTTAGGTTAGGTTAGGTTAGGTTAGGTTAGGTTAGGTTAGGTTAGGTTAGGTTAGGTTAGGTTAGGTTAGGTTAGGTTAGGTTAGGTTAGGTTAGGTTAGGTTAGGTTAGGTTAGGTTAGGTTAGGTTAGGTTAGGTTAGGTTAGGTTAGGTTAGGTTAGGTTAGGTTAGGTTAGGTTAGGTTAGGTTAGGTTAGGTTAGGTTAGGTTAGGTTAGGTTAGGTTAGGTTAGGTTAGGTTAGGTTAGGTTAGGTTAGGTTAGGTTAGGTTAGGTTAGGTTAGGTTAGGTTAGGTTAGGTTAGGTTAGGTTAGGTTAGGTTAGGTTAGGTTAGGTTAGGTTAGGTTAGGTTAGGTTAGGTTAGGTTAGGTTAGGTTAGGTTAGGTTAGGTTAGGTTAGGTTAGGTTAGGTTAGGTTAGGTTAGGTTAGGTTAGGTTAGGTTAGGTTAGGTTAGGTTAGGTTAGGTTAGGTTAGGTTAGGTTAGGTTAGGTTAGGTTAGGTTAGGTTAGGTTAGGTTAGGTTAGGTTAGGTTAGGTTAGGTTAGGTTAGGTTAGGTTAGGTTAGGTTAGGTTAGGTTAGGTTAGGTTAGGTTAGGTTAGGTTAGGTTAGGTTAGGTTAGGTTAGGTTAGGTTAGGTTAGGTTAGGTTAGGTTAGGTTAGGTTAGGTTAGGTTAGGTTAGGTTAGGTTAGGTTAGGTTAGGTTAGGTTAGGTTAGGTTAGGTTAGGTTAGGTTAGGTTAGGTTAGGTTAGGTTAGGTTAGGTTAGGTTAGGTTAGGTTAGGTTAGGTTAGGTTAGGTTAGGTTAGGTTAGGTTAGGTTAGGTTAGGTTAGGTTAGGTTAGGTTAGGTTAGGTTAGGTTAGGTTAGGTTAGGTTAGGTTAGGTTAGGTTAGGTTAGGTTAGGTTAGGTTAGGTTAGGTTAGGTTAGGTTAGGTTAGGTTAGGTTAGGTTAGGTTAGGTTAGGTTAGGTTAGGTTAGGTTAGGTTAGGTTAGGTTAGGTTAGGTTAGGTTAGGTTAGGTTAGGTTAGGTTAGGTTAGGTTAGGTTAGGTTAGGTTAGGTTAGGTTAGGTTAGGTTAGGTTAGGTTAGGTTAGGTTAGGTTAGGTTAGGTTAGGTTAGGTTAGGTTAGGTTAGGTTAGGTTAGGTTAGGTTAGGTTAGGTTAGGTTAGGTTAGGTTAGGTTAGGTTAGGTTAGGTTAGGTTAGGTTAGGTTAGGTTAGGTTAGGTTAGGTTAGGTTAGGTTAGGTTAGGTTAGGTTAGGTTAGGTTAGGTTAGGTTAGGTTAGGTTAGGTTAGGTTAGGTTAGGTTAGGTTAGGTTAGGTTAGGTTAGGTTAGGTTAGGTTAGGTTAGGTTAGGTTAGGTTAGGTTAGGTTAGGTTAGGTTAGGTTAGGTTAGGTTAGGTTAGGTTAGGTTAGGTTAGGTTAGGTTAGGTTAGGTTAGGTTAGGTTAGGTTAGGTTAGGTTAGGTTAGGTTAGGTTAGGTTAGGTTAGGTTAGGTTAGGTTAGGTTAGGTTAGGTTAGGTTAGGTTAGGTTAGGTTAGGTTAGGTTAGGTTAGGTTAGGTTAGGTTAGGTTAGGTTAGGTTAGGTTAGGTTAGGTTAGGTTAGGTTAGGTTAGGTTAGGTTAGGTTAGGTTAGGTTAGGTTAGGTTAGGTTAGGTTAGGTTAGGTTAGGTTAGGTTAGGTTAGGTTAGGTTAGGTTAGGTTAGGTTAGGTTAGGTTAGGTTAGGTTAGGTTAGGTTAGGTTAGGTTAGGTTAGGTTAGGTTAGGTTAGGTTAGGTTAGGTTAGGTTAGGTTAGGTTAGGTTAGGTTAGGTTAGGTTAGGTTAGGTTAGGTTAGGTTAGGTTAGGTTAGGTTAGGTTAGGTTAGGTTAGGTTAGGTTAGGTTAGGTTAGGTTAGGTTAGGTTAGGTTAGGTTAGGTTAGGTTAGGTTAGGTTAGGTTAGGTTAGGTTAGGTTAGGTTAGGTTAGGTTAGGTTAGGTTAGGTTAGGTTAGGTTAGGTTAGGTTAGGTTAGGTTAGGTTAGGTTAGGTTAGGTTAGGTTAGGTTAGGTTAGGTTAGGTTAGGTTAGGTTAGGTTAGGTTAGGTTAGGTTAGGTTAGGTTAGGTTAGGTTAGGTTAGGTTAGGTTAGGTTAGGTTAGGTTAGGTTAGGTTAGGTTAGGTTAGGTTAGGTTAGGTTAGGTTAGGTTAGGTTAGGTTAGGTTAGGTTAGGTTAGGTTAGGTTAGGTTAGGTTAGGTTAGGTTAGGTTAGGTTAGGTTAGGTTAGGTTAGGTTAGGTTAGGTTAGGTTAGGTTAGGTTAGGTTAGGTTAGGTTAGGTTAGGTTAGGTTAGGTTAGGTTAGGTTAGGTTAGGTTAGGTTAGGTTAGGTTAGGTTAGGTTAGGTTAGGTTAGGTTAGGTTAGGTTAGGTTAGGTTAGGTTAGGTTAGGTTAGGTTAGGTTAGGTTAGGTTAGGTTAGGTTAGGTTAGGTTAGGTTAGGTTAGGTTAGGTTAGGTTAGGTTAGGTTAGGTTAGGTTAGGTTAGGTTAGGTTAGGTTAGGTTAGGTTAGGTTAGGTTAGGTTAGGTTAGGTTAGGTTAGGTTAGGTTGGTTAGGTTAGGTTAGGTTAGGTTAGGTTAGGTTAGGTTAGGTTAGGTTAGGTTAGGTTAGGTTAGGTTAGGTTAGGTTAGGTTAGGTTAGGTTAGGTTAGGTTAGGTTAGGTTAGGTTAGGTTAGGTTAGGTTAGGTTAGGTTAGGTTAGGTTAGGTTAGGTTAGGTTAGGTTAGGTTAGGTTAGGTTAGGTTAGGTTAGGTTAGGTTAGGTTAGGTTAGGTTAGGTTAGGTTAGGTTAGGTTAGGTTAGGTTAGGTTAGGTTAGGTTAGGTTAGGTTAGGTTAGGTTAGGTTAGGTTAGGTTAGGTTAGGTTAGGTTAGGTTAGGTTAGGTTAGGTTAGGTTAGGTTAGGTTAGGTTAGGTTAGGTTAGGTTAGGTTAGGTTAGGTTAGGTTAGGTTAGGTTAGGTTAGGTTAGGTTAGGTTAGGTTAGGTTAGGTTAGGTTAGGTTAGGTTAGGTTAGGTTAGGTTAGGTTAGGTTAGGTTAGGTTAGGTTAGGTTAGGTTAGGTTAGGTTAGGTTAGGTTAGGTTAGGTTAGGTTAGGTTAGGTTAGGTTAGGTTAGGTTAGGTTAGGTTAGGTTAGGTTAGGTTAGGTTAGGTTAGGTTAGGTTAGGTTAGGTTAGGTTAGGTTAGGTTAGGTTAGGTTAGGTTAGGTTAGGTTAGGTTAGGTTAGGTTAGGTTAGGTTAGGTTAGGTTAGGTTAGGTTAGGT